>CAJUUR010000001.1:147500-150518 GCA_910589605.1 Chrysoteuchia culmella
ACCTGGTAATTATCGCGTCATTTCCAGGGTAGGTGGGATTGCTACTGGTTTGGAGTGACCTCCGCAAGCCGAGGTCTGCAAAATACATTTTGTTTTCTCGGTTTGTTTTGGTCACTCCTTCGTTTATGACTCTGCTTGTCCCAACTCCCTGGGTTTCGGCTTTCTTGTTGCTACTTTTGGGCTGGCTGTTGTTTGTGCCTAACTCAACGATTTGCAACCCTCCCAGAACTTGACTGCAAGTGTTTGTATTGCCACGAGGCGCCTTCCCTACTTTATTTTTAATGGTCCTTCCCTTTTGAGTAACTCTAATAACGATTATCTTGAAAATCACCTTAGCAGTATGCTACTCTAGAGCGGGCCAGCTTGTCCCACTTTTCCCTCACCGGGCAACAACTACTAAAGGTGTTGTGGTCTCTGTCCTCCAAGCTGGCCCGTTCGCAGTTCCGGCATGAGGGGGGGCTCTCCTTTTCCGTACAGGCAGCGTACACGTGGTTTCCCCCGCAATGGCTGCAGCTGTCCTGCTGCTCCTGGCAGACCCGCTTGATGTGGCCGTAGCCCAAGCAGCGGGAGCACTGGATGATGGGGGACTGGTCCTCCACTCTGGAGATTCCCCATTGCAGTTGGACTGTCCCCGTCTCTGTCAGCTGCTGCCATATCTTGGGGGTCACCTTTACTACCACGTGCGCCACGTGCGGATTTCTGGTCTTCTTCTCGTATATTACTTCGACTTGCTCTTTCGTCTCTCTATTCTTGTCTATCAGTTTTTCTGCGTTTCTTCTTATCGCTTCTTCCACTTGCTCTTTCTTCTTGTCCCCCCTTACATATCTGACAACTACTAGTGGATGTTTGTTCTTGGCCCTTTCTATTTTTAGGGTTTTGTCCCTTTCTAGCTTTACCTGTAGTTTCTCAATCTCTTTCTCGTCTTCACAGCCAATAATTACTTTTTGGTCTTTTGCCTTCCTTATCTTTTGTACTTTTATCCACTCCCCGTCGGCGCCAGCGTCCGCCGTCTTCCTGACCGCGTCCATAACCTGGTCGCTGGTCAGTGCGGCGTCGGTCGACGCTACGATGATGGAGTGGAGAGTCTTGCACTGTGGCGGTTTATGCCGTCCCTCTGCCAAGACTCCGGCGTACGTTGCCGTCATTGACTTTTCCGGTATCCCTTTTCTTTCTATCTTCTCTATTTTTTCTACTATTGTCTTCTTTGTATTTTCTTGATTTTGTAGTGTCTTTTCTGTATTTTCCTTTGTTTCCACTAGTAGCTTCTCTATAGCCTCCAACCTTTTCGCGGTTTCTTCTTGGAATTTGTTCTTATTTCCGGTCTTATTTGGTTCTTCTTCTTTCTCTATCTCTTTTCCCTTAAGGTTTCCTTCTGTTTTTTCTTCCATGTCTCTTAGCCTTTCCACCAATTCCAAGACCATTTCCATCAACTCAGTAGATTCCTTCTGAATCGCAGCTTTGTCCTCTTTTGTTACGGATTTATGTGTAGGACTGGTCTCAAGAGCCTTTTTTATTCTCTCTTTTGCCCTCTTTGCTATCTCGCCTATTTGCTCCGTGGATAAGGCTGGTAGGAGGTGGACTATTCCAATTCCTCCTTCAGTTTTGCTTGAGGTTTGTTTCTGGTTTGGCGGTGACTTATAACTAACCGCTTCCTCCCTTATGTTCTTTTTGTTTATAATCAAGTTGTTCATTTTACTGCTTAAAGAGGACAGCAGGTCAAGGGGTTGATGATGTGACTAGAGTAAAGTTCAAATCCTATACTAATTAAAAGATATGTATTATAGAATTGAATAAAAACAAATAAAATTGATAAAATAAATTAATAAAATAATTGTTTGACTAGAAGCGAAATGACTAATTAAAATTAAATAAAACAAAATTTAATTTTAATTAAATAAATTTTTTATGTTATTTGTGTATTAAAATTTGTTGTGTTTTGAATACTTATGTATATAGCAAAGACACTTGGGGGCAACTTGTCAGTACTCAATTTAATATTTGCTTTACAGTACTGGTCCTGTTTTAGATTTTGCAAGAGTAAAGTGCAAATCAATTTCAGTCAAAAATTTGATTTAAAGAATTCTTTCTTTAAAGTTAATTAATAATAAAATAAAACGATAGTTAAAGTTTCCTACAAACTAATTTCCTAGCCTCAATAGAGGTCTAGGTGTCCTAATAAAATATTTAACAAAATAAAAAGTAATAATTGATCGATTAAAATTGGAATTAAAATATTAAAATATTGAATTTAAATAAATTAAAATGTCCTAAAAGCTAAATTCCTGGCCTCAATAGAGGTCCAGGTGTCTTATCCTAATTTAAAACGTTTGTAAAAGTTTTAAAAAGTCAATAAAATTTAAGTTAAAATAAAATAAAAATTAAAGAATTTTAAAATAATGAATTTAAATAATTTAAAATGTCCTAAAAACTAAGTTCCTGGCCTCAATAGAGGTCCAGGTGTCCTTATCCTAATTTAAAAAGTTTGTAAAAGTTGTATAATTGTCAATAAATTTAAATTAAAATAAAATTTTTAATTTCAAAATAAATTAAAAGTCAAAACTTTATTGGTTAAAAAATTGTCAAAAATTTACCTAAAACTATGCCTGCCCTCAAAAGAGGTGTAGGTGGTCCTAAAACTAGTTTTTCCTTCCAAAAGTTGAATGGAAATTTGTCCAGAAAAAACTTATTTTCAATTTTAATTTTCTCTACAGGCTCTATGTAGAGTCCTGTCTGTGTGTATCCGTCTCCAAATTTTTCCCTGGTCAAGGAAATCCAAATTTTAATCAAATCGGCCCGATAGTTTCTGAGTTGTGACCCGGGCAGTTATAGGGGTGAATTAGGGTAGTTGGGGAGGGTGGGTTTTTTGTGGGGTTGGGTAGGGTCAATGATTCTAATCAATTGCTGCGAAGAGACCAAGTGCCTAGCACTTATAGTTTCCCTGTTACAGCAATTGATCAGTATCCTATAGGACGAGGTGAGGGGATGGGGTGGGGGGTAATTAAGGGTGGTGGGTTTTTG
>CAJUUR010000002.1:10000-133038 GCA_910589605.1 Chrysoteuchia culmella
CGATATCATAGTAAATCAAAATGTACCTATATCAGAGGCCCTTAAGACTACCAATGCTTGTCTAATACCATGCATAACCCTTAATAATAAAAATCCTAATCTGTACAACATCGTATACAGAGCCTCCCCCAAAGTCTGGCACGCAGCAATGAATCTGCAACGCCTTAATGTTGACCACCACAAAATACACATTTCTGAACATTCTCCACTACTTCAATGCTTTGACTGTCTCAAATTTGGACACACGCGATCCAAATGTCCCAACACAATCAAATTCTGCAGCCACTGCTCGATGGAGGGGCATGTTTATGAAAAATGCCCTAAAAAAGATGACAACAAAGCCGCTAAATGTGTCAACTGTCTCGTGCAAAATAACAAAACCAAGCAATCTACTAACACCTCCCATTCAGCCACTTCAAACAATTGCCCAATCAAGATCGGATATAAGATCAGATTGTCTGAAAGAATAGATTATGGCTCTGAATAAAAATCTCGATATCTTTCAAACCAACCGCTCACTCTCTTGTACCCAAATTAATCTTGCACGAAGCAGAAACGCACTGCACGAACTCAAAAAACATCTCTCTGACATAAACTGTGACATTTCTTTTATCACAGAACCATACACTAGTAACACAAACTTACTGAACAATATACCGGGTTACTCGATATATCAATTCTCTGACCCATTATCTCCTGATCCGATAAAGGCCGCCATTGCGATAAGAGAGCACTGTTGTTCAACAATTGGCATAACCGAATACTCAACTCAGAACTTATGCATCATCCGCTTAAATAATAAAACCAATAAAAAACACATATATTTAACATCTATATATATCGAACCAAAAACTGACAAACAATTCACTCTAAACAAATTAGAGCTGTTCCTCTCCAAACATCCCAACTCTACCCACATCATATGTGGTGACTTAAACGGCTGGCACTCATTATGGGGTTCCAAATCAAACAATCCTAGAGGAAACCAAATATATAACATGATCATTCTTAACAATCTCGAACTTCATAACATCCCTGGCATCCCAACATTTCATACAACCACTCATGGAGCAGAGAGACATTCCATCATTGATCTTACTCTCACCACTCACGACACAAACACTTTTATAACTGACTGGAAAGTTGACCCAGAAATATGCATCTCTCCAGACCATGATCTCATTCAATTCACCCTACATACCAAACCCAATCTGATCGATAAAAATATAAAACTCTCCACCTTTAAATACAATACATCTAATATCAATGGTAAAGAAACCAATGATGTCTTTACCTCATCCATTGCGTCTCAACTCCCTCAAACAAATATAAGCCAACTTACTCCTTCAGAACTAGATTCATACATCCTACAACTCACTCAAATCATTCAAAAAACATGTGAAAAAGTCTTCCCTACCAAAAAATCTAGGCAAATAAAACCACCTTGGTGGTCTAAAGAACTTGACGAAATCAAAAAGAAGGTGATACAAAACCATCATCAACTAAGCAAGCTCATAAAAAGAAATCTCCCAATCGACGAAGCCCTAGAAACAAAAGAGAGACTCCGCAATGAGTACTCAGCCGCTATCTGTAAAGAATCAACTAGCCAATTCAAAGAATTCTGCAACCGCCAAACTAAAGAAGACGTATGGTCAATCACAAACCGCATTATTAAAACTCGACCTATGACGCAGCCTCCTAGTACCTTGAAACTCCCTAACGGTATATACACAAAAGACCCTGAAGAAACTACCAAAGCATTGCTCACACAGTTCTTCCCCGATGATTCCGCTGATACAACCACAACCCAAAAGGAAACCCGCTCCACAATGACCAATCCTAACCAACTCAGCCCTGATGAACCCCCCTTCAACTTTACAGAAATCATAGAAACGCTCAAAAACATGAATCCTAAAAAAGCTCCTGGCACCGACTCTCTTACATCTGACATATGCACTAAGTTTGCAGAAAATTTCCCCGACATTATCACACCACTCATGAATCGCTGCCTTGAATTAAATTATTTTCCGAAGCTTTGGAAACATGCGTATGCAAAAATAATCCCAAAACCTGGTAAACCTAATTACACTGACCTGTCTTCCCTCCGCCCAATTGGCCTAATTGATGTCTTTGGGAAACTCTTAGAACGACTTATAACCAATCGCCTAAACCACTACATGCATAAAAACAAAATGTGCCCTAAAAATCAATATGGCTTCAAATCTCAAACATCTACAACCAATGCCATCCATGATGCTTTAAATATCATCCGCAACGCCAAATCCCAAAAACAGCAAGTAGTCGCCGTGTCACTGGATATCAAGTCTGCCTTCGACCGCGCTTGGTGGCCGGCCATATTCAAACAACTAAATAAGATAAAATGCCCCAACAATTTATACCACATATTATTAAACTACATAAAAGATCGAACTGTTGAAATACGTTTCACCAACCATAAAGCCACTAAAACCCTCACCCGAGGATGCATCCAGGGCTCAGTATGTGGCCCCATTCTATGGAACCTTCTATTGGACGATTTACTCGGAAACCAACTACCACCTGGATGCCACATACAAGCATACGCTGATGACATTCTACTAATCTGTCATGCTAAAAATACCACCATCCTTCAGAACAATATAAACACCTGCCTAAGCAATATTTCAGACTGGGGTAAATCAGTCAAGCTTGAATTCGGACCCACAAAGACACAATTAATTAGCTTCACACCCAAAGCCACCAAATGCAACATATCCATGGACGGCATTGGACTTCAGTTCACCGACAATATAAAATATCTGGGTATAATAATTGATAAAAATCTCCGTTTCATAAAACATGTCAACTACACACTAGACAAAGCTAAAAAACTGCTCAATAAACTAATAGTATTCACGCGTCCCACTTGGGGCGTCCACCCTGAAAATATAAAAACAATTTACTTACAGGTACTTGAACCAATTATATCTTACGCCGCTGGTATCTGGACACAGGCCCTGAAATATAGAATCGTCCAAAGGCGACTATTATCTTTCCAGAGAATAGTTGCCATCAAAATCATTCAAGGATTCCGCACCGTCAGCACCCCTGCCGCCATCTCAATTGCCGGACTTGTACCATTACCTAATAAAATAGCTGCCATCGCTGATACTGAAAAAACAAAACTCACCCAAACCTCCCAATTCCTTCCTGATGACATCCCCATTGAAACAAAAGTTCCCACCCACACCCTTCCCCACCCATCACTCAGATCCGGAATCCAATTCTCCGAAGCTTCCACACCAAGTGACCTCGAACAAATACTACAGGACAAAACTCTGCAAATCTACACGGACGGCAGCAAGCACAACAACAGGGTTGGTGCGGCATTTGTCGCCCACCAAACCGATACAACAACGACCCGAAAATTCAAACTGCATAGTTGCTGCTCCGTTTACCAAGCAGAGCTGCTAGCGATAGAACGGGCCTGCAACTGGCTCCTAACAGCTAACACCACACATGCAACCATTCTATCTGACAGTAGATCCTCATTAATGGAGCTGCAGAACCCTAACTCCACACAACCATTAGCTGCAAAAATCCATGAACACCTACTACAATTAAAAAATAAAGGTACAACAATCGAGTTCATATGGGTCAAGGGACACGTGGGATTTGCGGGCAACGAAGCTGCAGATCTCGCCGCTAAGAGTGCCGCAGATTCCCATAAAAAACCTGACTACATACAGGCACCCATATCATACATAAAATTCCAGAACTCACTCCTCTCCACTTCCGCCGCCCATGATCTTTACCAAAAAACCTCGCATACTAAAACCCTTCTCCCCACCTACTCCGAACTTACCGATTTCCTCTCCGTAATACCCCCCACGTTTGCTATCACCCAACTCCTCACCAACCATGGATACCACAAACAATATCTCCACCGATTCCACATCACTCCAGACCCATACTGCCCTTGCGACTCAACCTCAATACAGACCATCGAACACTTGATAAAACATTGCCCTAGATATTGCGCAGAACGCAATACATACATGATTGCCTCTAATACCACTCAAGACCCTTTCAACCTATCAGAAATAACTACAAATTACTCCACAGCCTCCGCATTCAGCAAATTCATCAAATATATCATTAATTCATTGAAAAGTTTTAATAAAACGTAAATCCAAACAAACAAATAACAAATAACAAACTAATATACGACCTCTATAAATACAAAGTAAAGCAGTAGGCACAAGGTGTATACCGTAAGCACCGCGTGTCTTCTGAAGAGACGTTAAAATTTCTTTATACTTAAAAAAAAAACCTAACCTAACCTAACCTAACCTAACCTAACCTAACCTAACCTAACCTAACCTAACCTAACCTAACCTAACCTAACCTAACCTAACCTAACCTAACCTAACCTAACCTAACCTAACCTAACCTAACCTAACCTAACCTAACCTAACCTAACCTAACCTAACCTAACCTAACCTAACCTAACCTAACCTAACCTAACCTAACCTAACCTAACCTAACCTAACCTAACCTAACCTAACCTAACCTAACCTAACCTAACCTAACCTAACCTAACCTAACCTAACCTAACCTAACCTAACCTAACCTAACCTAACCTAACCTAACCTAACCTAACCTAACCTAACCTAACCTAACCTAACCTAACCTAACCTAACCTAACCTAACCTAACCTAACCTAACCTAACGCAACTCTTTATTAGTGTTTCAATTGCGATTCTTCGGCTGAAGTAAATTTTTTTCCAGTGTAGTTTCTCCGTCCCTTGCCTTCTGCAACAAAAAATTCACAAATATTAGCTTTTCTTTGAATTTCATATTTTCAAAAGTTGACCTAAGCAGTGGAATATCGCGAAAACCTAACTCTTTATTAGTGTTTCAATTGCGATTCTTCGGCTGAAGTAAATTTTTTCCAGTGTAGTTTCTCCGTCCCTTGCCTTCTGCAACAAAAAATTCACAAATATTAGCTTTTCTTTGAATTTCATATTTTCAAAAGTTGACCTAAGCAGTGGAATATCGCGAAAACCTAACTCTTTATTAGTGTTTCAATTGCGATTCTTCGGCTGAAGTAAATTTTTTCCAGTGTAGTTTCTCCGTCCCTTGCCTTCTGCAACAAAAAATTCACAAATATTAGCTTTTCTTTGAATTTCATATTTTCAAAAGTTGACCTAAGCAGTGGAATATCGCGAAAACCTAACTCTTTATTAGTGTTTCAATTGCGATTCTTCGGCTGAAGTAAATTTTTTCCAGTGTAGTTTCTCCGTCCCTTGCCTTCTGCAACAAAAAATTCACAAATATTAGCTTTTCTTTGAATTTCATATTTTCAAAAGTTGACCTAAGCAGTGGAATATCGCGAAAACCTAACTCTTTATTAGTGTTTCAATTGCGATTCTTCGGCTGAAGTAAATTTTTTCCAGTGTAGTTTCTCCGTCCCTTGCCTTCTGCAACAAAAAATTCACAAATATTAGCTTTTCTTTGAATTTCATATTTTCAAAAGTTGACCTAAGCAGTGGAATATCGCGAAAACCTAACTCTTTATTAGTGTTTCAATTGCGATTCTTCGGCTGAAGTAAATTTTTTCCAGTGTAGTTTCTCCGTCCCTTGCCTTCTGCAACAAAAAATTCACAAATATTTCGCCGTTTTTCGTTTGCTCTGCCACCCATGGGGTTCGCATTCTCTAATAACACGTCTTGACAACAATGACTCAAAGAACACCCACAAAGAAAACAGGCGCTTCCATGGCGTCTGAAGATCCTGCCCTAGATGAATCATATGTCTCTCTGCACTCAATTCAAGACATAACTATTACAGAGTTAGATAATCTGAACGTTGTATCCAAAGTAGCCAAACGCGGTACAGCACGTTTCAACTATGTTAAAAAACTTATAATTTCCGAGCTTGAAAAAATTGTCGAATGCACCAAATCTTTCAAAAGCGAAAAGAAACATGACATCACCAACGGATGTGAGATCATCAAAAAACTTATATCCGAGCAAGCTGACGACTTCACACGTGAGTGCCGCAAGATCGAGTCTCAGGTCGACTCTCGGGAGAGAGAAGACATGATAAACGCTGTGTCCAATAATTTGAAGCAAGAAGTAGTTCAACTTGTTAAGGAGTCGGTTTCCTCAGAGCTAGAGAGCATCAAACGAACGGTCAGGGACACAATTTTAGAGAATAGCGCGAACACAACATCTACTAATTCAAATGCGGAGAACCTGGAAAACATGATTCCCAGGATTGCATCTGCTGTTGCTAAACAGCTTCCACCTCCAGTTGCACAATCCCCTTTCTTCAACACTCAAGCTTCGGGTAAATCTTACGCGTCTGTTGCATCTAACAAAATTAACATTCCGCCACAGGGCAAAAGCTCAAATCCCGCGATTATCGTCACTCCCAACTGCGAAGTAAAATCTCGCCAGGACGCAATAAGCGCATTCAGAAAAAGCGTAAGCTTCAGGGAACTGGCCTTTGCTCCGGCTAGAGTTCAGGTCGTGTCCAATAACAAACTTCGCGTAGAATTTGACAACAGCGCCCAAGCCGATCAAGTCATCAATAAGATCCAAGAATCAGGTCATGCAGCTGCGGAACCCGCGAAACGATTGAGACCCATGATCATCCTCAGGGGCATCGACAACGACACTCCTTCTGAGAGTTTGGTGGAAACAATCAAGTACCAGAATCCAGAATTAGACATCGCCAATGAGGAGCTGACACTGCGCTTCAAGCGTAACAACAAGAACCCTCAAATGTACTACAATGCTGTCTTTCTGGCCAGTCCAAGGCTCTATCGGGCCATTATGCGTCAAGAGCGTATTAATGTCGACCATCAGCGAGTCAGGGCTGGCGACTTCACCCCATTTTTACAGTGCCACAAGTGCCTTCAGTTCGGCCACACAAAAACGCACTGCCGGGCGGAGAAGCCCACCTGTGCACACTGCGCTTCCGCTGATCATACTGCGGAGAACTGCCCCGACTTAGGGAAACCTCCGAAATGCGCGAACTGTCTGAGTCACAATCAAAGGTTTGGCACCAAAGTTGACACCAAACACAGGGCGACAGATGAAGCCTGCAAAAGAGTCCGTTCAATGAAGGAAAAAATCAACGACCGTGTGGATTATGGTTGCCACTCTTTTTAATAGCGAATTAAAGTTTATGCAGTGTAACACAGACAGAGCGCAACATAGCACAAACGAATTTATTAAATCCTTCATTAACGGACCCTTTAGTATTGGGCTCATCCAGGAGCCTTATGTCGGCAACGGCAACCTGATGAAACCACATCAAGGACTCAACATACACCAATTCAGCGGGGGCAAAAGAGTCAAAGCTTGTATAGTGACCAAACCCGGAATAGGACGCATTATAGGAGTCACTCAATTCTCCTCTCCAAACCTAAGCGTTATCCAGCTAACTCATAAAAACAGACCGTTTACCATTGCTTCTGTCTACGTGGAACCTCGAGATGATGAGGATAATACACTAGATCGCCTCGACATCTTAGCTAAGGCCACAGGAAGTCACAAACTAATTATCGGCGGAGACCTCAACGGATGGCACCCTATTTGGGGCTCCGTCTCAGCTACACCCCGCGGCGACGAAATATTAGAACTAGTCATGGGCAATGACCTCAGTGTCTGTAATATAGGCAACACTCCCACATTTGAGACCACCACGCACGGACAGCATTGTACCTCCATTGTGGACCTCACCATAGTCTCAGAATCTTTGCAGAGTCGTATTGTCGATTGGCGGGTTAACCCAGATTTGTGCGCATCCTCCTATCACAACTCAATTGAGTTCACCCTTCTTATCGGAGATCTCTCGCGTCACACTCCCCAGAATACTTCCACTTTCCGCTTTAAGTCAGAGAAAGCCAACTGGGCACTCTTTAAACAAATACTCGATGGCATCATGACCACCTCCCACCTGCTAGATAAAAACATCAACATAGCCAATCCCAGCGATTTGGATAAAATAATAGACGATTTCACAGATGCTATACACAACGCTTGCGAGGGATCTATGCCGGTGAGAGGAGGCTCGACTAAAGTCAAGGCCCCTTGGTGGACCAACGAGCTAGAGGCATGCAAAACTAAAGTGCTAGAACTGCACCGAAAGCTACACACAGCCAAGCGCCACAAACTGCCCATCGACCAAATCCTTCAAGAACAGGTAGCGGCTAAGGAAGAATACGCCCAGCTCATGAGGACGGAGTCGACAAGGCACTTTCGGGAGTTCTGTGAGCTCCAAACAAAAGAAAACGTCTGGTCGCTTACAAACCGACTACTGAAAGAAGCAGCTCCCAGAACACCACCAGTCACAATCAAAGTCGGTAACCGATTCACCACATCAGGAAGGGAAACAGCTGATGCAATCTTGGATCACTTTTTCCCTTCCGATGATGATGACTCTGAAACAAGACATCATCAACTCAGAGCAGATGAACACAATTTGCCAGATACTCCCGACGATCCACCCTTCACTGCAGACGAAATACTCGAATGTCTCAGCCACATGAACCCTAAAAAGGCACCAGGATTGGACGGGCTAACATCGGATATCTGTCAACAAACAGCTATGGCATACCCAGGGCTTTTAACCGAGATACTTAACAGATGCCTCACATTACAGTATTTCCCCAGAAAGTGGAAGGAGGCCTATATTAAGGTTATCCCGAAACCCGGTAAAAAGGATTACACCTCGCTTAACGCACTCCGTCCTATCGGACTCATTCCAGTATTTGGCAAGCTCCTCGAAAAGTTGTTCATCCGCCGAGTTAATCATGCAGCTGCCAAAGCTGGAATGAATAATCCTCTACAATTCGGCTTCACCGAACAGCGTAGTACTGTAGATGCTCTTCACACGGCCATTACTAAAATTAAAGAAGCTAGGTCGCAGGGAAAGGCAGTGATGGCCGTCTCCCTCGACATAAAATCCGCATTCAACAACGCCTGGTGGCCGATTATGTTCCACCAGCTCCGCAGGAAACAGTGCCCCAAAAACATCTTCTGCCTCCTGCAAAGTTACGTACGGGATCGCATCGCAATACTCGACTATGCTGACTGCCGGGTAACTAAACAGATGACCAAGGGCTGCATCCAGGGCTCTGCCTGCGGACCTGTTCTGTGGAACATAATCCTAGACGACTTGTTTGACGTCCAACTTCCGGCTGGTTGTCACCTTCAGGCGTTCGCCGATGACGTCCTCCTCGTTGCTGCCGCCGACTCCGCACTCCACCTGGAACAAAAAATTAACACAGCTTTAAAACAAATTACCGAATGGGGAATCGAGGCCAAGCTAATTTTCGGCCCCGAAAAAACGCAGGCCATCGCGTTTAACTGTAAAGCGGCCACAGCTAACATAATCATGGGAGGCAAATACATCACTCTCTCCAAGGAAATAAAACTTTTAGGAGTTATCATAGACAAAGACCTTCGCTTCGGTTCTCATGTAAAATATATCACTGCAAAGGCGCTCAGGATCTTCCAACGGCTGTGCCTTTTTACGAGACCCACATGGGGGGCACATCCTGAGAACGTCAGCATTATATATAAACAGGTAATAGAACCGACTATCACCTATGCTGCGGGAATATGGGGCAGTGCCGCTGAGAAACAGTACGTGAGCAACTTGCTAAATGGCGTGCAACGAGGGTTTGCAATCAAGGCCATTCGTGGATTCCGTACCATATCTACGACAGCAGCACTCGCCTTAGCCAGGTTCATACCCTTAGACTTAAGAGTACTCGAAGTACATGATATGGAGAACACACGCATCACAGGGACTTTCCAGGAGTTGCCGGACGATATTCGGCTTGAAAGACCTACCGAACCCACTCAATTGGCACACCCCAGCAAGCGAATTTCACCCGATTTTGAGTTGGCAACTACCCAAGCACAAGTGAACCGACTGCATCGCGGAGAGGCGTACGCGATATACACAGATGGGAGCAAGCAGGAGGACGACACCGTCGGGGCTGCTCTCATCTGTTACGCTCCTGGAGCAGATCGGCCCACAATCACCCGAAAACTAAAGCTCCACAACGTGTGCAGCGTATTTCAGGCGGAACTGTTAGCCATCTTACATGCATGCCGGCTTGTTGAGAGGAAGAAATGGAGTAAGACAGTCATTTTTTCCGACTCCATGTCTTCCCTCCAAGCAATTCGAGACCGTAGCAGCAAACATAGCTTCGTAGCAGAGATTCATGAAATTATGATGCGCAACCCAAATACAATTAGTTTTGCCTGGGTACGAAGTCACGTTGGCATTTTAGGAAACGAGGCAGCTGACGTCGAAGCTGGGAAGGCAGCGGGACTGCGACGCAGCCCAGATTACGCTCAGTTTGCCCCGTCATATGCAAAAACCCGACTCAGAGCCGCATCTCTAACAACCTGGCGGGATAGGTACATAACAGCGCCCCAAGCCAATGTCACAAAAACCTGGCTACCATCTGTGGACGACTGCTGGACTGTGATAAACGCCTTCGGCGTATCTTTCGAATTGACACAATTTTTAACAGGACATGGCTACCACAAGGCCTATTTACATCGCTTCAAAATTACTGAAGACGACGCGTGCCCTTGTGATAGTCACACCCCCCAAACCCTAGACCATCTCTTATTAGAGTGTCAGAGATATGATGCAGCTCGACATAACCATATTATGCTGTGTCGTAACCTCAAAATTAACCCAACAGATATACTCGAAATTACCAAAAAAGCATCAACCAGAGAAACATATCTAAAACTAATTAAAACTATAGTCAACACACTCAAAAAATTCAACAACACCTGAAAACAAGACATGAAAATCCATATTCTTATTACTTAAAACCTTAAATATTCTATATATAATATATATTTATGCATTAACCCAGCAGAGTCTTACAAAAGAATGGCAGTATCAAATCGCAGCCATTCACTAAAATCTGAAAAAATTACATAAAATAGTCTATAAATATAAAAATGAGAACCAAATAATATTAATAAAAAAAAAAACCTAACCTAACCTAACCTAACCTAACCTAACCGGGGGGTTGGATGGTTGCCTCCCCGCGGCGCTCCCTGGAAACGGTAACTAGGTACACGGTAACGCAGTGTCCTAGCCCGGCTAAAACCATCCCTCTGCGAACAACTGACTTCGTGTTTGCAGCGACTAACCATCATGGAAGACGATCAATTCTTTGCGGATTACATGCCTGGAGGGGCATATTGCCCTGTTTCTGAATCAGGTTCCGAAGATGAAGGTGAGCCGAAGTTGTACGGGCCCTTCGAAAAAATCAACACCTACATAAGTGAAATACAGCTCCTCGTGACTAATGCACAAAAAGGGAAAGGTGCAGGTCTTTCTAAAGACCAAAAAACGCGCATCATCGAGCTATGCAGGATGACCAACACCGTTTGCTATGCCTCATCTACCAAACCATCGTCGAAGGTGACTCCAGCTATCTCCTCAACTGCACCTGCTCCCGCTACCTCTGGGACTCCAGCGAGTCTCACCGTTGAAAATATTACCCAGATCGTACGAGAATCCCTTAAGGAAGAACTCAAAAATTACCCCATTTTAAAGCAAAATCCCGTTTCTGACCGACCCGTTTCTTACGCCGCAATGGCTTCCCGTTCCAGCGATAAAACCACCAAATCTGTTGAAAACACCCCAAAGGCTTCCAAGCCTGCCATCATTGTTTCACATAAAAAGGAGACTGCATCTCGCGAGGATACAATACGAAGCTTCCGCTCTGCCGTGAACTTCAAGACTCTGGACTTCGCACCATCTAGGGTCCAGTCGCTTTCTAAGCAAAAGTTCCGGGTCGAGTTCGACACCGATGAACAGCGATCCGAGACATTAAAGCGACTGGCCCAGGATCCAAACCTCAACGCAGAGACTGCAAGAAAACTCCGGCCCATGGTCGTTCTGAAGGGTGTATCAAAGGAAATACCAAGTGAAGATCTATGCCACCTCATCTTACAGCAAAACCCGAATGTGAAAGCTGCTATTAAGGACGAAAACGATATTACCTTCAAGTTCGAAAGAAAGAACCGCAGCGACAAACTTTACAATGCTGTCTTTATAGTAACTCCCAATGTTTTCCGTGCCATGTTGGACTTGGCCAAAATCAATGTGGACTACTTACGAGTCCACGTTGAAGAGTTTAGTCCCTTCCTTCAATGCTTCAAGTGTCTACAGTTTGGACACACGAGAAACAAATGTACCGCCACCGTGGACACATGCTCTCACTGCACAGGCCAACACGACCTGGAGGCATGTCCCGCGAAAGAGGATCCAAAAAAGTCCGTGTGTCTAAACTGTAAAACACACAATGCGCGATTCAAAGGAAGGGACTCAACCCAACACCGTGCGACTTCCACTAAATGCCCGCGTGTGAGGGCCATGCTGCTTAAGGTCCAGCAAAGGATCGACTATGGCACGGAAAACAAACCATAGTAAACATTACCGATTCGTTTTCTGCTTTGCAATATTCGTTGTATTCTTTACATCTAATATCTGAAAATCATAATTTTTTTTTGTAAACACTTAACTTTAATTTGTAAAACATTCTATTTGTGTCTATAACCACTTTATAAAATTTAAATTGTAATTAACTTCACTTCTTTTATCTGACGTCTAGAGAGTAACAGGGTCGGTGAATCGTATACCGTTAGCGAGAACCGGCTGTCTGACTCGCCGGGCATGAAATAACTCTGCTCTGATGTGAATCAAAAACTTTTCTGGAGAATTCAAATAAAATTAAAAAAAAAAAAAAAACCTAACCTAACCTAACCTAACCTAACCTTTTTTTTTTTTTTTTTTTTTTTGTTGACCCTGGGGAAATCCCTTCGGATACCCCCCCGTCCGGGGAAGACGGGGGTGGTTATGTGGTGACTTCCACTAAAACCCCAGGGGTGTTCCTTCTACGCATCGAGCGGGGATTGACGGGTATCGCGGTTGCAGTCGACCGAATCCCCGCCCTGCGTCTGTCCCTTCGGACTCCTCTTGCAGGACTTTCTGTCCGTAATCTCAGGTGTGGCGCGCTGGAACACTCAGCGCGCCTATCCACCACGGGGGCCCTGAGTGGACGACGGAAGTTTCCCCGTTCCGCCGCCCGGCCCCCACTCCGAAAAGAGGACCTAGGCCTCACGCCCCCGTCCCGTTTCGGACCGCAACAAACCGCTTTCTCCTTCAACAGGCGCTTCCTGGGTGGGCGGTGCGGATTTTCCTTTTCTGCCTCCGCTCTTTTTCTGCGGTCGGGGTGCATTGCAGTTAGTTCCCCCGAGAGTATGGTCCGACTTTCTTTTAGCTGCCGCACACAAAACGCAGTGCGGTGAGGCCGTACATGCTAATGACTTGTGCCCAGATTGGCCGCATCGGAAGCAAAGATCACTTCGGTCAACAGTACTGGAACATGTGGTCTTAACGTGTCCTACTTCGAGGCACCTATAGCACCTGAGTGGTTTCGACGGCAAAAGTTTGACCCCAGCCGAAACCCATCCTACCAACAATTTCTTGCCGCTTTCTAGGATCTTCTTAGCAGCAAACACAGGGCATTTGACGAGCGCAGTTCCTAGCCGGTTGCCGTTGTGGCGAATCGCCGAACACTTTACTGCGTCCTTCGAGCACTCTCCAATTTTAGCGACAGCGTCCAAGATTTCATCCGACGATGCCGTGTCGTCAAGGCCAGTAATGCGGAGCTCTGCGCACTTCGACGGTCTATAAATTTCTGCCAGTTCAGGATCGATGAGCTCCCTGAGCTTCTCCGCCATCTTATCGGCATTTTGGGCGCAGTCAGGACCCGGCAGCTCCACAATCCGGGCACCCGTTGCAGCAACCTTCATAGGCAGACCGCCAGGAAGGCCATAGTCTGCGAAGCTAATTTTCCCCTTCGCTTGCATCAGCACCTGTACGTATGTAGCACCCTTCTTTTCCGCCTCGGGTCGCAGTTTGATAGTGACGGCGGCCGTCTTTGGCGGGCGCAGCTTTTGTGTTTTGGGCTGCTGCTTCTTCTTTGGCTCTTTTGATTTCGTAGGCGGAGGTGCCGCTGCCTGATCTTTCTTTTGAGCCGGCTTGGCACGCTTAGGTCTCACCTCTTGCCATTCATTTTCGCAGACCGCAGGAGTAGGCGGTGCGTTTGCTTCACTTGTGACTGGTGGGGCCGAAGTGGCGGACGCCTTCTTATTAGCCCTCTGCTCTTTCTTCCTAGCCCTTTGCTCCTTCCTCTTCTGACTTTTGGTCATTTGCAACGTAGCAGGGACAGAACCCTGCGTGGCAGATGGATTTGCCTCAGGCTCTTGCGTCACATTGGGTGTCGCGGCGGCCGCAGATTCGACAAAAGACATCAGTCTCGAAAATTCAGGCTCTGGACTAGCCCCGCCGGTAGCTAACGAAGGATGTCGGAGTGGTTCCGATAAAAGCCTCTCTTCCAGCCCGTCTAGCTTTCTCTTCATTTCAATTAAGAGGCGCTCTGTTTCGTTGGAAGAAACTCCACCCCCAGCAACAGAACAATTCGCGCAGGCAGTGGGCCCTTTCTTCTTGAGCATGCCCACTTCTCTCTTAAGGAGCTCCACTTCTGCTCTAAGACCGTCGTTGTCTCGTCGAGTTTCAAAATACGAGGTTTGCAGCCGGGCGAAATCCGAGCGCATCGCCTTATATTTCTCTTCCAATTTCGCGAGTTCCTCATTTTCAGTCCGTTTTGACATTTCTGCTAACGCTTCTTTAATCTGGGCGGCTGCGTCCTTTAGGGTACGGACGAATGTCCCCTTCAGGTGGCCCGACCTATTTGCAACGTCAGTGATTATATCGGCAGTATCGCACAATTTTTCACATACTTCCGCAAACGGCATGCTTCGCCAGTCAGTGGTCTTCCGTGCCGGGCTGAGATCGCGCAAAGGTAACAGACGCCGCGCCTTCTCTATAATCTCTTTCTCGGCCACGAGTTCCGCCTCCTTTCGTTGTTGAGCCCGTTTGGCTGCGGCTAGCTCCTGTCTGGCTCGCCCAACGCCGATGAACTCCCCTGTCACTGGTGGTCGGCCCCTCCCGCGCTTAGTTGGGGTCCCTGGATTGGATACAGCAGGGGCAGCGGGGACGTCTTCCTTCTCCGGGGCTTCAGGGAGAGCTTCATTCGCGGGGTCGCCATCTCCCGAATCTGGCGACTTTGATTGCGGTTTCTTGCGTCCTATCTGCTCTTGGGTTTCGGATTCACCCTCTTCGTCGGAAACTGTCACACCGGACGACCACGAAGAACATCGGCTCCTACTTCCCTCTCCTACTTTTGTTTTATTGGCTTCTAAAGCCACGCGCTGGTGAAGACGCGTTAAACGCACAACTGGCAATTTCTTGCTTATCTTCTTCGGTCTCTTAAAACCGTCATCGTAAAAAGCTCCGTCCGTCTCGGACCCATCATCAAAAAGAGTTTCACTGTCATAATAGTCTTCCATTCTGTACCCACGAGTATGGGAGAAAACAACGTCGACCCGGGCAGAGATCCCTGTACCCGGGCAACCCTACTACACCCTGGAGGTCGGGAGGTATCCAGGGGTGGCGTTCGAAACTGACCACCTATGCCAGCCACCCGAAACGGGCGCCCCGACACCACGTCCTCAGATGCCGGGACTTTAAGGATTTTTTAGAGTGGTTTACTCCACGCAGCCCCCGCCTAAGACAAGCGGGCGGCCCCCGGTCCTGCACCACGTACAGGGTTCCGGTTTGATCTATGATTTATTATAGTGGTTTACTCCACGCAGCCCCCGCATATAAAAAGCGGCGGCCCCCGGCCCAGCACTACGTACTGGGTTGCGGTATGACGTCGGATTACTCGCCACCACCGCAATGATACTTGCGATGGCGCCCAGGGTGCACCACGAGGAGGTTATCCGACCAGCACCCCAACCTAATCTAACCTAACCTAACCTAACCTAACCTAACCTAACTCCTCTCCACTTCCGCCGCCCATGACCTTTACCAAAAAACCTCGCATACTAAAACCCTTCTCCCCACCTACTCTGAACTTACCGATTTCCTCTCCGTAATACCCCCCACGTTTGCCATCACCCAGCTCCTCACCAATCATGGATACCACAAACAATATCTCCACCGATTCCACATCACTCCAGACCCATACTGCCCTTGCGATTCAACCTCAATACAGACCATCGAACACTTAATAAAACATTGCCCTAGATATTGCGCAGAACGCAATACATACATGATTGCCTCTAATACCATTCAAGACCCTTTCAACCTATCAGAGATAACTGCAAATTTCTCCACAGCTTCCGCATTCAATAAATTCATCACTTATATAATTAACTCATTGAAAAGTTTTAATAAAACGTAAACCAAAAAACAACTAAATTAACAAATAACTAATCATAACGACCGCTATAAACACAAAGCTAAAGCAGAAGGCACAAGGTGTACACCGAAAGCACCGCGTGTCTTCTGAAGAAACGTTACAATTTCTTTAAACTAAAAAAAAAAAAAAAAAAAAAAAAAAAACCTAACCTAACCTAACCTAACCTAACCTAACCTAACCTAACCTAACCTAACCAGTCTAAGAATCAAAATGTCAAAAGGAAAAGCATAACCCACACAAGTATGCCATTTATTTACCTGAGTATTAATAATAAATAAAGAAATAACTATTAAAATAGGCTGGCATCCCACCAGTTATTGTGCGTATGATGATGGATGTAAGAAAGACCAAGAATGAGGAATGGAAGTGCGAGAGGAATACAAGCGAGAACTAGAATGAATGAGTAACTTAGATAAACAAAGTCCTGGATCATGTCCAGGGAGCAGTAGAAAAAAAAAAAAAAAAAAAAAAAAAAACCTAACCTAACCTAACCTAACCTTTTTTTTTTTTTTTTTTTTTTTTTTTTTGTTTTTTTTTTTTTTTTTTTGTTGACCCTGGGGAAATCCCTTCGGATACCCCCCCGTCCGGGGAAGACGGGGGTGGTTATGTGGTGATTCCACTAAAACCCCAGGGGTGTTCCATCTACGCATCGAGCAGGCTATCGGGGTCGCGGTTGCATTCAACCGAATGCCTGCCCTGCGTCTGTCCCTTCGGACTCCTCTCGTAGGACCTTCAGTCCTAAACTTCGGTGTGGCGCGCTGGAACACTCAGCGCGCCTATCCACCTCGGGGGCCCTGACTGGACGACGGGATTCCCCGTACCGCCGCCCAACCCCCTCTCCAACGATTCGGCCAGGCCTTCCGCCACCGCCTTAATCTGTTGGAGCACTAACCGCCTCCGCATCCATGGCCTCCCCTTCAGCTAGCGCCTGCTGGGGTTGCGCTGCGGGCTTTTTGGCTGCTGCATCGCCTCTCTGCTTACCTTTGCGGGGGTTTGGACAGTCTTTGCCCCCTAAAGGATGGTCAGCCTTCCTCCCATTCGCCACGCACAAAATACAGTGCGGAACAGAAATACAGATCTTTGCTATGTGACCCTCTTGGCCACATCGATAGCAAAGACCGCCACGATCATGATCGCTTGTGCACCTGCCTCTTACATGTCCAATTTCTAGACATTTAAAACATCTTCGGGGGCGTGGCGACAAGATTTTCACCCCCGCAGAGACCCAACCAACCAAGAGCCTCTTTCCGCCTTCCTTTACCTTCTTGGCAGCCGCTACCGGGCACCTGACGTGAGCGATACCGAGCCCATCTCCCCTTCTGGAGATGTCGCCGCATCTAACGTCCTCTACAGAACACCCACCAACGACGGCGACCGCGTTCCTAACCTCCTCGGGCGTAGATGTGTCGTCTAGACCGGTAAGTCGCATCTCCGCGCACATTACCGGCCTAGAGATAACAGCCAACTCCGGATCTACGACCTGCCGGAGTTTCTCGGCCATCCGATCTGCAACCTCACCATCCTCTCCAGGCACTTCCAGAATACGCGCTCCTGAAGCGCTCACGACCATTTTACATCCCCCGGGAAGGCCATACTCAGCCATATTCAGACCTTTCTTGGCTTGTGCGAGGACCTCAATGTATTTGACACCCTTTTGCTCCGCCTCGGGCCGCAGCTTGATAACAACGGCGGAGGTTTTCGGCGGCCTCAATTTCGGCTCCTTCTTCTTCTTAGCTTGAGCCAATGCTGCTTTCGCTTTGCTCTGAGCTGGTTTGGCGCGGCGTCTGGTAACCTCGCTCCAGCTTTCCTCTTGTGGAGCAGATGTTGGTGTCGGCGGCGGTGGACGCGTGTCGTTAGGTGGTGACGACTCGACTTGTGCTGTCTCATCCTTCTTTTTCGCCTTTTTCGCCTTCGTGCTTTGCGGCCTCTGTCCCTCCGACACAACCGGGGTAGGGCCTTGCGCAGTAGGAGCTGCAGCCGCGCGTGCTGGCAATCGCGTGGGAGTCGGCTGTGGTGCCGACAGTCTCTTCTCTAAAGCCGCAAATCTGGCATCTATGGCCTCCATAATGCGGTCCATCAGTATTGGCTCTGTCGCTCTGGCAGTTGCCTGTCTGGCGCAGTTCTGACATGGGCTGGTGCGAGGGGCTTTCTGCAACTTAGCCACCTGAGTTGCAAGTTCCTCAATTTCCTCCCGCAACACTTCATTCTCTTCCTTGTGCCTCCTGTAAGCTGCGAGTGCTTTTCCAAGGTTATTGTGGGTTTCTTTGTATTTCGCCTCCAGAGTGGCATATTCGTCCGAGCCACTACGCGTCGGGATCTCAAGCATGGCAGAACGAATGTGCTCTGCCGCGTCTTTTAATGTCCGCACGTATGTCCCCTTTAAGTGCCCCGATTTAGCTGCGATATCACCTATAACAGCAGCTGTGTCGCGCATCCTCTCGCAAATTTCCGTTGTAGGAACTTCCCGCCAGTGGACCCTCTCGGCAGGACCTTCGCGACTGTGGCGTGGAGGCAGTACTTTTCGTGCATTACGCACAATCTCCCTCTCCGCCTCTAGCTCCATTTCCTCCCGCATAGCAGCATTTTGTTGGGCTTTCGCCTTCGCCAGCCCGACGTACTCGCCGGTGGTAGGTGGTCTACCTCTACCTTTGTTCTTAGGGGTGCCCGGGGCAGGGGTGTCAGGAACCACCTCCTCGCCATGGTCTTCATCCCCATTCGACAACAGCCTGGAGTGACGGCGTTTTTGTCTATTTTCCCGCTCTAATTCCTCCTCGGTACTCAGAATGGAGGAGCACGAGGAACTCCGACTCCGGTTTGATCCAACATCGCGACGGGCTGCACTTGTGGATGGTTCGTGCAGTCTGGTCAATTTAACAACTGGCTCTGGTTGAGTAGCCGTTCTACGTGGCCGTCTGGTAACGACCTCCTCTCTATTCGTCTCTCCGTCCTTCTCGGACCTAACATCTGAAAGTTTTTTAGGTTTATTTTTATTATTCTCCATATTTAATCCCACGAGTGTGGGGGAAATAAACCGTCCACCCGGGCAGTGCCCCCTGTACCCGGGTAACCCTATATACCACTGAGAGGACGGGTGGTATCTCAGGGTCGGCGCTATTCGGCTGCCACCTCTGACAACCACCTTCAGGCGCTCCGACGCCACGTTCCCAACGCCGGAACTTTGAGGATTTTTATAGAGGTTTACTCCTCGCGGCCCCCGCTTAATAAAAAGGCGGCGGCCCCCGGTCCTGCACCACGTACAGGGTTCCGGTTTGACGTCGGATTATTCGCCACCGCCGCAACAATACGTGCGACGGCGCCCAGGGTGCACCACGAGGAGGTTATCCGACCAGCACCCCAACCTTTTTTTTTTTTTTTTTTTTTTTTCTCGAGGGGAAATGCGGCCTTAAGCATACCTCACCACTGGGTGGCAGTGAGGTTATGTGGGGCTCTCCCAGGATTTCGGGCATACCCACTAAAACCCCCCGTTGCACGACAACCGTTCCGTAGCAGTTAGGGACCCTCAATTATGGCAGCACAGGCTACTACGGCGGCTGGTCCAGTTGTAATTGGACCTCTTCAGTTTGGAAAACTTCCTACTACCTTAGAAAGATGCTCTTGTGCAAATAGGGCATCTTCAACGACAAACGAGGCCGTGCAATGCAGGTGGCTGGCCATCCCACCGACCACCCGCTGACCTTGTTAAGAAGGGAGAAGATGCGCATACCGTCTTCTTCTTCTTCCTACTCTCCTGCGTCGGAGTGGCACCGCTCGGGCATCATCCTCACGAGCCCGCTCCGAGATCTCCTTCTGCGACATAACGTGGTCGCAGAAGGAGACCATGGCCTCCCATGCCCTGTCGCTGTCCAGCATGGCGACTACCAAGCTGGGCAGAGAGAGGTCCCTCCCCACCACGGCCATCAATTCACTGCGTTCTTGGCTCCAAGCCACGCACTCCTCAAGTGTATGTTGTGCCGAATCGACTGATGAACCACACTCATGACAAACAGGGCTTGGCTCCCTCCTAGCGACACGGTGCAGATAGTCACCAAAGCAGCCGTGACCGGTCAATATCTGCGCCAGGCGAAAGGTAAGCGGCCCATGCCGGCGCTCTAACCAGCGCTCCATCACTGGGCTTAAAGCATCCAGTGTGCGGCGCCCGTATTCTTCTACGTCCATACTTTGGACCCAATGTTCCAGCACTTCTTCCTGTGCCCGATCTCGGACTTGGCGTATCTCTTCCAAGATTGGTCGCTCGCCTCGTGATATTACCTCGACACGATATTTATACGTCTCAGACAAGGCCTTTGCCTCCAGTTCCCAGGGCACCAATCCCGCCAACGCCAGGGCGGCGCCCCGTGATACCGTACAGTAACCTCTTATAGCGCGCACCGCCAAGATCTTCTGAGGAGCACGCAGCAACGGCCTCGATTTAGCCGTTAGGGCTTCGGCCCAGACAGGTGCTCCGTATAGCGCCATGCTCTTTAAAACTCCTGCGTATAGCCGTCTACAGGTAGAGCTTGGTCCACCCATGTTTGGAAGGAGACGGGCAAGTGCAGATGCCGCATTCACGAGCTTAGGTGAAAGTTGGCGAAAATGCTCGACAAAACTCCATTTACAATCTATTATTAATCCCAGGTACTTTATGTGACCTTTGACCGGGATATCCTTGCCGTCTATGCGGATGTAGGGCCCAGCTGGCGGTTTCCTGCCGGGTCCGTAGAAAAAGATCGCCTCGGTTTTTTCAACCGCCACCTTCAGACCTAGATGTTCGATGCGACCGACCACTAACGACGCACAAACCGAACCTAACCTCATGACTTCTTCGAAACTCTTACCCAGGGCAAGAACGAGCGTATCATCTGCGTAGCATATTAAATTTGTCCGGGGCAAGAGCTCCCCACGCAGGATCCAATCATACCCTAGGTTCCACAGGAGCGGGCCGAGCACCGACCCCTGCGGAACACCACAAGTCATTCGCCACCTAACAAGATGACCTTGACGATCGATGTAAAGAACGTCTCTTTCCTTCAGGTAGTCCCCTACCAGTTGCCGTAAGTAGAGGGGGATTCCATGATAGCTGAGGGCTTCCTCTATGCACTCAAACGGGAGAGTATTGAACGCGTTAGCGATGTCCAACGATATGGCCAACACTTTCTCTCCACGAGACACGGCCTGAGTAGATTGCCGTTTGAGCTCCATAAGAGCGTCGATAGTGGAACGGCCTACTCGAAAACCGTATTGTTTGTCTGACAGATCTGGTCCCGTCGTCCTCAGATGCTTATTAATACGGTCGGCAATTATGCGTTCCAACAGTTTACCCGCCTCATCCAAGAGGATGATTGGCCTAACAGCAGATGGCGAGTCGATAGGCTTTCCTGGCTTCTGCAAAAGGCATAAACGTCCCTCCTTCCAATTTCTGGGGAATCGTCCCGTCCGCAAACATTCATCAAACAACTGACGCAACAAACTTCCAAAATGCTTAAGTGCCAAGAGCAGGACGCGACCAGGAACTCCATCGGGTCCTGGAGCCTTATTTCCACTACGAAGGCGTTCAACGGCACTATCAAGTTCATCTTCTGTGACTAAAGGTACGACTGTGGTGTCTTGTTCTGTCTCTGTCTCTATCGGCATGATATTTGGAGCCGAGCGCCCTGTCCGTATCGGAAATAGTCTTGTAACTATTTCTCGCAAAATCTGCGGATCGAGAGATTCTGTAGGAATCGCCTGGCCAAGTTTAGCACGTACTGAGCGATATGGACGGCCCCAGGGATCATTGTTCAGGCTATCTAAAAATTCAATCCTAGCCAGTGCTTTACTTCTGCTGATAGCAATTTGCAACTCCTTCTTTGCAGCTACATAGGTAGCGTACAACAACGATGCTTCCTCCTCTGTGTGGCGTCTTCGGCGGCAACGCTGATATCTACGCCGGCGTCTAATACAGCGGGTACGCAGTTCGGCGATTTCTTGGGTCCACCAGTAAACTTGTCTTTTAGGAGGCCGATTCCTCACGCGTGGCATGGAAGCCTCGCAGACGATAGTGAGAGACGCTCTAAGTTGACTAGCGATTTCCTCGACGCCTTGACGAATGTTTGAGTCGTGACACCAACTTTCAACAATGGCCGCCTCCTCTGCCAGTTCGCGATTGAATCGCGTAACTGCCCATCTTGGAAAATGAGCCGTTTGCAGAGACCGAGGGACGGCGATAGCTCGCGCTGAAGGAGCGATGCTGAACCTGATGTACTGGTGGTCCGATAACGTTTCAGCTTCTTCGATAACTCGCCAGTCGCACACTCGTGCAGCGATAGCAGGGGTTGCGAACGTTACATCCACCCTAGACCCTCCCCGCCGCCTTACGCATGTGTATGCAGTGCCCCTGTTGAGGCATGTCAGACCCAATTGGATAGACCATTCCAGTATCGCGTCACCTTTGACATCGGACTGTCGACTACCCCATGCAGTGGATTTTCCGTTAAGGTCGCCCATTACTAGGGTCTGCATTGGAGCTAGTCTTCTCACTACGACGCTGAGTCTATGAAGGTAATCTTCGAGCTCAGCTAAGCTTTTGTTAGGAGAAAAGTATACCCCTACAATAGCCATGTCCTCAATATTTACGGCTATGTATCCGGGTCCCTTGTCTTTGACTATGAGAGGAGGCGAATGAGCATCCGCTCGTTTCATAACAGCGACTGAATTTGCAGGATCCACTGCCCAGTTAGGGCGTGGAGGAATATAATAGGGTTCTGCAACTACTACAATATCAATGGACCACTGTGCTTGCTCCTGCATTACTAGATCTTGCGAGCCTGCACAGTGGTTCAAGTTCCCTTGGAGAAAATGGATATGTTTGTACTGATCCATTAGTGTTCCATATTATCTAGCTCATCATGCTCTTGGGAGAGCTCTATCACTGAGTTTGGGGCTAGGGTCTTTGAAGCCTCTTTTCCCTTCCCTTTAGGTGGGTCACAATTACGGCCACCCATAACGTGATTTGCGGGCGCGCTGGCATCAGAGCAAACTGCGCAATGAGGTGTCGCAGAGCAGTTAGCCATTTTATGACCTTCCTTGCCGCATCTGAAGCAGAGAACACTTCTGTCAACTTTCGAGGGGCAACGCGGCTTAGTGTGACCTAACGCAAGACATCGATAACATCTCATTGGACGACTATTCAAAACTTTGACTTGAGCAGAACTCCACCCAACAAGAAGTCTGCCTGCCTCAACCAATAATTTAGCAGCGCCGACCGGGCACGATACAACTGTGGTGCCATAACCCGCAGGACCAAAACGTATTTCCGACACCTTAACGCTATCGGCAGAACAACCACCTTTTAACGCTACAGCTTCGATGACTTCCTGTTTGCTTATTGAGTCATCCAGTCCTATGACTCGTAATTCAGCGCTTTTCACAGGTCTGGCAACTTTAATTGATTCCTCAAAGCACTCCCGGAGTTTTTCAGCTAATAGATCGGCTTTAGGGGCACTAGTGGCGCCCGAAATGGTCAAGATTTTCGACCCAGTAGCTGTTGTCCTACTTCTAATTCCGTCTATACCGAGATCACCCAGTTTAATCACTTCCCTAGCTTTCGCCAGTGCTGAAGCGTAAGTTATTCCTTTCTCCATTGCCTCTGGCTGGATCGCAATAACAACTGCTGACGACTTAGGAGGCGTAAGGTTAGGCTTCTTCGGCTTTTTGAGTTTGGGCGCAGATACTGCAGGAGTTGTGTTGGGCGTTACTCGCGGCTGCGACGGCGCTGCCTTTGAAGCAGAATTGGCAGCTGCAGAGGCAGCCGCTTTCTTATTCTTCTTATTCTTCCTTTTCTCCTTTTTCTTATTTTTTGCTTCCTGCCATTCACCTTCACCTTCGACTGGCGCCGGTGCAGAAGGCGTAGGAGCTACACTCGGTGACTCCTGTGTAGGCGGCGTAGCTGTGCTACGAGACGACTGAGTTGCCGACTTAGAGGCCGGCTTGGTTGCCGGCTTATTCGCCGGCCTAGTTGTCGGCTTTTGCACCGGAGGAGGCGCCTCTGTGCGTTTGCTATCTGATGCTAGAGGTGGACGCAAGACTGGCGGAGGAGGAATGCGTTCTTCTAAGCTCGCTAATCGAGTGTTAACCATCCCACCTATTGATATCATGAGCGAGCGTTTTAACTCTACCATCCAATCAGAGCCAGGGGCCAATATGTCAGGCTGAGCCGTCTCAGTTTGGAACGGGCGTTTCCTCTCAGAAAACGCAGTGCGAAGTGCCTTCATTTCCGCCCTGATGTGTTCCATCTCCTGGCGTAGACGCGCGTTGTCAGCTTGTAATCGGCGCGTTTCATCAGTAAGTGTTCTGGATGCAAACGTTTCAATAACATCACGGATAGAGGCCAGTGCATCAACCATGGCTCTCTGACAAGACCCCTTGATGTGTCCGGATTTCTTAATATTGCCCAGAACTATTTCAACGTCCTTAATGCCTTTTTCCTTCAGCGTGTCCGATGTCATGGTATGGACGAAATCATCAAATGATGCCGAGGCTGGTTCAGAACTTCGACCTGCGACATCTCCTCTTGTTTGTCTAGCGGTACTCGCCATGGCTTCGGCTTCTGCCTCAGCTTCCCGCTGCTTCCTATATTCCTCCCGTGCCTTCCCTACCCCGATGTATTTTCCTGTAGTCGGGGGCCTACCACGGCCTTTATGACCTTTCGGTGTTTTGGCTAACGATGCCGTAACTTCACCTTCAGAGTCTGTAATCAGCTCGTCAATAGGTCGTTTTCGTCTAGTGCTACTTTCTTCCATCGTAGCGTCAGAGAAAGTGTCCTCATCAAAATGTTCTTGCTCAAACAGCGTCTCAGCACTCGGTTCCTGGGACTGTACACTGGGCCAGTCTTCCTGAGTGCTAGGGATTAATGGCGATCGGTCACGTGGGCGTTGGGATTTACCGCGAGTGGTCACCGTGCTGGATGTATCGCTCGTATCATCATCAGAACGCAGAGCTGAGGCGCTCCGGTTTCGAGCTCTAGTTTTAGGACGCTGAGCTCCGTCCTCCACACTGAGGGCGTCAGAAACTGACCCCAGACGTTCTAGGACAACAAAAGCTTGACTCATGTTGTCAGCACAGTTTTTCGTCGGACTCTGTGCGGTGTCCTTCTCACCTTCCACAACATTCAAATTTAAGTTTTTGTTATTATCACTTTCCATCTTTAACCCACGAGTATGGGAGAAATAAAAGTCCACCCGGGCAGAGATCCCTGTACCCGGGTAACCCTACTACACCCTGGAGGTCGGGAGGTATCCAGGGGTGGCGTTCGAAACTGACCACCTATGCCAGCCACCCGAAACGGGCGCCCCGACACCACGTCCTCAAATGCCGCGACTTTAAGGATTTTTATAGAGGTTTTCTCCTCGCGGCCCTCGCGTAAGAAAAGGCGGCGGCCCCCGGCCCTGCACCACGTACAGGGTTCCGGTTTGATCTTTGATTTATTATAGTGGTTTACTCCACGCAGCCCCCGCATTAAAAGGCGGTGGCCCCCGGCCCAGCACCACGTACTGGGTTACGGTGTGTCGTCGGATTATTCGCCGCCACCGCAATAAAACTTGCGATGGCGCCCAGGGTGCACCACGAGGAGGTTATCCGACCAGCACCCCACCAGCACCCCAACCTTTTTTTTTTTTTTTTTTTTCTCGAGGGGAAATGCGGCCTTAAGCATACCTCACCACTGGGTGGCAGTGAGGTTATGTGGGGCTCTCCCAGGATTTCGGGCATACCCACTAAAACCCCCCGTTGCACGACAACCGTTCCGTAGCAGTTAGGGACCCTCAATTATGGCAGCACAGGCTACTACGGCGGCTGGTCCAGTTGTAATTGGACCTCTTCAGTTTGGAAAACTTCCTACTACCTTAGAAAGATGCTCTTGTGCAAATAGGGCATCTTCAACGACAAACGAGGCCGTGCAATGCAGGTGGCTGGCCATCCCACCGACCACCCGCTGACCTTGTTAAGGAGGGAGAAGATGCGCATACCGTCTTCTTCTTCTTCCTACTCTCCTGCGTCGGAGTGGCACCGCTCGGGCATCATCCTCACGAGCCCGCTCCGAGATCTCCTTCTGCGACATAACGTGGTCGCAGAAGGAGACCATGGCCTCCCATGCCCTGTCGCTGTCCAGCATGGCGACTACCACGCTGGGCAGAGAGAGGTCCCTCCCCACCACGGCCATCAATTCACTGCGTTCTTGGCTCCAAGCCACGCACTCCTCAAGTGTATGTTGTGCCGAATCGACTGATGAACCACACTCATGACAAACAGGGCTTGGCTCCCTCCTAGCGACACGGTGCAGATAGTCACCAAAGCAGCCGTGACCGGTTAATATCTGCACCAGGTGAAAGGTAAGCGGCCCATGCCGGCGCTCTATCCAACGCTCCATCACTGGGCTTAAAGCATCCAGTGTGCGGCGCCCGTATTCTTCTACGTCCATACTTTGGACCCAATGTTCCAGCACTTCTTCCTGTGCCCGATCTCGGACTTGGCGTATCTCTTCCAAGGTTGGTCGCTCGCCTCGTGATATTACCTCGACACGATATTTATACGTCTCAGACAAGGCCTTTGCCTCCAGTTCCCAGGGCACCAATCCCGCCAACGCCAGGGCGGCGCCCCGTGATACCGTACAGTAACCTCTTATAGCGCGCACCGCCAAGATTTTCTGAGGAGCACGCAGCAACGGCCTCGATTTAGCCGTTAGGGCTTCGGCCCAGACAGGTGCTCCGTATAGCGCCATGCTCTTTAAAACTCCTGCGTATAGCCGTCTACAGGTAGAGCTTGGTCCACCCATGTTTGGAAGGAGACGGGCAAGTGCAGATGCCGCATTCACGAGCTTAGGTGAAAGTTGGCGAAAATGCTCGACAAAACTCCATTTACTATCTATTATTAAACCCAGGTACTTTATGTGACCTTTGACCGGGATATCCTTGCCGTCTATGCGGATGTAGGGCCCAGCTGGCGGTTTCCTGCCGGGTCCGTAGAAAAAGATCGCCTCGGTTTTTTCAACCGCCACCTTCAGACCTAGATGTTCGATGCGACCGACCACTAACGACGCACAAACCGAACCTAACCTCATGACTTCTTCGAAACTCTTGCCCTGGGCAAGAACGAGTGTATCATCTGCGTAGCATATTAAATTTGTCCGGGGCAAGAGCTCCCCACGCAGGATCCAATCATACCCTAGGTTCCACAGGAGCGGGCCGAGCACCGACCCCTGCGGAACACCACAAGTCATTCGCCACCTAACAAGATGACCTTGACGATCGATGTAAAGAACGTCTCTTTCCTTCAGGTAGTCCCCTACCAGTTGCCGTAAGTAGAGGGGGATTCCATGATATCTGAGGGCTTCCTCTATGCACTCAAACGGGAGAGTATTGAACGCGTTAGCGATGTCCAACGATATGGCCAACACTTTCTCTCCACGAGACACGGCCTGAGTAGATTGCCGTTTGAGCTCCATAAGAGCGTCGATAGTGGAACGGCCTACTCGAAAACCGTATTGTTTGTCTGACAGATCTGGTCCCGTCGTCCTCAGATGCTTATTAATACGGTCGGCAATTATGCGTTCCAACAGTTTACCCGCCTCATCCAAGAGGATGATTGGCCTAACAGCAGATGGCGAGTCGATAGGCTTTCCTGGCTTCTGCAAAAGGCATAAACGTCCCTCCTTCCAATTTCTGGGGAATCGTCCCGTCCGCAAACATTCATCAAACAACTGACGCAACAAACTTCCCAAATGCTTAAGTGCCAAGAGCAGGACGCGACCAGGAACTCCATCGGGTCCTGGAGCCTTATTTCCACTACGAAGGCGTTCATCGGCACTATCAAGTTCATCTTCTGTGACTAAAGGTACGACTGTGGTGTCTTGTTCTGTCTCTGTCTCTATCGGCATGATATTTGGAGCCGAGCGCCCTGTCCGTATCGGAAATAGTCTTGTAACTATTTCTCGCAAAATCTGCGGATCGAGAGATTCTGTAGGAATCGCCTGGCCAAGTTTAGCACGTACTGAGCGATATGGACGGCCCCAGGGATCATTGTTCAGGCTATCTAAAAATTCAATCCTAGCCAGTGCTTTACTTCTGCTGATAGCAATTTGCAACTCCTTCTTTGCAGCTACATAGGTAGCGTACAACAACGATGCTTCCTCCTCTGTGTGGCGTCTTCGGCGGCAACGCTGATATCTACGCCGTCGTCTAATACAGCGGGTACGCAGTTCGGCGATTTCTTGGGTCCACCAGTAAACTTGTCTTTTAGGAGGCCGATTCCTCACGCGTGGCATGGAAGCCTCGCAGACGATAGTGAGAGACGCTCTAAGTTGACTAGCGATTTCCTCGACGCCTTGACGAATGTTTGAGTCGTGACACCAACTTTCAACAATGGCCGCCTCCTCTGCCAGTTCGCGATTGAATCGCGTAACTGCCCATCTTGGAAAATGAGCCGTTTGCAGAGACCGAGGGACGGCGATAGCTCGCGCTGAAGGAGCGATGCTGAACCTGATGTACTGGTGGTCCGATAACGTTTCAGCTTCTTCGATAACTCGCCAGTCACACACTCGTGCAGCGATAGCAGGGGTTGCGAACGTTACATCCACCCTAGACCCTCCCCGCCGCCTTACGCATGTGTATGCAGTGCCCCTGTTGAGGCATGTCAGACCCAATTGGATAGACCATTCCAGTATCGCGTCACCTTTGACATCGGACTGTCGACTACCCCATGCAGTGGATTTTCCGTTAAGGTCGCCCATTACTAGGGTCTGCATTGGAGCTAGTCTTCTCACTACGACGCTGAGTCTATGAAGGTAATCTTCGAGCTCAGCTAAGCTTTTGTTAGGAGAAAAGTATACCCCTACAATAGCCATGTCCTCAATATTTACGGCTATGTATCCGGGTCCCTTTTCTTTGACTATGAGAGGAGGCGAATGAGCATCCGCTCGTTTCATAACAGCGACTGAATTTGCAGGATCCACTGCCCAGTTAGGGCGTGGAGGAATATAATAGGGTTCTGCAACTACTACAATATCAATGGACCACTGTGCTTGCTCCTGCATTACTAGATCTTGCGAGCCTGCACAGTGGTTCAAGTTCCCTTGGAGAAAATGGATATGTTTGTACTGATCCATTAGTGTTCCATATTATCTAGCTCATCATGCTCTTGGGAGAGCTCTGTCACTGAGTTTGGGGCTAGGGTCTTTGGAGCCTCTTTTCCCTTCCCTTTAGGTGGGTCACAATTACGGCCACCCATAACGTGATTTGCGGGCGCGCTGGCATCAGAGCAAACTGCGCAATGAGGTGTCGCAGAGCAGTTAGCCATTTTATGACCTTCCTTGCCGCATCTGAAGCAGAGAACACTTCTGTCAACTTTCGAGGGGCAACGCGGCTTAGTGTGACCTAACGCAAGACATCGATAACATCTCATTGGACGACTATTCAAAACTTTGACTTGAGCAGAACTCCACCCAACAAGAAGTCTGCCTGCCTCAACCAATAATTTAGCAGCGCCGACCGGGCACGATACAACTGTGGTGCCATAACCCGCAGGACCAAAACGTATTTCCGACACCTTAACGCTATCGGCAGAACAACCACCTTTTAACGCTACAGCTTCGATGACTTCCTGTTTGCTTATTGAGTCATCCAGTCCTATGACTCGTAATTCAGCGCTTTTCACAGGTCTGGCAACTTTAATTGATTCCTCAAAGCACTCCCGGAGTTTTTCAGCTAATAGATCGGCTTTAGGGGCACTAGTGGCGCCCGAAATGGTCAAGATTTTCGACCCAGTAGCTGTTGTCCTACTTCTAATTCCGTCTATACCGAGATCACCCAGTTTAATCACTTCCCTAGCTTTCGCCAGTGCTGAAGCGTAAGTCATTCCTTTCTCCATTGCCTCTGGCTGGATCGCAATAACAACTGCTGACGACTTAGGAGGCGTAAGGTTAGGCTTCTTCGGCTTTTTAAGTTTGGGCGCAGATACTGCAGGAGTTGTGTTGGGCGTTACTCGCGGCTGCGACGGCGATGCCTTTGAAGCAGAATTGGCAGCTGCAGAGGCAGCCGCTTTCTTATCCTTCTTATTCTTACTTTTCTCCTTTTTCTTATTTTTTGCTTCCTGCCATTCACCTTCACCTTCGACTGGCGCCGGTGCAGAAGGCGTAGGAGCTACACTCGGTGACTCCTGTGTAGGCGGCGTAGCTGTGCTACGAGACGACTGAGTTGCCGACTTAGAGGCCGGCTTAGTTGCCGGCTTATTTGCCGGCCTAGTTGTCGGCTTTTGCACCGGAGGAGGCGCCTCTGTGCGTTTGCTATCTGATGCTAGAGGTGGACGCAAGACTGGCGGAGGAGGAATGCGTTCTTCTAAGCTCGCTAATCGGGTTTTAACCATCCCACCTATTGATATCATGAGCGAGCGTTTTAACTCTTCCATCCAATCAGAGTCAGGGGCCAATATGTCAGGCTGAGCCGTCTCAGTTTGGAACGGGCGTTTCCTCTCAGAAAACGCAGTGCGAAGTGCCTTCATTTCCGCCCTGATGTGTTCCATCTCCTGGCGTAGACGCGCGTTGTCTGCTTGTAATCGGCGCGTTTCATCAGTAAGTGTTCTGGATGCAAACGTTTCAATAACATCACGGATAGAGGCCAGTGCATCAACCATGGCTCTCTGACAAGACCCCTTGATGTGTCCGGATTTCTTAATATTGCCCAGAACTATTTCAACGTCCTTAATGCCTTTTTCCTTCAGCGTGTCCGATGTCATGGTATGGACGAAATCATCAAATGATGCCGAGGCTGGTTCAGAACTTCGACCTGCGACATCTCCTCTTGTTTGTCTAGCGGTACTCGCCATGGCTTCGGCTTCTGCCTCAGCTTCCCGCTGCTTCCTATATTCCTCCCGTGCCTTCCCTACCCCGATGTATTTTCCTGTAGTCGGGGGCCTACCACGGCCTTTATGACCTTTCGGTGTTTTGGCCAACGATGCCGTAACTTCACCTTCAGAGTCTGTAATCAGCTCGTCAATAGGTCGTTTTCGTCTAGTGCTACTTTCTTCCATCGTAGCGTCAGAGAAAGTGTCCTCATCAAAATGTTCTTGCTCGAACAGCGTCTCGGCACTCGGTTCCTGGGACTGTACACTGGGCCAGTCTTCCTGAGTGCTAGGGATTAATGGCGATCGGTCACGTGGGCGTTGGGATTTACCACGAGTGGTCACCGTGCTGGATGTATCGCTCGTATCATCATCAGAACGCAGAGCTGAGGCGCTCCGGTTTCGAGCTCTAGTTTTAGGACGCTGAGGTCCGTCCTCCACACTGAGGGCGTCAGAAACTGACCCCAGACGTTCTAGGACAACAAAAGCTTGACTCAAGTTGTCAGCACAGTTTTTCGTCGGACTCTGTGCGGTGTCCTTCTCACCTTCCACAACATTCAAATTTAAGTTTTTATTATTATCACTTTCCATCTTTAACCCACGAGTATGGGAGAAATAAAAGTCCACCCGGGCAGAGATCCCTGTACCCGGGCAACCCTACTACACCCTGGAGGTCGGGAGGTATCCAGGGGTGGCGTTCGAAACTGACCACCTATGCCAGCCACCCGAAACGGGCGCCCCGACACCACGTCCTCAGATGCCGGGACTTTAAGGATTTTTTATAGTGGTTTACTCCACGCAGCCCCCGCATAAGACAAGCGGGCGGCCCCCGGTCCTGCACCACGTACAGGGTTCCGGTTTGATCTATGATTTATTATAGTGGTTTACTCCACGCAGCCCCCGCATATAAAAGGCGGCGGCCCCCGGCCCAGCACCATGTACTGGGTTACGGTATGACGTCGGATTATTCGCCACCACCGCAATGATACTTGCGATGGCGCCCAGGGTGCACCACGAGGAGGTTATCCGACCAGCACCCCACCAGCACCCCAACCTTTTTTTTTTTTTTTTTTTTTTTTTTTTTTTTTTTTTTTTTTTTTTTTTTTTTTTTTGTTGACCCTGGGGAAATCCCTTCGGATACCCCCCCGTCCGGGGAAGACGGGGGTGGTTATGTGGTGTACTCCACTAAAACCCCAGGGGTGTTCCTTCTACGCATCGAGCGGGGACTGTCGGGTATCGCGGTTGCAATCGTCCGAATCCCCGCCCTGCGTCTGTCCCTTCGGACTCCTCTTGTAGGACTTTCAGTCCATAGTCTCAGGTGTGGCGCGCTGGAACACTCAGCGCGCCTATCCACCACGGGGGCCCTGAGTGGACGACGGAAGTTTCCCCGTTCCGCCGCCCGGCCCCCACTCCAAGGAACGGGTATAGGCCTCATGCCGTCACCCTGCCTTGGTGCCGCTCTTGGCTTGATGTAGCCGTATTCACAGCCTCTCCACCGATTTGCGCGGTCTGGTTCGGCTGTGTAGCCTTTCTCGCTGTATTTCTTCTACTGTGAGATTGGGGAGCCTTACAGCTGGTGCCCCCCAAAGTATGATTTGCCTTCTTTTTCGCCGCAGAACATAAAATACAGTGCGGCGAGGCCGTGCACGTCTTGGCTTGGTGGTCGGGCTGCCCACACCGGAAGCAGAGTTTGCTCCGGTCAATGCTGTTCCGACATGCCTCCCGTACGTGGCCAACCTCCAGACAGCGATAACATCGAAGCGGCCTCAGCGGCAAGATCTTGAAGCCTGCCGAGACCCACCCAACGAGTAACCTCTTGCCGCTTTCCTGTAGTTTTTTAGCGGCGACTACTGGACATTTAACAAAAGCGACACCTAATCCGTTGCCGCTGCGCCGAATGTCTGAGCATCGAACTGAGTCGATCGAGCACTCTCCCGTCTTCGCAATTGCTTCCCTTATCTCTTCCGTCGACGCTGTATCATCTAGCCCCGTCAGACGAAGTTCCGCGCATTTAACCGGCCGATGAATCTCAGCCAGTTCAGGGTCAATTAGCTCCCTCAGTTGTTCGGCCAATCTGTCGGCGTTCCTCGAACAGTCAGCACCCGGAAGTTGCACAATTCGAGCGCCTGTTGCCGCCACCTTCATCGGTAGACCGCCGGGAATCCCATAGTCTGCAAAGTCTACTTTTCCCTTCGCCTGCAGCAGAATTTGGGCGTAGGTTGCACCACTCTTCACCGCCTCCGGCCGCAGCTTTATAGTAACAGCGGCAGTTTGCGGGGGGCGCAGCTTCCGTTGTTTGGGCCGCGACTTCTTCTTGTTTTTGCCTGCCGCGGTTTCTGGCCTTTGGGTATTGTCTGGCCCAGAACGGCGACGTTTCCCGGCTGTTTGCCAGCCATCTTCATGGAGTGTGGCGGCTGGCGTTGGAGGCTGTGCAGCGCTAAGGACTTGATTGTCAGCAGCATTCTCCTTCCTCTTCTTTCTGTTCTCCCTCTTTCTCGCATTTCTCGACTTCTGCTTATCAGTGGCAGGGGCAGAACCCTGCGTGGCAGGTGGAGTGGCCACAGGAGGTCTCTGCGGTGTCTTGCTTGGCGCCGGCACCGCAGGTGAAGCAGGTGCAAGTGCTGAGGACACGTCATGTGCTGAATTAGGCCGGTCAGCACTTAATGAAAGGCTCCGGTTTGGTTCCTCAAATAATTTCTCCCGTATCCCTCTCATTTGCTCTCTCATGGTTGATAGCACTTGCTCAAACTCTTTGGAGATCGCCGCCGTCGGTTGGTCGCCGTCTACGCCCAAACAGTTCGCGCAGGTGGTTGGCCGTTTCTTCTTTAGTATAGCCATTTCCCTCTTGAGGATCTCGACCTCTGCTCTCAAGCCGTCGTTATCTCGGCGAGTTTCGAAGTACTCCGTCTGAAGCCGGGCAAAATCGGAGCGCATCACCTTGCACTTTTCGTCCAACTTAGCAAGTTCCTCATTGTCCGTCCTTCTCGGCACTTCTGCCAAGGCCTCTTTTATTTGGGTCGCAGCGTCCTTCAGGGTCTTAACAAACGTCCCCTTCAGGTGACCCGACCTATTCGCCACGTCCGTGATAACGTCTGCGGTCTCACAAAGCTTCTCACAGACCTCTCCCAGCGGCAAGTTCCTCCAATCCGTCTTTTTTCTAGGCTCACTAACGTCTCGAGTTGGTAAGAGACGCCGCGCCTTCTCGACTATTTCTTTCTCTGCGACGAGTTCTGCCTCCAGTCGCTGTTGAGCCCTTCGTTCTGCTGCTAGCGCTTGTCTAGCTCGTCCCACGCCGATGTACTCCCCTGTCACCGGTGGTCGGCCCCTCCCGCGCTTGGATGGTGTCCCTGGTGTAGGGGTGGCGGGTTCTTCCACAGGGGCAACAGGTTCTTCCACCGGGGCAGCAGGAGGATCCTCCTTCTCAGAGTCACCATCGCCCGACTCTGGTGAATCTGGTCGCCTTCGCTTACGTCCTTGTGAAGCTTCCGAGTCTTGTTCGAGTTCATCTCCCGAAACAGTAACGCCGGATGACCACGACGAACGTCGACTTTTGCTTCCTTCTCCTTGAGAGACTTGCCTTGCAACGCGAGATTGGAGTCGCGCAAGTCGCACGTATGGTACTCTCTTACTTATCTTCTTCGGCCGTCTGAAGCCGTCATCAAAAACACCGTCCGTATCGGACCCATCGTCCATAAAAGTTTCTGAGTCTATATAATCCATCTGGTTCCCACGAGAATGGGGGAAGTATGCAGTCCGCCCGGGCAGAGACCCCTGTACCCGGGTAACCCTAGTACACCCTGGAGGGCGGGCGGTATCCAGGGGTGGCGTTCACAACTGACCACCTATGCCAGCCTCCCAAAAAGGGCGCCCCGACACCACGTCCTCAAATGCCGAGACTTTAAGGTTTTTTATAGAGGTTTTCTCCTCGCGGCTCCCGCATAAGAAAAAGGCGGCGGCCCCCGGTCCTGCACCACGTACAAGGTTCCGGTTTGATCTATGATTTTTATAGTGGTTTGCTCCACGTAGCCCCCGCATATAAAAAGGCGGCGGCCCCCGGCCCAGCACCACGTACTGGGTTACGGTATGACGTCGGATTATTCGCCACCACCGCAATAATACTTGCGATGGCGCCCAGGGTGCACCACGAGGAGGTTATCCGACCAGCACCCCACCAGCACCCCAACCTAACCTAACCTAACCTAACCTAACCTAACCTAACCTAACCTTTTTTTTTTTTTTTTTTTTTTTTTTTTTTTTTTTTTTTTTTTTTTTTTTGTTGACCCTGGGGAAATCCCTTCGGATACCCCCCCGTCCGGGGAAGACGGGGGTGGTTATGTGGTGATTCCACTAAAACCCCAGGGGTGTCCTTCTACGCATGGGGCGAAGACTAACGGGATCGTTGTAGCACTCTACCGAACCCCCGCCCTGCGTTTGTCCCTTCGGACTCCTCTTATGAGACCTTCTGTCCCAAACTCCGGTGTGGCGCGCCGGAACACAAGCGCGCCTATCCACCATGGGGGCTCTGAGTGGACGACGGAATACTCCCCGTACCGCCGCCCAGCCCCCTCTCCAAACAAAGGCCATTGGCATCATGCCTTAGCCCTAATTTGGTGCGTCTGTTATCGCCTCCGCGTCCATCGCTTCCCCGTCGGCTCTCGCCTGTTGGGTCTGCGGAGTCTGCGTTGCTGGCTTCTCTGAGCCACGTGTTCGCCTTCCTTTGGGTTTGTGGCAGTCTTTACTTCCGACGGCATGGTCAGCCTTCCTTCCAGCTGCTTCACAGACTGCACAATGTGGCAGTGAGGTGCAGTTTCTTACTAGGTGGCCCTCTTGGCCACATCGGTAACAGAGGGCGCTCCGGGCCACACTGTTGGGGCACTTCTCGCGCACGTGACCTTCTTCTAAGCACTTATAACAGCGTCTGCGTCTCGGCGGAAGGACTTTGACGCTGGCCGAGACCCATCCTATTAGAAGACGCTTTCCGCTTTCCTTAATCTTCTTCGCGGCTGTCACGGGGCAGGTAACATGAACGGCGCCCATGCCACCGACGCCACGCCGAATCTCGCTGCACTTGACATAGTCCGAAGGACATTCGCCTACTTTGGAAATCGCCGATCTCACATCATCGACCGACGCCGTGTCATCAAGACCGGTAATTCGCAATTCTGCGCGTCTGATCGGTCTGGTCACTTCGGCCACCTCTGTGTTGATTAGCTCTCGGAGCTTTTCTGCCATCTTATCTGCAGCCTCCCCGCTGTCTGTTCCAGGCAGCTGGATGACGCGTGCGCCTGTTACGGTCTCTCTAACAGTAAGGCCACCAGTTACACCATAGTCTTGCAGCTTGAGCTGGTTTCGCACCACCAGCAAGACCTGAGCATAGGTAGTGCCATTCTTCTGTGCCTCATCCTTCAGCTTAACAGTGATAGCGGAGGTCTTCGGCGGCCGTAACTTCGGTTCTTTCCTCTTCTTATCAGGCGGTGGCGCCTGGCTCCGTGTTGAAGGAGGCTTGAGGCGGCGTTCCCCAACTGTCTGCCAGCCCTCCTCTTGTTGTTTGGGGGCCGCTGGTTTGGGAGCGGCATTTGAGCGGGCCGTGCTCTGTTGCTGCTGTTGCTGAGCCGCGTTCTTCCTGGCCTTTCTCTTCTCGTTCTTCTTCTGGCTTTTCGTCTTTTGTGTCGTAGCAGGAGCAGAAACCTGCGTGGCAGATGGTGTAGCCTCAGGCACCTGCGGTACACTGGGTGTCGCGGCAGCCGCAGACTCCACAAAGGACATTAGCCGCGAAAATTCGGGTTCTGGACTAGCCCGGTCGGCGGCGAATGACGGATGACGGAATGAGTCCGATAGCAGTCTTTCTTCCAGCCCCTCGAGTTTGCTCTTCATTTCCGACAAGAGTCGTTCCGTCTCGTTGCTAGAGCTCCCACTGCCAGCGCCAGAACAATTCGCGCATACAGCGGGCCCCTTCTTCTTCAGCATTGCCACTTCTCGTTTGAGCAGCTCTACTTCCGCTCTGAGACCGTCGTTGTCTCGACGTGTTTCCAAATACGACGTTTGTAGTCGGGTAAAGTCCGAACGTATCGCCTTGTATTTATCGCCCAGTTTGACGAGTTCGTCACTATCCGTTCGTTTCGGCACTTCCGCCAATGCTTCCTTGATTTGTGCCGCTGCATCCTTCAGGGTACGGACAAAAGTCCCCTTTAGGTGGCCCGACCTGTTTGCCACGTCAGTGATGACATCCGCGGTGTCGCAGAGTTTCTCGCATACTTCAGCTAGCGGCATACTTCGCCAGTCAGCGGTCTTCCGGGCCGGACTGAAGTCGCGCGGAGTTAGGAGACGTCGCGCTTTCTCGATAATCTCCTTCTCGGCTACGAGTTCTGCCTCTTTTCTTTGCTGAGCCCTTTTGGCTGCGGCTAGTTCCTGCCTGGCTCGTCCAACACCGATAAACTCCCCTGTTGTAGGTGGTCGGCCCCTCCCGCGCTTGGATGGTGTCCCTGGTGTAGGGGTAGCGGGTTCTTCCACTGGGGCAACAGGTTTTTCAACAGTGTTGTCAGGGGGTTCCTCCTTCTCGGAGTTACCGTCGCCCGACTCTGGGGACTCAGGTCGTCTCCGCTTGCGTCCTTGCGACTCTGACACCTCCGAGTCTTGTTCGTCTTCAGAAACAGTCACGCCAGATGACCACGACGATCGTCTGCTTCTGCTAGCTTCTCCTTGTGTCACTTGTCTAGCGACGCGAGATTGTAGTCGCGCATGCCGCACATATGGCACCTTCTTCACCTTCTTCGGCCTTCTAAAGCCGTCATCATATACTCCGTCCGTGTCGGACCCGTCGTCAAAAAAGGTTTCACTGTCTATAAATTCCATCTGATTCCCACGAGTATGGGGGAAGTATGCGGTCCGCCCGGGCAGAGACCCCTGTACCCGGGTAACCCTAGTACACCCTGGAGGGCGGGAGGTATCCAGGGGTGGCGATCGCAACTGACCACCTATGCCAGCCTCCCGAAACGGGCGCCCCGACACCACGTCCTCAAATGCCGGGACTTTAAGGTTTTTTATAGAGGTTTTCTCCTCGCGGGCCCCGCATAAGAAAAAGGCGGCGGCCCCCGGTCCTGCACCACGTGCAAGATTCCGGTTTGATCTTTGATTTATTATAGTGGTTTACTCCACGCAGCCCCCGCATAAAAAGGCGGCGGCCCCCGGCCCAGCACCACGTACTGGGTTACGGTATGACGTCGGATTATTCGCCACCACCGCAATAGTACTTGCGATGGCGCCCAGGGTGCACCACGAGGAGGTTATCCGACCAGCACCCCAACCTAACCTAACCTTTTTTTTTTTTTTTTTTTTTTTTGTCGAGGGGAAATGCGTCCTTAAGCATACCCTGCTGCTGGGCGGCAACAGGGTTATGTGGGGCTCTCCCAGGGTTTCGGGCATACCCACTAAAACCCCCCGGTGCACTCATTCGCCTTTAATGGGGCAGTGTGGGATACATTCTCACATTCTACCATTACCTGCCCCGGCGATTTGCCCGGCTTCCCAGGCCTCTTCTGTTGCCCCGGCTATCCGGGCTTCTAGTGTTAGGGGAGATGTCCTAGCGCACTTGGACATCTCCTCCGTCAGATGCGGCCGTGCTATGCCGGCGGCGAGCCGCCCCGCCCAGCGCCGGCTGACCGCGTCGTGGGAGGAGGAAATTTGCATATTGCCTACGCCGTCCCCCCGGCCTTCTGCGACGGATTGGGTCTGCTAAAGCGTCTCCCTCACGGACCCGTTCCGCGTCCTCCTTAATCGACATCACTTCTTCGCAGAAGGACACCATTGCCTGCCACGATGTATCGCTTTCCAGCATAGCTTTAACCACGCTGGGCAGCGAAAGTTCTTCTCCTATAACCACATTTAGCGCCCTGCGCTGCGACTCAAAAGTCGGACATTCCTGTAGAGTGTGTTGCGCAGTATCTTCACGTGCCCCACACTCATGGCAACGCGGCGTAGGTTCTCGTTTGGCTACTCGGTAAAGATACCGACCAAAGCAGCCGTGGCCCGTCAAAATTTGGACCAACCGATAGGTGAGGGTGCCATGTCTGCGCTCTAACCACTGAGTTAATATAGGGCGGAGGGCCTCAATAGTTCGTCGCCCGTATACGTTGGCATCTAATATCTCGGCCCACCGCTCTACTGCCGTCTCGAGAGCCATTTGTCTCACTCTGCGGGTCTCTTCTTCAGTGGGGCGTTCGCCCCTACTTCTAGCATCTGTTATTTGTTGAATTTCCGGCTTTCAGCTGTGAGCCGGTCAGCCCAGACTGGGGCACCGTAGAGTGCCATGCTCCTCACAATTCCGTGGTAGAGACGTCGACAGCTAGTACTGGGGCCTCCAACATTCGGTAGTAGTCGGCTTAATGCGGCTGCAGCTCTTACTAGTTTCGGAGAGAGTTGTCGAAAATGCTCCTCAAATTTCCACTTGGAGTCAAGGATAAGGCCCAAGTATTTCATTCGGCTTTTAACATCAACATTGTGGCCGTCAATTCTGATTTTAGCTCCAGGCGGTGGTCTAGCACGCGGCCCATAGAATAAAATTGCTTCTGTTTTGTCAAGGGCAACTTGCAAGCCTAAAAGTCTGATACGGCTAATGACGAGCGAAGTTGCAGCAGATGCTCTTTGCGCCACTTCTTCAAAATTGTTACCCCTGACTATAACTAACGTGTCGTCTGCATAACAAATTACTCTTGTTCGTGGTAAAAGACATCCTCGCAGGATCCAGTCGAACCCAATATTCCAAAGTAGGGGACCCAACACCGACCCCTGAGGAACTCCACATTGCATTGGTCGACTGCACATTTCACCTCGGCTGTTCAAAAAGAGCACCTCACGATCCCTTAAGTAGTCGCTTATAATTCGTCGAAGATAAGAGGGTATGTTGTGGTAACGCAGAGCCTCTTCGATACAGGAAAAGGGGATGGTGTTGAAAGCGTTGGCTATGTCTAAGGAGACTGCCAACACCCTCTCCCCCCGAGATGTCGCCTCCTCTGATATTCGTCGCAGTTCCAAGAGAGCGTCGATTGTAGATCGCCCGGTTCGGAATCCGAATTGTGACTCTGACAGGTCTGGGCCAGTCGTCCGGAGATGTTGGTTAATGCGATCTGCAATTACCCTCTCGAACAATTTTCCTGACTCATCGAGAAGGACAATGGGCCTGTAGCCCGAAGGAGAGTCAGGTGAACGACCCTCCTTTTGCAGCAGTACCAATCTTCCCTGCTTCCACACCTTAGGAAATCGGCCAGATAAAAAACACGAGTCAAAGAGGTCCCGCAAACGATCTCCGAGATGTTTGGTTGCCGCAGGAAGAACGCGACTTGGCACCCCGTCCGGACCAGGGGCTTTGTTCTTGGAGCAAGCTCGCTTAACGGAATCCTTAAGCTCATCCTCTGAAACAGGCGGAATGACCGTTTCTTCTCTGGGCGCCCCAGTTTGAGGGGGCATCGCTGGTGGAATATGTTCCTCGCACTCAGGAAATAGACCAGACACAACTGCTGATAAAAGCTCCGGCTCAAAGGACTCTGTAGGCGGTGAAGTGGCTAGTTTGTTGCGCACCAAACGGTACGGCCTACCCCACGGGTCCCTATCGAGTTCAGCTATAAATTCATCTCTGGCTGCAGCTTTGGCGTCGCTTATGCCAATTTGTAACGCTCTCTTTGCTGTTCGGTAAGCCTCCTGGAGAAATCTTTCTTCAGCCGCAGTGTGTCGTCTTCGGCGGCATCTGGCTAAGGCGCGACGAGCTCTCATGCTAGCCCTGCGGAGATCAGCGATTTCTGGAGACCACCAGTAGACAGCCTTTTTGTGACGACGCCGAGATGTTCGTGGCATGGTCGTATCACAAATCTCTGTAAGGCAGGCACGGAAGTGTTCGGCTCGTGTGTCTACATCTGCATTTGTAGGGGCAGAGTTCCAGCTCTGGACAATAGCCGCTTCCTCTGCCAGTTCCTTATTAAATCGTGAGGTGACCCAACGGGGAAAGCTTCGTCCAAAGTTAATTCCTGCCCGAATAGGCTCAGTAACCCCCAGCGGTGAGATGTCAAATCTGATATATGGATGGTCAGAAAGACTTTCTTCGTCCTCTACAACTCGCCAATCATGGGCGCAAGCTGCAATGGCAGGGGTAGCAAACGTTACGTCTGGTCTTGAGCCTCCCGTTCCTCGGACACACGTGTACGTGGTGCCCCTGTTAAGAATCATTAGGCCAGATGTGGCGACCCATCGTTCCACAACAGTACCTCTCGCGTCAGTTTCGCGGCCTCCCCAGGCAGTGGACTTAGCATTGATGTCGCCCATGATGATGATTTGCCTAGGTGCCAAGCGATGTACCAATCGATCAAGTGACTCAAGGAAGGGTTCAAATTCAATTAAGGGCCTATTTGGAGAGAAGTACAACCCCACAAATGCCGTTCTACCTCGGACCGCTGCGACGTAACCTGATCCCCTTTCGAAAACCGTGAGGGGTAGAGAGCGAGCAGACGTTGGAGACACAATTGCCACTACACCATCGAGGTCACCTATCCAGTTGGATTGAGTGGGAATACAATAAGGTTCAGAGGCTACAGCTATATTGATAGACCACTCGGCCAGCGACTGCAAGAACAAGTCCTGAGAGGCAGCACAGTGGTTCAGGTTACTCTGGAGGAATTTTGTAATGTTGTATGGGTCCATTAAGTTTCCATTTCATTAACCTCCGACGCAGTGTTGCGATCCCTCTGTGGCGCGGAAGCTCCACTAGGCGGTGCTGTCTTTCCTTTAGATGATGGAGGATTACAGCTCCTACTACCCATCACATGTCCGGCTGGCAATTGCGCACTTGAACAGACGGCGCAATGAAGATCTGCTGTGCAGTTAGCCTTCCTATGTCCTGGCTTGCTGCATCGGAAGCACAGCTCTTCCCTATCAATCACAGACGGACATTTTGGTTTGGTATGTACTAGCCCCATACACCGGAAACATCTCAAGGGGAGAGGGTCCAAGGCGCGTACTCGAGCCGAACTCCATCCTACAAGAATTCTGCCTTTCTCTTCCATAACTTTGGCAGTTCCGACTGGACAGTTGACCACAACAGTGCCTACACCTCCGGGACCCGTCCTGATTTCTCCGCACTTTATTTGGTCAGAAGGACAATTGCCTTGTGATGCTATTGCCGCCACTACGTCCGCCTTCTGTATTGAGTCATCAAGACCGGATACGCGTACGTCCACGCATTTTGTAGGCCTAGTAATGAGAGCCTCATTGCCAAGAAACTCTCTAAGCTTTTCTGCTAAAGCGTCAGCCTGCGAGGTACTGTCAGCACCTGGGATTAGGAGCATCTTAGCCCCTGTGGCAGCCGTTCTCACTCGGACCCCATCAATTCCAAGTTCCGTCAGTGGAAAGGCCTCTCTAGCTTTAAAAAGGACAGAGGCGTAAGTCGCGCCTTTCTCTTGCGCCTCGGGCTGCAGAGTGACGATGACAGCCGAGGATTTAGGAGGGTTTAGCTTAGCTTTTTTAGGCTTTTTCGACTTAGTCTTATCAGCAGTTTTAGGTTGACTGCCACTAACCGCTGAAGAGGTAGCAGCAGCTTTGTTTCCTGGTTTCTTCTTTTTGTTTTTGCCCCGCTTTGGCACATCTTGCCATGGCTCCTCAGGTGTTGCCTGACTAACATTGCCCTCGTGGGTCCCAGCAGTAGGTGGGAGTTCTGCCGTGGCTTGTGAAGAACTGGTAGTCGGAGTAGATTGCTTAGAAGCCGGTTGTTTAGGCTTCTTAGGCGCAGGCTTTTCTTTCGGCACTGAAGCAGGCGTAGGCGCATTCTTATTGCGGTCAGCCGCCAGAGGTGGACGCAAGATCGGCTCAGGTGGTAGTCTTTTTTCCAAGCTGGCAAGGCGCACATTCACCATTTCTCCAATGGATATAGTCAGTGCGCGTTTCAGTTCCTCAATTGTATCCGACGTGATTGATGGCTGTTCAGCCATTGTCTTAGGAGTCGATCTGCTCTCAGCATAAGCCTCCTTAAACGCCTTGACTTCATTTCGGAGCAGGTCTACCTCATGACGAAGTCTATTGTTATCAGCGCGTAGTCGGCGCGCTTCTTCCTCCATTGTTCTACTCGACAAAACCTCAACAATTTCCCGCAACGTATTTGAGGCGTCGACTAACTCCTTGTGGATGGACCCCTTTATGTTTTTGGACCTGCGGGTAATTTCCACTATAGTATCCGCGGTTTGTTCTCCCTTCCGCCGCAGAGCCTCCATGTCCAACATCAGGGGATCAGACACAGGCGGTTTTTCAGCTTTATTAGAGGTTTCTGTCCTCCTTGACTTGCTTTCGTCCGGTCGCAGAAATACGGCAGCTTTTTCTGCTTCAGCAGTCAGTCGCGATTGGCGGAATTCATCCCTAGCCCTACCAACGCCGATAAACCGACCATGCGTAGGCGGTCGTCCTCGACCCTTGCGGTTTTTAGGGACTTTCGCACTCGCATTGTCCTCACTCTCCGAGCAGGTAAAAGTTAAAGTCAGTGGCCTCTTCCGACCAATACTGCTGCGGTCCAAGCTCTCGCCTGTAACAGAGGCGGTATCGTCATCAGAGTCTGAGTAAGCTGACATCAGCTCTCTCTCTTCCTCGGTTGAATTCGTCGGCTCTTTTGCGCCAGAGCTAGGCACACATTCGTCAACAAGAGTTTGCTCGCTTCCGCCTGAGCTAGGCCCACTTCCGTCTAAGGGTTTTTTAGATTTTATTTTTGAACTTTCCATATTAGTCCCACGAGAATGGTCGCAAATAAAGGTCCACCCGGGCAGAGGCTCCATACCCGGGTAAGCGTAGGGTTCTCGAAGCAGGGGGGCCGCCGGTCCCCTGCTCCGTTGTCGCGTAGAGACTGATCACCCATCAGCCATTCACCCCCTCGCCGCACAACAACAAGCTTGGGGTTAGGGATTTTTTACAGAGGTTGACTCCTCGCAAGAGCACCCGGTTAAGGGCACCCTCCACCCGGCCCCACTCAACGTGGGGTTACGGGCCGGCCGACGGTTGGCAAGAAAAATGCCTGTCCGCCTATTGTGACCACCACAACCGGACGAACCCGCCGCCCCCGCTCGCACCGCCGCTACCCGGAATGTCCAGGGCGCCGGCCGAGCCCGAACCGAGTCGCCGCTACCCAGAAAACGTCCAGGACGCCGACCCGGAGCCGACACAACCACAAAAGCGGACGGAACCGCAAAAATACGAACAGAGCCGTAAAAAGGCGGACAGAACCGCGAAAGTGGATGGAACCGCGAAGTCCAATCACCTAATAGACGGTGCCGGTAAAGTCAAAGTCAAAGTCAAAGATTTTTATTCAAATAGACTTATAGATAAGTACTTTCGAATAGTCCAAATTTTTTTTCCCTACCAGCCATTCAGGACATCTTTTAACTGATAAGAAGAACGGCCGCAAGAAACTTATCAGCCTTAGCAGAAACAACAACATTTACAATGGAACATGTTGTTGCCAAACACAAATCTACAATCTTGAAATATATTTAATAAAAGAAGAAAATTTTCTCATACTCATATTAGAATATTTTCCTCTTACACTATTTACAATAGTATGTTTAATGTTGGTATCACATCCATGCATTTTGGTCTTTTAAATAGTCATCTACCTTGTAATAACCTTTGCTTAAGAGCGTTTTTTTAACATATATTTTAAATTTATGCAAAGGCAGCTCAATAACTTGTTGTGGAACTTTATTAAAAAAGGCTATGCCTTTCCCCAAAAACGAGCGTCTACATTTTTCAAGCCGAAATTTTGGAACGGCAAGCTTATTCTTGTTTCTAGTATTAAAATTATGAACATCACTATGCTTTGTAAATAAATCATGATGTTTCCTTACATATACTAAATTATCATAGATGTATTGTCCCGCCAAAGTAAGTATATTAATCTCTTTAAACAAATCCTTAAGAGAATCTCTACGTCGGAGTTTGTAAATGGCGCGCACAGCTCTTTTTTGAAGTATAAAAACATTTTCTATATTAGCTGCTGAGCCCCACAACAACACGCCATAGGACATTACACTATGAAAATAACTAAAGTAAACCAGTCTTGCCGTTTCAATATCAGTTAAGAGCCTTATTTTCCTTATTGCGAAAGCCGCAGAACTAAGTCTACTCGACAAGGCTTCAATATGTGGATCCCATTGTAGTTTTGAATCCAATGTAATACCAAGAAATTTTGTACTCTCAACTAGCTCTACTACATCCCCATTCAAATTGATAAGCATATCGACCTGCACTACATTAGGTAATGAGAATTTAACAAACTTGGTTTTAGTAGGGTTAAGAGACAAATTATTAATGTTGAACCAGTGTGCGGCTTGAGAGAGAGCACTATTTACTTCGTCAGAACAATTGTTTCCTCTATCAATTTTAAAAATTAAAGATGTATCATCTGCAAATAGTACTGTCTCACATAATTTACTCGTGTAGTAAGGGAGATCGTTAATATAAATTAAAAACAGCAAAGGGCCCAATATTGAACCTTGGGGCACGCCCATAATAATGGGGGCTCCAGTAGAAGCAGTATTATTGACAATTACTTTTTGATTTCTATTATGCAAGTATGACTGCAAAAGGCTAACCGATTTTTTAGAGACACCATAATGTTCTAGCTTCTTTAAAAGTGTAACGTGATCAACGCAATCGAAAGCTTTAGACAGGTCACAGAATATACCAATTACGTCTTGCTTGCCCTCCCAAGCCTCAAAAATATGTTTAAGAAGTGCAATGCCAGCATCAGTAGTATTTTTACCTTTAGAAAAGCCGAACTGATTGTTATGAAGGATTTGATTTATTGTTAAATAGTCTAATAATTGCGAGTATAGTAAAAAAGGACCATCCCCCGCCCAGCCAGATTATTCGCCGCCACTGCAAACGATAAAAGCTCGTTTGCAGTGACGCCCAGGGTGCACCACGTGGAGGTTATCTGGCGCGCACCCCAACCTAACCTAACCTTTTTTTTTTTTTTTTTTTTTTTTTTTTTTTTTTTTTTTTTTTTTTTTTTTTGCCCTGGGGAAATCCCTTCGGATACCCCCCGTCTGGGGAAGACGGGGTGGTTATGTGGTGTGGCCACTAAAACCCCAGGGGTGTCCTTCCGCGCATTGGACGGGGACTGTCGGGATAGTTGTGGCATTCACCGAATCCCCGCCCTGCGCCTGTCCTTTCGAACCTCTCTCCGGGACGTCAAAACGTCCTTCTACTGGTGTAGCTTGCCGGAACACACACGGCGCGCTCTTCCACCTCGGGGGCCCTGAAGTGGACGGCGAAAGATTCCCCATTCCGCCGCCCGGCCCCCACTCCGGAATTCTAAGCTTGAAAATGCCTATCCCGGAGCCGCACTGCTCGCCTCGGCCTCCATGGCCTCCCCACCGGCTGGCGCTTCCTGGGTCGGTGGTGCGGTATTCTTCTTTTTTGCCCTCTTGGATGGCCTGGGGGCTTTGCAATTGGTGCCCCCAAGGACGTGGTCTGCCTTCCTCTTCGCCTCTGTGCATAATATGCAGAACGGCGTGGCTGTGCAGGTCCTGACCTGATGTCCGGGTTGCCCGCATCGGAAACACAGATTGCTGCGATCGATATCGCTTTGGCAGGCTTCCCGGACGTGCCCCACTGCAAGACATTTAAAACATCTCTGGGCTCTCGGCGGCAAGAGCTTAACGCCTGCCGAGACCCAACCCACAAAGATTTTCTTGCCCTCATCCACGATTTTCTTCGCCGCATCAATCGGACATTTAGCCGTCGCGGTCCAAAGACCCATGCCGCTGCGACGCGGCTCGGAGCTCTTTACCGAGTCTGCAGAGCACTCTCCTGCACTGGCGATCGCTTGCCGAACATCTTCGGATGTCGCCGTATCGTCTAGACCCGTGAGACGTAGTTCGGCGCATTTCACGGGCCTATATACCTCCGCCAACTCAGGGTCGATTGCCTCCCTGAGCTTTGCCGCCAAGCGGTCCGCATTACTCGGGCCCTCCGCGCCGGGCAACTCCAGTATCCTGGCGCCCGTTGCTGCGACCTTCATGGACACCCCGCCAGAGGCGCCACCGTACTCCGCTAGCTTGACTTTTCTAGCCTGGAGCAACACTTGCATGTAGGTCGCTCCCTTCTCCGCTGCCTCCGGCCGCAACTTGATGGTGACGGCGGCCGTTTGTGGAGGACGCAGCTTCGGTTTCTTAGGCTGCGTCTTCTTTTTAGGCGGTTTTGGACGTCGCCTATTGACCTCAGTCCATCCTTCCTCCGCTGGTGCAGAAGTGGTAGGGGGTGGCACAGAGCCGGGAGTGTCTTGTTGCACCGCCTGAGCTGGCGCAGACTCCTGTTTCCTCCGTCTGTTCTCCCTCCTCCTTTTATTCCTACTCTGGGCCTGCCCCTCAGGTGGAACGGGGGCGGGGCCCTGCGCAGCAGGTGTTGTTACTGCGCGCTGCGTACTCTGTCTCGGTTCAGGGGCCATGGCAGCTGATGATCTAGCACCCTGTTTCGCCGGAGAAACAGCGGACAGGGGGGGCTGACGGGGCTCCGCGAGTCTTCTCTCCAGGACCGCAAACCTATCATCGATAACTTCTAGGATGCGGTCCATATCCACGGTTGCTGGTCTGGCCATCGAATGCCCCGTACAGATAGAGCAAGAAGCGGTGCGCGTGGCTTCCAGCTCAGCCACTTTGCACTTTAGAGCACCAATCTCTGCCCGTAATCGTTCGTCCTCTCCGGAACGACGGGCATAAGCGGCTGTGAGACGAGTAAGGTTAGCCCGCGTATCGCTATACTTCGCCTCCAATTTGGCGTATTCATCGGACCCACTTCTGGAAGGAATTTCCTGCATCGCGGTCCTGATGTGTTCCGCTGCGTCCTTCAACATCCGGACGTAGTTCCCCTTAAGGTGGCCGGACTTCTTCGCAATGTCGACTAGAATATCGGCGGTGTCGCGAATACGCTCACAAATTTCCGGCGTCGGAACCGCACGCCAGTCGACCTCAGCAACACCACTCCCTAAGCTACTGCGACGAGGCAGAACCCGCCGTGCTTTTTCTACCACCTCTTTTTCCGCCTCCAGCTCAAGCTCTGCCCGCATGGCGGCATTGAGCCGGGCTTTGGCTTTCGCCAGGCCGACATAATCCCCGGTAGTGGGTGGTCGACCTCTACCCTTCTTTTTAGAAGATCCCGGCATATCAAGGATCGGCTCCTCTTCCTCAACAGAGTCGTACCCAAACGACGCTCTGGAGTACTGCCGCTTCTTCCCAGCCACACCTGGTCCCAGCTCATTTGGAAAGTCTTCCTCATTCCCGGACAGGGTAGTCATTGAGGACCATGAGCAGCTCCTGCTCCTGTTCCCGCCCTCGGCATGACTGACGTCACTCGTCGAAGGAGTGTCGTGTAAACGCGTTAGGCTTACGTACGGCTCAGGTCGTCGAGCCGCACCCCTCGTTGGCCGCTTGAAAGCGGTCGCTTCTTTATCTACGTCCTTCCCGGACCCAACATCAAAATTTTTAGGTTTTAATTTATCATTCATAGTTGTTCCCACGAGTATGGGGGATATAACAAGTCCACCCAGGCAGTGCCCCCTGTACCTGGGTAACCCTAAATACCACTGGGAGGACGGGCGGTATCCCAGGGTCGGCGCTATTCGACTGCCACCTCTGACAGCCACCTTCAGGCGCTCCGACGCCACGTTCCCAACGCCGGACCTTTGAGGATTTTTATAGTGGTTTACTCCACGCAGCCCCCGCATAAGACACGCGGGTGGCCCCCGGTCCTGCACCACGTGCAGGGTTCCGGTGTGATCTAGTACCTTTTATAGTGGTGTACTCCACGCGGCCCCCGCAGATGAAAAGGCGGCGGCCCCCGGCTCAGCACTACGTACTGAGTTACGGTATGATGTCGGATTATTCGCCACCGCCGCAACCATACGTGCGACGGCGCCCAGGGTGCACCACGAGGAGGTTATCCGACCAGCACCCCAACCTAACCTAACCTAACCTAACCTAACCTAACCTAACTTTTTTTTTTTTTTTTTTTTTTTTTTTTTTTTTTTTTTTTTGTTGACCCTGGGGAAATCCCTTCGGATACCCCCCCGTCCGGGGAAGACGGGGGTGGTTATGTGGTGTACTCCACTAAAACCCCAGGGGTGTTCCTTCTACGCATCGAGCGGGGACTGTCGGGTATCGCGGTTGCAATCGTCCGAATCCCCGCCCTGCGTCTGTCCCTTCGGACTCCTCTTGTAGGACTTTCAGTCCATAGTCTCAGGTGTGGCGCGCTGGAACACTCAGCGCGCCTATCCACCACGGGGGCCCTGAGTGGACGACGGAAGTTTCCCCGTTCCGCCGCCCGGCCCCCACTCCAAGGAACGGGTATAGGCCTCATGCCGTCACCCTACCTTGGTGCCGCTCTTGGCTTGATGTAGCCGTATTCACAGCCTCTCCACCGATTTGCGCGGTCTGGTTCGGCTGTGCAGCCTTTCTCGCTGTACCTCTTCTATTGTGCGATTGAGGGGCTTTACAGGTGGTGCCCCCCAAGGTGTGATCCGCCTTCTTATTCGCCGCAGAACAGAGAGCGCAGTGCGGCGGGGCCGTGCACGTCTTGGCTTTGTGACTGGGCTGCCCACACCGGAAGCAGAGTGTGCTCCGGTCGATGCTGTTCCGACACGCCTCCCGTACGTGGCCAACCTCTAAACAACGATAACATCGAAGCGGCCTCAGCGGCAAGATTTTGTAGCCTGCCGAGACCCACCCAACGAGTAACCTCTTGCCGCTTTCTTGCAGTTTTTTAGCGGCGACTACTGGACATTTGACAAAAGCGACACCTAATCCGTTGCCGCTGCGCCGGATGTCTGAGCATCGAACTGAGTCGATCGAGCACTCTCCCGTCTTCGCAATTGCTTCTCTTATCTCTTCCGGCGATGCTGTATCATCTAGCCCCGTCAGACGAAGTTCCGCGCATTTGACCGGCCGATGAATCTCAGCCAGTTCAGGGTCAATTAGCTCCCTCAGTTTTTCGGCCATTCTTTCGGCGTTCCTCGAACAGTCGGCACCCGGAAGTTGTACAATTCGAGCGCCTGTTGCCGCCACCTTCATCGGCAGACCGCCGGGAATCCCGTAGTCTGCAAAGTCGATTTTTCCCTTCGCCTGCAGCAGAATTTGGGCGTAGGTTGCACCACTCTTCACCGCCTCCGGCCGCAGCTTTATAGTAACAGCGGCAGTTTGCGGGGGGCGCAGCTTCTGTTGTTTAGGCCGCGACTTCTTCTTGTTTGTGTCTGCCGCGGTTTCTGGCCTTTCGGTATTAGCTGGCCCAGAACCGCGACGTTTCCCTGCTATTTGCCAGCCATCTTCACGGGGTGTGACGGCTGGCGTTGGAGGCTGTGCAGCGCTGAAGGCTTGATTGTCAGCGGCATTCTCCTTTCTCTTCTTTCTGTTCTCCCTCTTTCTAGCATTTCTTGACTTCTGCTTATCAGTGGCAGGGGCAGAACCCTGCGTGGCAGGTGGAGTGGCCACTGGAGGTCTCTGCGGCGTCTTGCTTGGTGCCGGCCCCGCAGGTGAAGCAGATGCAAGTGCTGAAGACACGTCATGTGCTGAATCAGGCCGGTCAGCACTTAATGAAAGGCTCCGGTTTGGTTCCTCAAGGAATTTCTCCCGTATCCCTCTCATTTGCTCTCTCATGGTTGATAGCACTTGCTCTAACTCTTTGGAGATCGCCAAAGTCGGTTGGTCGCCGTCTACGCCCAAACAGTTCGCGCAGGTGGTTGGCCGTTTCTTCTTTAGGATGGCCATTTCCCTCTTGAGGATCTCGACCTCTGCTCTCAAACCATCGTTATCTCGGCGAGTTTCAAAGTACTCCGTCTGAAGCCGGGCAAAATCAGAGCGCATCATCTTGCACTTTTCGTCCAACTTAGCAAGTTCCTCATTATCCGTCCTTCTCGGCACTTCTGCCAAGGCCTCTTTTATTTGGGTCGCAGCGTCCTTCAGGGTTCTAACAAACGTCCCCTTCAGGTGACCCGACCTATTCGCCACGTCCGTGATAACGTCTGCGGTCTCACAAAGCTTCTCACAGACCTCACCCAGCGGCAGGTTCCTCCAATCCGTCTTTTTTCTCGGCTCACTAACGTCTCGAGTTGGTAAGAGACGCCGAGCCTTTTCGACTATTTCTTTCTCTGCGACGAGTTCTGCCTCCAAACGCTGTTGAGCCCTTCGTTCTGCGGCTAGCGCTTGTCTAGCTCGTCCCACGCCGATGTACTCCCCTGTCACCGGTGGTCGGCCCCTCCCGCGCTTGGAAGGTGTCCCTGGTGTAGGGGTGGCGGGTTCTTCCACAGGGGCAACAGGTTCTTCCACCGGGGCAGCAGGGGGATCCTCCTTCTCAGAGTCACCATCGCCCGACTCTGGTGACTCTGGTCGCCTTCGCTTACGTCCCTGTGAAGCTTCCGAGTCTTGTTCAAGTTCATCTCCCGAAACAGTAACGCCGGATGACCACGACGAACGTCGACTTTTGCTTCCTTCTCCTTGAGAGACTTGCCTTGCAACGCGAGATTGGAGTCGCGCAAGTCGCACGTATGGTACTCTCTTGCTTATCTTCTTCGGCCGTCTGAAGCCGTCATCAAAAACACCGTCCGTATCGGACCCATCGTCCATAAAAGTTTCTGAGTCTATGTAATCCATCTTATTCCCACGAGAATGGGGGAAGTATGCAGTCCGCCCGGGCAGAGACCCCTGTACCCGGGTAACCCTAGTACACCCTGGAGGGCGGGCGGTATCCAGGGGTGGCGTTCACAACTGACCACCTATGCCAGCCTCCCAAAAAGGGCGCCCCGACACCACGTCCTCAAATGCCGGGACTTTAAGGATTTATTATAGTGGTTTTCTCCACGCAGCCCCCGCATGAAACACGCGAGCGGCCCCCGGTCCTGCACCACGTGCAGGGTTCCGGTGTGATCTTGTACTTTTATAGTGGTGTACTCCACGCGGCCCCCGCAGATGAAAAGGCGGCGGCCCCCGGCTCAGCACTACGTACTGAGTTACGGTATGATGTCGGATTATTCGCCACCGCCGCAACAATACGTGCGACGGCGCCCAGGGTGCACCACGAGGAGGTTATCCGACCAGCACCCCAACCTAACCTTTTTTTTTTTTTTTTTTTTTTTTTTTTTTTTTTTTTTTTTTTTTTTTTTTTTGCGGGGGGAAATGCGTCCTTAAGCATACCTCACTGCAGGGTGGCAGTGAGGTTATGTGGGGCTCTCCCAGGGTTTCGGGCATACCCACTAAAACCCCCCGGTTCACCACAACCGTTCCGAAGTATCTAGGGTCCCTGAATCATGGCTCCATGCTACTGCGGCGGACGGTCCTATTTATCGGACCTCAACACAACCTTACTAAAACAACAACAACTTTTAAAAGATGCCCGGGCACACATGGGCATCTTTTCAGACAAACGAGGCCGTGCAATGCAGGCGGCAGGCCACCCTGCCTACCACCCACTGGCCTGGTTAAGGAGGGAGAAGATGTGCGTATTGTCTCTTTCTCCTTCCTAGTCGCTTGCGTCGACGGGGATCCGCTTGGGCGTCATCCTCGCGAGCCCGCTCTGCGATCTCCTTTTGCACCATCACTTCCTCGCAAAAGGAGACCATGGCCTCCCAGACCCTGTCACTGTCCAGCATGGCTTGTATCACGCTGGGCAGGGAGAGGTCCCTTCCCACCACGGCCATCAAACTGCGACGTTGTTGACTCCAGGCTACGCATTCCGCAAAGGTGTGCTGTGCCGAGTCTTCTGCCGCATCGCACTCGTGACAAATCGGGCTCGGTTCCCTCCTAGCAACCCGGTGCAGATAGCCACCAAAACACCCGTGGCCGGTGAGTATCTGCACTAGATGGAAGGTGAGTGACCCATGTCGACGCTCTATCCAATGCTCCATCACTGGTCTTAAGGCTTCCAGCGTTCGAAGGCCGTATTCTTCAGCGGCCATACTTTCTACCCAGAGCTCTAAAACCTCTTCTTGAGCCCGGATTCGGACTCGCCGCACTTCTTCTGGAGCTGGTCTTTCGTTCCTAGCTATAGCCTCAACTTTATATTTATATGTGTCTGACAACACTTTCGCTTCCAATTCCCAGGGGGGAGTTCCTGCCAAAGCGCAGGCTGCCCCCCGTGATACAGTACGATAACCCCTGATGGCACGTATCGCAATAATTTTCTGCGGCCTGCGCAGAAAAGGTTTGATGTCTGCATTAAGTGCATCTACCCAGACTGGTGCACCATATAGTGCCATGCTTTTTAGAACGCCCATATATAAGCGCCGACAGCCAGGACCTGGCCCGCCAAGGTTAGGTAAAAGCCGAGAGAGAGCGGATGCCGCATTTATAAGTCGCGGGGAGAGTTGACGGAAGTGTTCCCCGGATTTCCACTTACTGTCCAATACCAGACCCAAGTATTTCATATGCGACTTCACAGGGATATCCTTGCCACTAATTCTAATATGGGCTCCGGCTGGTGGTTTCCTACCTGCCCCGTAAAAGAAGATCGCGTCACTTTTTTCAATTGCTACCCTGAGACCGAGGAGTTCAATTCTTCCTACCACTAATGAAGCACTTACTGACCCTAGCCGCATTACTTCTTCAAAGCTTTTGCCTCGGACCAGAACGAGTGTATCGTCTGCATAGCATATTACACTAGTCCGTGGCAAAAGTTCTCCACGTAGGATCCAGTTGTAGCCTATATTCCACAAAAGGGGGCCGAGCACTGACCCCTGTGGGACACCACAAGTCATACGCCATGAACACAACTGACCTTGTTTATCAACATAGAGAATGTCTCTTTCCTTAAGGTAGTCTCCTACAATCCTTCTAAGGTATAAGGACACTTCGTGGAACCGGAGAGCTTCTTCTATGCATTCGAAGGGGAGAGTGTTGAACGCATTGGCAATATCCAAAGATACAGCCAACACTTTCTCCCCTCGAGATACGGCCTGTTTAGAAAACCGCTTGACCTCCATTAGAGCATCAATTGTTGAACGACCGGCTCGAAACCCGTACTGACTATCTGATAAGTCCGGTCCGTTCGTCGCCAGATGTTTGTTAATACGGGCTGCAATTATGCTCTCTAGTAATTTTCCCGACTCATCCAGAAGGATAATTGGCCGTAGGGCAGAAGGAGAGTCGATGGCTTTCCCTGGTTTCTGCAATAGGCACAGACGCCCGTATTTCCAGTTTTTCGGAAATCTTCCCGTCAACAAACATTCGTCAAACAGTTTGCGAAGCAGAATTCCTAGGTGTTTAAGTGCCAATGCTAGGACGCGACCTGGTACTCCATCAGGGCCTGGCGCTTTGTTTCCACGCCGAAGACGTTCCACAGCACTATCGAATTCATCATCAGTAATGAGAGGAATGACGGTGTTAGCCTCTCGTTCTACCTCAATCGGAATCATAATGGGAGGCGTGTGCCTTGATCTTATTGGGAACAGACTGGTGACTATTTCTCTGAGGCGCTGGGGGTCAAAGGATTCTGTAGAAACTGGTTGTCCCATTTTTGCTCGTACAGAACGATACGGGCGACCCCATGGGTCTTTGTTGAGAATCTCTAGAAATTCTTCCCTAGCCCGAGCTTTGCTATTACTAATGGCAATTTGAAGTCTCCTTTTCGCAGCAAGATATGCATTATGCAGAGATTGTGCTTCCTCTTCAGTGTGCCGTCTTCGGCGACAACGCTGATACATACGACGGCGTTTAAGACAGGCGGCACGGAGATCCGCAATCTCTTGAGTCCACCAATAGACTTGCTTCCTGTTGGGACGACCTCTAACCCTTGGCATGGATGCGTCACATATTATAGTAAGGGACGCTCTTAGCAGGCTCGCCAATTCTTCTACTCCTGTATGCTCGGATGAGTCATGACCCCAACATTGGACAATGGTCGCCTCTTCCGCCAGTTCGCGGTTAAATCGCGTCAGAGCCCATCTTGGAAAATGAGTAGGTTGGTGCGACCGAGGGACGGCGATTGCTCGAGTTGAGGGAGCGATGCTAAACCTTATGTACTGGTGATCTGACAGTGTTTCAGTTTCCTCAATTACTCTCCAGCCGTGCACCCTCGCAGCAAGAGCAGGAGTAGCGAACGTTAAGTCCACCCTAGACCCTCCATCCCCCCTGACGCAGGTGTATGCTGTACCTCTATTTAAGACTGTCAAGCCAGACAGAATTGACCACTCCAGAATTGCATCGCCTTTTACATTCGATTTTCGACTACCCCATGCGGTTGAATGGCCATTAAAATCACCTAAGACCAGGGTGTGTGCGTGGGCCAATCTTCTCACCACAATATTGAGATTTTCTAGATAATCTTCAAGCTCAGCCAGACTTTTGTTGGGAGAGAAGTAAACCCCTACAATTGCAAGATCTCCGAATGTAGCCGCAACATATCCTGGTCCACTATCTTTTACAACAAGAGGAGGAGAATGAGCATTACCACGTATCATAATTGCGACGGTGTTTGGCGTATCTACAGCCCAATTGGGGCGCGGAGGCACAAAGTATGGCTCCGAGACTACTAAAATATCAATGGACCACTGTGCTTGCTCTTGCATAATAAGATCTTGTGAGCCTGCACAGTGATTGATGTTTCCCTGAAGAACTTGGATATGATCACACTGGTCCATTAAAGTTCCATACCTTGCTCCTCGCGCTCTTGAACGAGCTCCGTCCTTTGGTTAGGGCCCTGGGTCTTTGGGCGCTCCTTTTCATTAATGGCAGGTGGATTGCAGTTACGGCTGCCCATAATATGATTTGCCGACGCATTGGCATGGGAGCACACCGCACAGTGAGGTGTTGCAGTGCAGTTAGCCATCTTATGATTTTCTTGACCACATCTAAAACAGAGTTGACTACGGTAAATTTTTGAGGGACAACGGTGTCTGGTGTGTCCCAGCGCGAAACAATTATAACATCTCATTGGGCGATTACTAAGTACCTTAACTTGTGCAGAACTCCACCCAACAAGAAGTCTACGAGCATCCACTAATACCTTAGCGGCAGCGACCGGACATGAAACGACTGTAGTACCAGAACCCGCAGGACCAAAACGAATATCCGACACTTTGACGCCATCAGCAGAACAATTACCTTTTAACACCACAGCTTCAATAACATCTTGCTTACTCACTGAATCGTCCAGGCCTGTAATACGTAGGTCGGCGCATTTGACCGGTCTGGTGACTTTTACAGAATCCCCGAAAAATTCCCTGAGCTTATCGGCTAAGAGGTCGGCTTTTGGGGCACTAGCAGCGCCCGGAATCTTTAGAATTTTTGCTCCAGTAGCCGACTCTCGAGACCGGATTCCTTCATCGATGCCTAGTTCACCCAGTTTCACAACTTCTCTAGCTTTCGCGAGAGCCGACGCATATGTCAGACCTTTCTCCTTCGCCTCCGGTTGTATTGCTATAACCACCGCTGAAGACTTAGGGGGCAAGAGATTCGGCTTCTTGGGGTTCTTCGACTTCTTATCTTTAGGCACAGAAGAGGCCGGCGCCTTCTTAGTCGTATCAGTCGCAGAACTAGCAGCCGCATTAGCAGCCGCTTTCTTCTTATTCCTTTTATCCTTCTTTTTATTCCTTGCTTCTTGCCATTCACCGTCTTGTGGTACTGTCGCATTTTGTGTTTGGGCAGTGATTGGGTCTGCTTCTTGAGTGACAGGCTGCGCAGCTTTACTTCCAGTAGGTTTCTTTGCCGCCTTTTGCGCGGGAGCAGGCCCTTGTGACTCAGTGGCACTTTGCTTTTTATCTGCTGCTAAAGGTGGACGCATGATCTTAGGAGGTGGCAGACGTTCCTCCATGCTCGCCAAACGGGTGTTAATCATCCCACCAAGCGATAACATAAGCGAGCGTTTCAGGTCTTCCATCCACCCCGGATCTGAATTCAAAGGTACTACGTCAGCTTGTGGTGATTGCGCTCGGGGTGACCGTTTCCTTTCTGAATAGGCTGTGCGAAGGGCCTTCATTTCAGCCTTGATGTGATCCATTTCTTGACGGAGGCGAGCATTATCTGCTTGTAGCCGCCGTGTCTCCTCCGTTAGTGTTCGTGATCCGAAAGTTTCTATAATATCGCGGATAGAAACTAGCGCATCAACCATTGCTCTTTGACAAGACCCTTTTATGTGCCCGGACTTCTTTATGTTACCTAGAACGATCTCAACTTCTTTTAATCCCTTTTCTTTCAGCGTGTCCGTTGTCATAGTGTGGACAAAATCCTCAAAAGATGCTGAAGAAGCTTCTTGTCGTCGGGATAGACCGTCTCCTCTCAAAGTTCTAGCAGCGTTTGCCGCAGCCTCAGCCTCAGCTTCTTGTTCGGCTTGTCGCTGCTTGCGATATTCTTCCCTCGCCTTCCCAACTCCAATATATTTGCCTGTAGTTGGGGGCCGACCGCGGCCTTTGTGGCCCTTTGGTGTCTTCGCTAATGACCCTTTAGATTCACTATCAGAGTCGGTAATTACCTCGTCGATAGGTCGTTTTCGACCAACATTACCGTCTTCCATGGTAGTATCTGAATAGTTACCTATATCACAGCTTTCAAAACGCTCCTCGTCTGAAAGGACCTCCACACTCGGTTCTTGGATCTGCACGCTTGGCCATTCCACCAAAGTGTTAACAATTGGCGATCGATCACGTTGACGTTGGGATCTACTACGAGTCGTTATCGTGCTTGATGTATCGCTCATGTCATCGTCATTACGTCCGGCAGTTGTGCTCCGATCTTGCGTTCTTGTTTTAGGACGTTTAGCTCCGTCCTCTTCCACAGAAGCGCCTGAAGTTGGCTCCAGGCGTTCCAAAACAACAACCGCATGGATTTGGTTGTCGGCACAGTTTTTACTCGGACCCAGTGCTTTGTCCATACGGCGGTAGTTGCCCCCCCCAGAATACGTGGGGCAGCCCGAGGCCGAAGCGTCGGAGAGGGATTCTCCAACCGCGGAGCGGTTGGTACCCTCCTGGGGTATGTTCTCTTGACTAGTCGCCTTTTCCATTGTTGTTTATACGGACCTCTTTTAAAGGGGTGAGGTGCTAGATCCCCAACAGCTTTGGTTTTTTATAGTGGTATCCGTCCACGTGGCCCCCACACGAAGTGGCGGCCCCCGGCCCTGTACCACGTACAGGGGTACGGTGTGCACTACCTACGTCCAGAAACGGACCGCTGGGCAAAGAAAGGCCCCATCAACTACGACCCACAACGCCGCAACTTGGAAACGTCCAAGACGCCGAAAGAGTCCCCCCCCGTTCTGGTCCCATATCTGAGGGCCGTTCCCCTATCCACCACCTGGGGACGCGCCCGATAGCAGACCCAGAAACTGCCACGGGACCCCAACCTTTTTTTTTTTTTTTTTTTTTTTTTTTTTTACGATGTAGAAATGCTTTACGCATACCCTATGCCGGGCTACAATAGGGTTATGTAAGACTCTCCCCCTGCTGGGGCCTACTCACTAAAACTACCTCGATGCACTCTCATCCGTTCCGGTTCAGCGTGGGAACTGTGTGATCTATCTCCACACCTCGCCGGCGGCAGGCCCGGCTTTCCCGAGCCCCTACACATTAAGAGCGATGCCTGAGCACATATAGGCATCACTCCAGACGGTTGCGGCCTGTGCAATGCGAACGAGGGATTACCCGGTCCCCCGCCCGCTGGCCACGTTAAGGAGGAAGGCGAAGGACGTAACGCCGTCGCCTCCCCCCTTGCCGTCTACGTCGGATTGGGTCCGCCTGGACATCTTCCTCGCGTTCCCTCTCCGCGGCCTCCTTCTGGCTCATAACCTCTTCACAGAAGGAGGCCGTGGCCTCCCATGATCTGTCGCCGTCCAGCATGGCCCTCACCACGCTGGGCAGAGAGAGGTCCCCTCCCACCTCGGCCACCAGGCAGCGGCGATGTTGGCTCCAGGCTGCGCACTCCTCTAAGGTGTGCTGCGCCGAGTCCACTGGCGCACCACACTCATGACAACCTGTTGTTGCTTCCCCCCTCGCGATATTGTGCAGATATCCACCAAAACAACCGTGCCCTGAAAGCATCTGCACAAGGCGATACGTGAGCGCTCCATGAGTTCTGTTGACCCATGGCTCCAATACCGGCCGAATCGCATCAACTGTTCTTATACCCGCAACGGGCGACTCCAATTCTACAGACCACTGCTGTATCATTACATCTGTAGCCCTGGCTCGAGCAGCCTCTATCTCTTCAAGGGCCAAACGATCTCCTCGGTCCCTTGCTGCTACCTTATACTGGTAGGTTTCCGCCAGTACTTGAGCTTCCAACTCCCAAGGTGGGGTCCCCGCTAAGACGCAGGCCGCCGTCCATGAAATTGTGCGATAACCCCGAATCAGTCTTATGGCCATTATTCTCTGCGCTTGTCTTAGCAACCTCTTGTTTTCAGAATCAAGGCGGTCGACCCAAACTGGTGCTCCATACATCGCCATACTCCTAACGACCATCGTGTGAAGCTTACGACACTTGGAATCAGGCCCACCAATGTTGGGAAGGAGCCTACCTAACGCCATCCCGGTCTTGACCAACCTAGGAGCCAGCTTTTTGAAATGCTCAGAAAATTTCCATCTGGAATCTAACACCAAACCGAGATATTTTAATGTGCTCTTTACTTCGATCCATTGACCATCTACTTGAATATTAAAACTAGCAGGGGGTCTTCCTCGCGGGCCATAAAACAGAATTGCCTCAGTCTTGGGCAAGGCCACCTCGAGGCCTAAAGCCCTTATTCGACGAACCACCAGAGTTGTTCCAACTGCAGCCAAGCGTGCTGCTTCTTCATAGGTTTTGCCGTGTGCTGTGACCAGAGTGTCGTCCGCATAGCAAACGACATTCATTCGCGGAAGGAGGGATGCGCGAAGGACAGCGTCGTAACCCATGTTCCATAATAGTGGCCCAAGGACCGACCCTTGCGGCACACCACAACCAACGTTTCGTCGTTGAATTTGCCCTTCGTGATCCGCATACAGAATTGCCCTATCTTCAAGGTAATTCTTGATTAGTCTCGTTAAGTACACTGGTAACTGATGGTACTCTAACGCCTCTTCTATAAATTGAAAGGGGAGAGAATTAAATGCGTTAGCAATATCAAGAGACACGGCCACCACACAGTCCCCTCTTTCAACTGCCTCTTCTGTTAGTCGACGCAAAGTAAGAATGGCGTCGATCGTTGAAAGTCCCCGCCTAAAGCCAAATTGTTGATTCGAGAGGTTCGGTCCTTCCGTTTCCAAATGCTTAGTGATGCGGTCAGCAAGCAATCGCTCCAACATCTTAGCCGATTCAGGCAGCAGGATTATTGGCCTATATGCGGAAGGGGAATCAGGTGGTCGTCCCTCCTTCCGCAATAAACAGAGTCAGCCCTCCTTCCAAATTTTAGGGAACCGTCCCGTCTTCAAGCAGTTGTTAAACAATTCACGGAGACGATCTCCAAGATGTTTGCAAGCCAACACGAGTACTCGGCTTGGAACACCATCAGGCCCAGGTGCTTTGTTTTTACGACGAAGCCTTTCCAATAGATTTCCCATTTCCTCATCTGTGACTAGAGGGTCTGGTTGTCCGACTATCGCAGGAGCCAATTGAGAGCGATCCCCATCATTTTGTACCGGGAATAGCCCGTCTATAACCTCCCTTAACAGATCAGGGCGGAAAGATTCCGTTGGGGGGGCTGGTTGCTGGAGCTTTTTACACAATGTGCGATACGGCCGTCCCCAAGGATCCCTGTTTAACTCTTCTATGTAGTTGTCCCAGGCTTCATCTTTTGCCTTACGGATCGCAAGCTGAAACGCGTCTCTAGCTTCTGTGTAGGCGGTGTAGAGAAGATCTTCCTCTCCAGGAATTTGGATGCGCCGCCTTCTACATCTCTGTAGAGCACGCCTATGAGCGATGCAACTCGCTTTCATGTTCGCTAGCTCAGACGACCACCAGTAAACTTGGTCTTTTGTTGGAGGACCATATCTCGCTCTCGGCATTGATGCATCGCAAATAGCCGTGAGGGAGCCTTTTAAAAGTTCCGCTTGCTCGTCAACACCGAGATGGGTACTTGGTGCGGCACGCCAGCTCTCTATGATAGCAGCCACTTCTGTCAATTCTTTATCCAGTTTGGTCAGACACCATCTGGGGAAGAGACGCAGTCCCCTTTGAGGCGGTCCCCTTTGAGGCGGTGTTACAATAGATCCTGGAGCTGGAGAGATTTCGAAACGAATATATTGGTGATCTGCTAAGGTCTCCTCTACTTGCAGGACGCGCCAGTCCGAAATGCGTGCCGCTATCGCTGGGGTGGCGAATGTAAGATCCACCTTGGACCCTCCCCGACGACGCACACATGTGTTGCCTATGCCGGTGTTGAGCAAAACTAAACCTAACGATGCAGCCCATTCCTCAACAAGTTCACCTCTAACATCTGTTGCAGGGGAACCCCAAGCCGTAGATTTAGCATTAAAATCCCCCATAATTATCAACTGATTTGGTGTTAGTCGCCGAATCACTACTGCTAGGTTCTCAAGAAAAGATTCGTACTCTGCGAAACTACGATTAGGGGAGAAGTAAAGCCCAATCAATATAATCTCGCCCCATGATGCAACTATATAACCAGAGCCCCTCTCCCTGCTTGAGATGGGTTGTGAGAATGTAGTGGCTTTTGTAACAATGGCTGCATCGCCTTTAGTGTCCCCGAGCCAATTTGGACGATCAGGCACAGAGTATGGCTCTGCAACTACAGCTACGTCTATCGACCACTCTGCCATATTTTGAAGGAGCAGGTCTTGTGCATTGGCACTGTGGTTGATATTACCCTGGAGGATTTTGAATTGTCGGGACCTATCCATCGGGTTCTGACATTTCTACCTCTTCGACTGTGGGTCGTCCGTCTGTTGTTGATGCCTGGGTCCTTTGGGTCAACATTTTCTTTCCTTTGCTAGTGGGGGGATCGCAACTTTTCCCACCCATTATATGCCCAGCCGGTTTCCCTGCATCTGCGCAAATGGCACAGTGTATTTCGGCATTGCAACTCGCCATTTTGTGACCTTCTTTGCCACAACGGTAACATAATCCGCTGCGGTCTTCCCGCGCAGGGCAAAGTTGTTTGGTGTGGCCAACTCCCATGCATCTAAAACATCGCATGCGAAGCGGCTCCAGTGCACGAATCTGCGCCGAACTCCAACCGACCAACAAGCGACCCGCTTCGACCAACTTTTTAGCCCCTGTTACTGGGCACCGAACTATAGAGGTTCCCACACCTCCAGGACCAGTTCTTATCTCCCCAACCTTCACCTGTTCTACAGAGCAATCACCCTTCTTAGCCACCGCTGCAGCGAGTTCCTCTTTAGTTACTGAGTCGTCAAGACCCGAGACCCTAATATCAATCAATTTACAGGGACGTGTGATGCGCGCGACACTGCCAACAGCCTCTTTTAGCTTTTCGGCTAAAGCATCAGCCTTTGACCCGCTGGACGCACCGGGGATTTGGAACATGAAGCCTCCTGTCGCTGTCCTTTTGACCCGGAAACCATCTGTTTCTAATCCAACATCTTCCAATTTGAATGCCTCTTTGGCCCTACTGATCACTTCTGCATATGAAGCTCCCTTCTCTACAGCTTCTGAATCGAGCGTTATAACTACAGCCGTCGTTTTGGGAACCGACAGCTTGCGGTTCTTTTTACTCTTCTTTTTGCTCGCCTCAGTCTTATTTGATTGTTGGGACTGACCCACTGGTTGCGACGTTTGTGCCCTAGCCGTCGCAGTTTGGGAGGCTGCTCGCTGTTGCTGCTTTCCTTTTTTCTTTTTCTTGCCTTTGGGCCCCACCTGTGTCCACCCCTCTTCATCGACATCAGTTGCCGCAGAAGTGTGAGGTCTGCTCACTTCTGATTGTGTGACCGCCTGTGAGGTTGACGGAACAGGGGCACGTTTCGTCGCTGGTTTCGCCGCTGGTTTTGCTGCTGGCTTCGCCGCTTGATTAGGAGCCGAAGTGATAGACTCCTTTTTCTTATCAGCCGCCAAAGGTGGTCGAATGATCGGCGCAGGTGGTAACCTTTTCTCTAGGCTAGCCAGTCTTACGTTGACCATTTCTCCAATTGAAACAGTCAGGGATCTCTTCAACTCTTCTATCATATTTTCAGCAACCGCAGATGGTTGCTCCCGAGACATTGACCTATTTTCAGAATACGCCTGCTTGAAGGCTTTTAGGTCTGATCGCAGAAGATCTACCTCGTGCCGGAGGCGTGCATTATCAGCGCGCAGCTTCCTTGTCTCCTCTTCGACTGTACGCGAGGACAGAGCCTCAACAATCTCCTTCAGGGTGTTGGAAGCGTCAACTAGGGCTTTGTGCTCCGTACCCTTTATGTTTTTCGACTTTCGCGTAATTTCGACAATAGTATCCGCAACTTTAACACCTCTTTGTCGGAGCGTCTCCATGTCCAACAATAGAGGTTCAGTGACAGGCGGTGTCACGTCCATATCCAGGTCTGACAGAACAGACCCTCTCGTCTTTGACGGCACAGTTGCTCTGGACAACAAAACAACTGGATTCGGCTCTGGTGTTTGAGCGGCCTTTTGAAGCCGATATTCTTCCCTGGCTTTTCCCACGCCAATGTACTTGCCATGAGTGGGGGGCCTGCCTCGACCCTTTCGACCCTTGGGGATTTTGGCACAGGAGTCGTCCGTTTCTGAACCGTAAGTCAGAATCAGTGGCCTCTTCCTACCACTATCATAGCTCCGATCCCTGCTTTCGACACTATGATCCCTGTCTCCGATCGACGCCATATCGTCCTCATCAGCAGAGTACGCTGGAGTTCCTCTGTTCTCTTCCTCAGCCGAGAAGATTTGTTCACTTGAACCAACCCGACCACCAACAAGTGTATGCTCGCTTACGCCTGAGCTAGGCCCACTATCGTCCAAAGGGTTATTTTTATTTTTATTGAAACTTTCCATACTGTTCCCACGAGTAGGAGGGAAATATTCGGTCGACCCGAGTGGTGCCCTCTGCACCCGGGCAAGCGTAAGGTTCTCGAAACAGGGGGTCCGCCGGTCCCCTGCTCCGTTGCCGCGTGATGACTGATCACCCATCAGCCATTCACCCCCTCGCCGCACGACAAAAAGCTTGGGGTTAGGGATTTTTTATAGAGGTTCTCTCCTCATAGGGCTACCCAACTAAGGGCCTCCCCCCCGTCCCCACGCAACGTGGGGTTACGGGTTGGCCGACGGTTGGCAAGAAAAATGCCTGTCCGCCGATTGTGATCACCACAACCAGACGAACCCGCCGCCCCCGCTCGCACCGCCGCTACCCAGATTATCCAGGGCGCCGGCCGAGCCCGAACCGAGTCGCCGCTACCCAGAAAACGTCCAGGACGCCGACCCGGAGCCGACACAACCACTAAAGCGGACGGAACCGCATAAATACGGACGGAACCGTAAAAAGGCGGACAGAACCGCAAAAGCGGACAGAACCTTTAGGTTCACCCTCCTACAGATTGGACCAGAACAAAAGAAGTAGGTCCGTCTCCTACTGCCAGATTATTAGCCGCCACTGCAAACGATAAAAGCTCGTTTGCAATGACGCCCAGGGTGCACCACGTGGAGGTTATCTGGCGTGCACCCCAACGGGACCCCAACCTAACCTAACCTAACCTAACCTAATCTTTTTTTTTTTTTTTTTTTTTTTTTTTTTTTTTTTTTTTTTTTTTTTTTTGTCGAGGGGAAATGCGTCCTTAAGCATAAGGGTTATGTGGGGCTCTCCCAGGATTTCGGGCATACCCACTAAAACCCCCCGGTGCACCCGTCTTCATATATCAATAAAAGGAAACATGCGTCGGTTTTACTATTGGACATGACTAGTGCCTTTGACCTCGTACTGCATGATCGCCTACTTTATAAGCTAGAATATTGTGGTATTAGAGGTCCAGCTTTAAAATGGTTACAATCATACTTAAGTGAACGATTGCAATCAGTAGAAATATCATATCTGGACAGTCGAGACATTATACAGGCTAGTAGATCTCCTATTATGTCTAATCCAATGGGTGTGCCCCAGGGAAGTGTCCTAGGGCCACTTTTATTCTTGATATACATAAACGACTTACCGGATATTTTGACTCATAAAACAATATTATTTGCAGATGATGTTTCAGTAATAATAGCTACTAATCAAAATTCTACACTTGATGACCACAATCTTGACATTTTAAATACACTGACATTAGTAAATAACTGGCTCACCAATAATAATCTAGTTATTAATTTGACTAAAACCAATCTCATTAATTTTAATAATCTAAAGAATGGACATATATCTTTGAATTTCAATAATCAGATAATAAATATTAAAAATGAAGCCTTATTTTTGGGTATTGTTGTAGACTCAAAATTGAATTGGCATAAACACACAGATAATGTATGTAATAAAGTAAATAGTTTTTATTACGCATTGTATAAATTAGTGAGTGTTGCAAGTAAAGAAACTGCCCTAGTAGCCTACTATGCATACGTGGAGTCTGTACTTAGGTACGGCATTATTGTGTGGGGAAATAGTGTTGGCTCAAAAAAAGTTTTTATTGCACAAAAAAGATGTGTAAGGGCTTTGGTTGGTATTGCACCTGACATTTCGTGTAAACCGTATTTCGTGGGATTGGGTATATTAACGCTAGCCTCTCTATATATACTAGAAATCGGAAAGTTTGTTAAATTAAACTACGAAATATTTACAGAAGCAAAGGACTATTATACAACAAATACCCGAAACCCGCATAGACTAGTACTAACTATCACCCCTAAAACAACGTGTTTTCAGAAAAACTGTTACGCAATGTGCATACGCATTTATAATAAGATCCCAGAATATATAAAAGAGTTACCATATACTAGGTTTAAGATAACATTAAGAAAATGGTTGTTACAAAATGTGTTTTATACAATTGATGAGTTTTTTAATAATCAACCTGAATGTATTTAATTTAAATTCTAATTTTGATTATTTATTCTATTTTGTTTAGTGTGATTAATATTTGTATGCTAACACTTTAGCTAAATGTGCGATTTCCTTATATTTACTGTTACCACCAATTTAATGTACCACATTTAATGCAAATAAATTGTTCTATTCTATTCTATTCTATTCTTCGCCACAAAGGGACGGTGTGAGCTTCACGTTAGCATACTACCACACCGCCCCGGCGATTGTTCCGGCCTCCCGGACTATTACTTACACCCCGGCTATCCGGGCTATCGGCGCTTTGGGAGATGCCCGAGCGCACGTGGGCATCTCTCCAGACTGACGAGGCCGTGCTATGCGAGCTTTGGGCCGCCCTGCCCGCCGCCCGCTGGCCACGTCGAGGAGGTCTAAAACCGGTTTGCCGGCGTCGTCCCCTCACTCGTTTGCGTCGGATCGGGTCCGCTTGGGCATCTCCCTCGCGTTCCCGCTCCGCTGTCTCCTTAACTGTCATAACTTCCTCGCAGAAATTAAGCATCGCGTCCCAAGATCTTTGGCTGTTTACCATTGCGGTAACTATGCTCGGCAGAAAAAGATCATCGCCGATTTCCACCCTTAGCATTTGGCGTTGGGAATCAAAAGCGTTACACTCCTGAAGAGTGTGTAGTGCCGTGTCTTCTTGGGCTCCACACTCGTGACAACGAGGTGTGGTTTCCCGTCCAGCTATATGGTGAAGGTATCGCCCAAAACAACCATGCGCCGATAATACTTGGACTAATCTATATGTCAGGCTACCATGATTTCGGTTCGTCCATTCTTTTATGATAGGACCTAGAGCTTCGAGGGTATGTTGGCCATAAGAGGCAGACTCCATAACGCGAGCCCACTCTCCCAGCGCCGTCTCTAATGCCAGCTGTCGGACTCTATCAATCTCCTCTACGGTTGGTCGATCTCCTCTTTGCCTCGCTTCAGAATTATATCTATAGGCCTCAGCTAAAACAGAGGCCTCCATCTCCCAAGGAGGCGTCCCAGCCAGAGCACAGGCCGCCCCCCAAGATATTGTTCTATAGCCTCTTATGGCTCTTATAGTGATCGTCCGCTGGGCCCTGCGGAGCAAGGTCTTACTTTCTTTTGTGAGAGAGTCGGCCCAAATGGGCGCACCATAAAGGGCCATGCTTCTAATAATACCGTGATACAGACGTCGACAGCTATTATTCGGACCACCCACATTAGGTAGCAAACGGCCCAAGGCTGATGCGGCTTTGATTAGCTTAGGCGCGAGACGACGAAAATGCTCATCAAATTTCCATCTTGAGTCCAAAATTAGTCCTAGATATTTGAGATGGCCCTTAACGTCTATTCTTTGTCCATCGACAGTTATGTTGGCTCTACTTGGAGGTCGTTTACGAGGACCGTGAAAAAAGATGGCCTCTGACTTTTCCAATGCGACTTGGAGGCCTAGAAGTCTGATACGTTGGACAACTTGGGTGACTGTCACAGATGATCTGCGAGCTGCTTCTTCATAAGAGTTTCCCCGAGACAAAACAAGGGTATCATCGGCGTAGCATAGGACTTTTGTGCGAGGTAATAATGATCCGCGTAAAATCCAATCGAAGCCTATGTTCCATAACAATGGTCCCAATACTGACCCCTGAGGAACACCGCAGTACATCCGCCGAGAGCACAAATTTCCCTGGTGATCGTGGAATAAGATTTCTCTTTCTCGCAAGTAATCCCCAATTAAGCGACGGAGATACAGCGGCACATCATGGTAACGGAGGGCCTCTTCGATGCACGCAAAAGGCATGGTATTAAAGGCATTCGCTATGTCTAAAGACACAGCTAGTACCCCTTCACCTCTACCGACAGCCTCTTCAGATAGTTTCCGAAGTTCAGAAATTGCGTCGATGGTCGACCGATTTGCTCTGAAACCGTATTGGGACTCGGATAGATCGGGACCGGTAGTCCTGAGATGGTCATTAATGCGCCCAGCTATTATGCGTTCAAAAAGCTTTCCAGGTTCGTCTAGGATAACGATCGGTCTATACGCAGATGGCGAGTCAGCTGGACGTCCGTCTTTCCGCAATAGCACTAATCTTCCCCGTTTCCATGCTTTAGGGAACCTTCCCGATGAAAGGCAGTTGTCATAAATATCTCGTAATCGATCTCCAAGGTGCTTAAGAGCCGGTATAAAAACGCGACCAGGTACCCCGTCCGGGCCGGGGGCCTTATTTTTGGCTCGAGCTCGGTCCATTGCATCCTTGAATTCGTCGTCGCTTATTGGTGGTACAGCTGTTATTTCTTCTGAAGATGTTGTTGGCGGAACCATCGCAGGGGGAATATGTTCCTCCCTTTCAGGGAAAAGGCCGGACACAACAGAAGATAGAAGCTCTGGTTCAAACGACTCTGTAGGAGGCGCGTGTGCTAGTTTGTTGCGCACCATTCGATAAGGTCGTCCCCAGGGGTCTCTGTCTAGATCGCTAAGGAATTCCTCCCTCGCAGCAGCTTTGGCGTCACTGATTCCAATTTGTAGTGCTCTTTTAGCATTTCGTTGAGCTTGGTGAAGAGCAGCTTCTTCGTCATTAGTGTGCCGTCTTCGGCGACATCTTGCGAGGGCTCGACGAGCATGCATACATTCTCTGCGAAGAGATGCGATTTCCGGCGACCACCAGTATACTGCCTTTTTATTTGGCCTCCGCGTTGTTCTAGGCATTGCCGTGTCGCAAATCTCTGTGAGAGAGGCTTGGAAGTGCCGAGCACGTTCGTCAACGTCTGCAGTTATGGGAGCGGAGTTCCAACTCTGGACAATTGCTGCTTCCTCTGCTAAATCCTTATCTAATCGTGTCAAGACCCATCGCGGGAACTTTTGACGTCTTGAAGGCGCTTGTGGTGAATTATTAGTTCCCCGCGGAAGAGAAGCATGAAACCTGATAAAAGGATGGTCTGATAAGTTTTCGTTATCCGCCACAACTCGCCAGTCGTGCACGCGGTTACCGATAACGGGGGTAGCAAACGTGACGTCTACGATAGAGGACCCATTATGTCTGACACAAGTTGGAACGTTGCCTCGATTCAGCAATATCAAGCCGGATGTAGCAGCCCACTCCTCAACAATTTCCCCCCTGGCATCAGTTGCCGGGGAACCCCAGGTAGTAGACTTGGCATTCAGGTCGCCCATCACGAATATCTCCCTGTTTGTCAAGCGACGAACTACGCGACCGAGTTGTTCCATATAGGGCTCGAACTCAACAACGCACCTATTTGGGGAGAAGTATACCCCGACAAAAGTGATTTTCCTCCAAAAAGCTACCACATAACCCGGTCCTCTTTCATGAACGGCAAGAGGGAAAGAAGACGAGGCCGGAACTACAATTGCCACAGTGCCATCAAGATCGCCGACCCAGTTGGGCTGAGGCGGAATGAAGTAAGGCTCTGAGATTACTGCTATATCAATGGACCACTCCAATAGCGCCTGAGAAAAAAGATCTTGGGAGCCAGAGGCGTGGTTCAGGTTTCCCTGTAAAAAGTTGATGGTGGCGTAATTATCCATTAAGATTCCATTGCTGTTTGCGCCAACACTCTTTGAGTACTCTGGGATCCTGCAGGTGTCTCAGTTGATACACCAGTAGGTTTTCCTTTGGCTGCGGGAGGGTTACAGTTTTTGCTTCCCATTATATGACCTGCAGGTACTTGTGCATCAGAGCAAACAGCGCAGTGTAGTTCTGATGAGCAGTTTACCATCTTGTGCCCCGGCTTGCTGCATCTGAAGCACAGTTCTTCTCTATTTATTTTCGTTGGACATCTTTGCTTTGTATGGCCAAGCCCCATGCATAGATAGCATCTCATGGGGAGGGGGTCGAGAGCGTAAACCCGTGCCGAACTCCAACCCACCAAGATTCTTCCCGCCTCGACTATTGTTTTGGCAGCAGACACTGGGCATAGGACAAGAGCAGATCCTACTCCCCCAGGTCCAGGTCTGATCTCCCTGCATTTTATATTGTCCACAGAACAGTTGCCTTTGGTTGATACTGCCTGTAAGATATCTTCCTTTCCGATGGAGTCATCTAGCCCCGTAATGCGAAGGCTAACACATTTTGTAGGTCGCGTGACTTGGACGACATCTCCTAAGACCTCCTTAAGTTTTCCAGCAAGGGCGTCAGCTTGAGGAGCGCTTGTAACACCGGGAATCAGAAGCAATTTTGAGCCTGTGGCCGATGTCCTAACTCGTACTCCGTCAGTTACTCCTAATTCGCTTAGTTTTAGCGTGTCTCTCGCCTTGATCAGTGCTGAGGCGTAAGACACACCTTTTTCTTGAGCCTCTGGCTGCAAGGTTATCATTACAGCTGAAGATTTCGGTGGTTTTAGCTTAACCTTTTTTGGTTTTGCTTTCGTCGGCTTTGCAGTGCCATTTTGTTGGTTGTTGTTGGCCGTTGCAGAAGTACTGGCAATATTCTTTGCTGCCTTCTTATTCTTTTTCTTCTTGCCAGAGACCACACTCCATGGTTCTTCCGGCGTTACGTCCGCAGGTGTATCACTGAGAGCGTTAACATTCTCGGCAGCACGTACCGGAGCTTGGGAAGTGCTCCCAGCTTCAGTAGGCCGGCTAGGTGCTGGCTTTGAATTGGTTTTCGTAGCCGGCTTGGATTGTTGCTTTGGTTGATTCTTAGCGGCAGCAGATGCAGCCGCGTTATTTCTAAGGTCTGCCGCCAGTGGTGGTCGAAGAACAGGCTCTGGTGGCAGCCTTTTTTCAAGACTTGCGAGGCGCACATTTACCATTTCACCAATAGATATGGTAAGCGACCGTTTTAGCTCTTCGATCGCATCGGCTATAAGCGGCTGTTCATCCGACCTGGGGGCCGATCTTTTTTCTGCATAGGCTTCTTTAAATGCCTTAACTTCACCCCGAAGCAAATCTACTTCGTGACGCAGCCGCGCGTTGTCTGCTCGAAGTCGACGCGCTTCCTCCTCCATCGTGCGTGTAGACAAGACCTCTACTATTTCTTTCAGCGTATTTGACGCATCGACCAACGCTTTGTGGACAGAGCCCTTGATGTGTTTGGATTTTCGGGTGATATCCACAATTAGTTCTGCTGTCTGGGTACCTTTCTGTCGGAGTGTCTCCATGTCCAAAAGGAGCGGCTCTACAACAGGCGGTGCATCATCTTTGTTAGAGTTACCCGTTTTTCTCGTTTTAGTCTCAGGAGGGGGCATAGACTCGCCTACTGGGGCATTAGATGTGTCAGGTCCCGTCCGCGATCGGCGAAACTCCTCCCTTGCCTTTCCAACTCCAATATATTTCCCGTGAGTTGGTGGTCGACCACGTCCCCTACGGTCTTTGGGGATTTTTGCTCTTGTAGTGTCTTCAGATTCCGAGCAACTAAATGTTAGTTTGAGTGGTCTCTTCCGACTTGAGTCGCTACGATCCGCGCTGCAATCTACACTCCTGCCCGTGAGGGAGGTAGTTTCAGAGTCATCCTCCGAATCAGAATAGGCCGACATCAGCTCTCTCTCTTCTTCGGTCGACTCGTTCCTCGGCTCATTTACGCCTGAGCTGGGCTTCTCCATTCCTACCAGCGTATGCTCACTTCCGCCCGAGCTAGGCCCACTTTCATCTAAAGGGTTTTTATTTTTAATTTTTAAACGTTCCATAATTGTTCCCACGAGTAAGGTAGCAAATAAACAGTCCACCCGGGCAGAGGCTCCATACCCGGGCAAGCGAAGGGTTGTGAAGCAGAGGGGCCGCCGATCCCCCGCTCCAGAGGTCACCTTGCGACCAAACTCCCAATGGCCATTCATCCCCTGGGCGATGACTCCCTCGGGATTGGGGTTTTTTTACAGAGGTTTACTCCTCGTAAGAACACCCGGTTAAGAGCATCCTCCTCCCGGCCCCACTCAACGTGAGGTTACGGGTTGGCCAACGGTTAGCATGAAAAAATGCCTGTCCGCCGATTGCGAATACAACAACCGAACGAACCCGTCGCCCCCACTCGCACCGCCGCTACCCGGAATATCCAGGGCGCCGGCCGAGCCCGAACCGAGTCGCCGCTACCCAGAAAACGTCCAGGACGCCGACCCGGAGCCGACACAACCACTAAAGCGGACGGAACCGCAAAAATACGGACAGAACCGTAAAAATGCGGACAGAACCGCAGAAGCGGACAGAACCGCTAGGTTTTTTTTTTTTTTTTTTTTTTTTTTTTTTTTTCGTCAGGAAAATGCGCTACGCATGCCCCGGCACTGGGAGCTTGCCGGGGGTATGTGAGACTCTCCCGAAGGAAGCCGCCGCGTGTCAAGCGACGACACCTTCTACCGCCCAGCCGATACCGCCACCCAACCCCTAGTGGGTTCGATGGGGGGCCGGAGGGGGGGGCCTACCCACTAAAAAAAAAAAAAAAAAAAAAAAAAAAAAAAAAAAAAAAAAAAAAAAAAAAAAACCTGACGATGCCCCTTCACATCACCTTGATGCCAATGACTCGTCGAACCATTCATCATCACCAGACGACAAATCGTTCAACGAGTAATTGGTACCGGGCGGGGTCACGGGAACCCTTGCGGACACTTCCGCGGCCCCGCCGGTGATCGTCCGCCCGTGGCAGACCCGTCGGTCATCCCCGAAATCCGGGGGTAACTAAGGGTGTCCCGGGACATAAGGGACACCCTGAGTCATGGGAAGTCTGTGCACTGCGGGGGTGAGCTCTCCCGTGCCCATTCCCCGCTGACTTCCGAGAGGAGGTGAGGGGCTGTACCATCCTTCACTACCATCCCTGATACCTCCTCTATGGATCTGTAGGCGACCTTGACGTTGTCGTCGACCTCTGCCTCTGCGTGTGCGGCGTTGTCGGCGCTAGCTTGCCTGTGGGTCAAACTCCCTGGCCCGCTCAGCCGCTTCCTTGGCCGACATTATTGTATCGCAGTATTTTTCAACTGCTTCCCATCCTTGCTTACTGTCGATCATAGCTTTGACGACTGCTGGGAGCGTTAGGTCCCGCCCGATGACAGACCTTAGGTCATGCCGTTGCATGGACCAGGTAGGGCACAGCTCCAACGTATGCTGCGCCGTGTCCTCGGCTGCACCGCACTCCTGACACTCGGGTGTCTCTTCTCTTCTAGCTATCTTGTGCAGATACTTACCAAAGCATCCGTGCCCGGTAAGCATCTGCACAAGATGAAAGTTTAGGCTGCCGTGCTTCCTACTCGACCATTTTTCGAGGACAGGAGCGACCGCTTCCAATGTCCTGCGGCTGACGGAGGAGGTCTCTAGCTGTCGCTTCCAGCTCTCCAAGATGGTCTCTTCTGCTTGGCGTCTAGTATTCACCAAGTCCTCAATACTAGGCCGCTCACCTCTCCTTCGAGCATCTGCTCTGCAGTGGTACACCTCCGAGAGAACCTTAGCTTCCAGTTCCCACGGAGGCATAGCAGCGAGCGCTCCAGACGCATCACCAGATACTGTACGGTATGCGCGTATAGCTCGAGTGCAGACAATGCGTTGCGGTCTACGCAGTATAGCCTTGGCCTCTGCAGTCAACGTATTGGCCCAGACAGGTGAGCCGTATGTAGCCATACTCCTGACGACCCCAGCGTACAGTCGACGGCAGGTGTTGTTTGGTCCGCCTAGATTGGGTAAAAGTCTACTGAGTGCCGTCGCGGTGTTAACAAGCTTGGGTGCCAATCGCCGAAAAAGCTCATTAAATTGCCAGCGGCTATCCAAAGTCAAACCTAAATACTTCAGGTAGGAATTTACCGGTATGCTTTGTCCATTCACCATGAGATGGGCGTTCGTATGCGGCTTTTTACGAGGGCCATGAAAGACGATGGCCTCTGTTTTCGCAAGAGCAACCTTGAATCCGAGCAGTTCAATACGGCCTACTATAAGCGCTGTGCCTACTGCCGCTCGACGCTTGACGTCATCATAATTTTGTCCACGTACAGCAACGAGAGTGTCGTCCGCATAAGAAATTATTTTCATGCGTGGTAAAAGGACACCCCTCAAAATCCAGTCGTATCCGAGATTCCACAAAAGTGGTCCCAGGACCGACCCCTGTGGAACCCCGCATTCTGTTGACTTGGAGAGCATCTGGCCCGCTTTGTTGACATATAAAATGGAGCGGTCCTCAAGGTATTGTCTAACGATCCTTTGTAGGTACTCAGGCAGTTGGTGATACCTCATGGCCTCGATAATACGACTAAAAGGGAGAGAGTTAAAGGCATTAGCAATATCAAGGGATACCGCTATGACTCTCTCACCATTTTGCACCGCTTCTTCGGTCCATCTCTTGAGCTCAAGAATAGCGTCTATTGTAGACCGCTCACGCCTTAAGCCATACTGGTTCTCTGAGAGGTTTGGGCCGGTTGACTCGAGATGCTCTACTATCCTCTCCGCTAGAATCCTTTCCAGCAGCTTACCCGACTCGTCAAGCAGAACAATCGGACGAAATGCGGATGGAGAGTCTGGTGCTCGACCCTCCTTTTGTATAAGGCAAAGTCTGCCGATCTTCCAGATTGTGGGGAAGTGTCCGGTTTCGAGGCAGCTATTCAGCAGAGCTAAAATTCGACTTCCCAGCTGACGCATGACCAGCGGTAGGATCTTTCCAGGGATCCCATCGGGGCCAGGAGCTTTTCGCCACGTGTGTAAGCGCTCTAACGCATTTTCGACCTCCTCCATCGATATTCGTGGGAAATCGGCTGTAGGCGACAACGAAATGTGCGCAGGAGGGGCAATGATAGGAGGGCCATCTTCTTGACGGTCAGGAAAGAGGCCAGTTACCACGGCTGACAGCAGTTCGGGCTCTAAAGTTTCGGTTGAGGGTGTTTGCCGCCGCATTTTGTTGCGCACCATATGATATGGGCGCCCCCACGGATCCCTGTCAAGTTCCCCAATGAATGATGAAGATGCTTCTTTGGCATTGTGGATGGCGTTTTGTAGCGCCACAATCGCTTCCCTAAACGTGCGGTATAAGCTATCCTCCTCTTCAGAGGTATGTCTGCGACGACGACACCGAGAATATTCCCTACGCGCAGAGATACTGGCGTCGCGAAGTTCCTCGATTTGCTGTGACCACCAATATACCTGGTTGTGTCCTTCGTAAGGTTTCGCTCGCGGCATGGACGCATCGCACACAGATGTAAGTGCGGAGCGAAGGTGCTCAGCTTGCCTGTCGACGTGTAGGTCCCCAATATTTGGGGGACATGACCAGTCTGCAACAATTGCCGCCTCTTCCACCATTCCAATATCCAATTTTTTGACAGCCCACCGTTTGAATCTGTTTGCCAGTTGAGAATGCGGGCCTACAGGTCTAGATGAGCTATTCGTCGACATAACAGTAAAGCGAATGTAGCGGTGATCCGAGAGGGACTCAGCGCCGACCAAAACCCTCCAATCCGGTATGCGTGAAGAAAGGGCAGGGGGTAGCGAACGTAAGATCCACTATTGACCCCCCCTGCCTTCTCACGCAGGTGAATGTGTTGCCTTTATTGACCACACAGAGACCAGCGGCAGCGAACCAGTCGGACACGATAGGACCTTTGGGGCTCGTGACAGGGGAGTTCCACGCGGGAGCTTTCGCGTTGAAGTCCCCCATCACGAGCACTTGAGCCGGAGACAGTCTCCCAATTGCGCCACTCATTGCGTCTAACCAATCCTCCATCAAAGCGACACTTTCATTAGGCGAGAAGTATCCACCGACGATGCCTATTCCATCATAGGTTGCTGCGACAAAACCACGGCCCCTTTCCCTCACTACAAGAGGGGGAGACCGAGAATTAGACGGGACAACAATTGCGACTAACCCAGCCGTGTCGCCAACCCAGGACGAGGTCGCGGGTATCCGATACGGCTCAGAGACAACGCTCAAGTCAATGTGCCATTCTGCCATGTGCTGCATGAAAATGTTCTGGGCAGCAACACTGTGATTGACGTTAGCCTGGAGTATATTAATTGGATGTCGTCTGTCCATCGGTGGTGGTAATCTCCATTCTTTCTTCTTCGACTGCACCTTGGGGTGCTGGAGGAGGGGCTCGGGTCAATGGGGCCCCCTTTCCCTTCGTCTTTGGTGGTCGGCACTTTCTCCCGCACATCATGTGGCCGGAGGGACGTCCTGCATCAGCGCAAACGGCACAGTTGGGCTTACTCGTCTTACAGTCTGCCGCTTTATGCCCCTCCACACCACAGCGGAAGCACACCGTGCTGCGGTCCTTCTGAGACGGACACTTTGGTCGAGTGTGTCCAGTACCCATACAGCGATAGCATCTCATGGGCTTGGACTCCAAAAGCTTAACTCTGGCCGAGCTCCAGCCGACGAGAATTTTGCCGGACTCCATTACGACTTTAGCCACAGCTATCGGACATCGAACCAAGGTCGATCCAACGCCTCCCGGTCCATCACGTATGGCCCCCACCTTGACCAATGCTGACGCACAGCCACCCTTCGCTGCTATCGCTGCCGCAACGTCAGATACAATTACGGAGTCATCGAGACCGGTGACGCGCATTTCTGTGCACTTAACCGGCCTTGCCACTACTGCCATCCCAGACAGAACTGGTCTCAACTTTTCCGCAAGTAAGTCCGCTTTCGGGCTGCTATTTTCTCCCGGGATTTCGAACAATTTAGCCCCTGTCGCTGCCGTTTTGACCGTGAGGCCCTCAATGTCGAGAGCATGTAAGTCGACCTCTTGTTTCGCCTTCGCAATCACTTCAGCATATGTTGTGCTCCTATCCTTCGCCTCTGGGAGCAAGGTCACAATTACGACCGATGAGCGTGGAGGCTTAAGCTGGTTTGCCTTCTTGTTTTTAGGTGATGCACTTTTGGTAGTAGGAGGTGCACCCCGTGCTGGTTTGCCAGCAGGTTTTTGTGGAACCTGCTTGTTGGTAGCCGCTTTCAGTGTCGCTTGGGCGAGATTGGGTGCCCCTTGCGATGCTGATGCTGCGGCAGCAGCAGACTTTGCGGCCTTTGCAGCAGCCCGCCTCTTCTTCTTCCCCAGTGGGGCTTGAGTCCACCCGTCATTCTCCGTCATAGTAAGGGCCGGTTGGCTGGCATTGGGTTGTGTCCCAGATGTTGTTGGAGCCGGCCTGTCCTTCTGTGTTGCCTGTGGTACAGGAGAAGATTGTACAACGCTCGAGAAATTCGCTGCAGCCTCATTGATCCTATCAGCGGCTAATGGTGGCCTTTGTCTAACTGGTGGAGGAAGCCGTTCCTCCAGACCTTCGAATCGCGCGTTGACCATGGTGCCAACGGATATCATTATGGAGCGCTTGAGCTCCTCGACAAAATCTTTATTAGTGAAGACTACATCCTGGCGACTTGGAGCTGCACCCTCACCACCTACATTTCTCTCAGAGAAAGACCTGCGGATAGCCACCATCTCCTTCCGCATCAACTCCACCTGGTGAGAGAGTCGGATATTGTCGGCCTGTAGCCGGCGAACCTCTTCAGAAGTAGAACGCGCCGACAGAGTCTCCATTGCTCTCTTCAGGTTTTCGACAGCGTCATTGAGGGCCCGTTGGCAGGTACCTTTTAGACCTTTGCTAACTTTTGAGACCTGCTGGATGGCGTCGATGCTTGCGTACGCCTTGTCTAGCACTGGGTCTGCTGACACCAAAAGCGAGTGTCGAAACGTTTCCTCTGTTGGCGGAGGCAGAGCTCCTTGCGAAGGTCGCGACGGTCGGCGGCCATCCGCTGACTGAGATCGCGGTGCAACGGCGCCCTCCAAGTCGCGTGTCTGAAGGCGCTGCAGCTCCACCCTGGCTTCCTTGAGCCCGGTGTGGACACTGAGAGTGGCTGGGCGTCCACCACGTCCTTTCCGAGATTTGGCCACCTTTGGCGTGTTAGCGGCCGTGTCTCTGTCCAACTCGGACTCTGATGTGTCCCGATCAGCTCGGGGTCTTTTCCTGCCTGTCAAGTCTTCGGCATCGACACTCCAGTATAAAAGGGCAGAAGAAAGCACCCTACGATCCTCATCTGCCGACAGCATGTTGACTTCCTCTATCTCAATCGCATCGCTGAAGTCTTGGGCCTCCTGATGAGGCGTTTTGTTTGTAGTGGCACAGTTTTTGTCTGGACGCTGTGCGTTGTCCGAAAGGCGACTGTTGCCCCCCCCAGAGTACGTGGGGCAGCCCGCGGCCGAAGCCACGGGGAGGGATTCTCCTGCCGCTGAGCGACTGGTACCCTCCTGGGGTAATAACTCTTTACAATCGGCCATTACCATAGTGTGGGTCCTTTATAAGGGGCAAAGGACCCAGAAAAGCCCCAAATTTGGTTTTTTAAAGTGGTGTCCTTCCACATGGCCCCCACTTGGAGTGGCGGCCGCCGTCCTTGCACCACGTGCAAGATTACGAAAAACCATCTACGTCCATAATGGACCGCTGGGCAAAACAAAAGCCCCGTCGACAACGACTCGCATCACCACAAACTGCCACGGGAACCTAACCTAACCTAACCTAACCTAACCTAACCTAACCTAACCAGAGGCCCACATAAATAAGGAAGAAGAAACAATTTCGCAAGAAGATCTAAAACTGATACTGGATAACCAAGTAAAAATCTACGGAGAGTTCGGCGATTTATCCAAGGAAATAAATAATAAAAATAATGAACTTATTGCCCAGTTTACAAAGGTCGAGGCCAAGCTGGATGACCCCACTCGACATGAAGTGACACCAAACACCACCACAGTCACGTACGCCAGTGTCACGGCTAGGGCCCCTCCACCGAAGATCCCCCCGACCCTGGAGTCGATCGCCATCACATCTGAGGACGACCAGGAGACCAGCGAGGAGGTCCTCCAAAGAGTAAGGAGGGCGGTCGACGCCAGGGAGGGAGGCATTCGCGTGGATAAGATCCGAAAGGCTAAGAATCAAAGGGTTATACTTAGTTGTAGGAACACCAAAGACCTAGAGAAAGTAAAAGAAAGGATTGGAAGGGACAATAAACTGAAAGCAGAAAAAATCCCCAACAAAGATCCCCTAGTGGTCCTGAAGGACGTTTTAACGGACGAGGAGGATGAAGGAATCGTCGATGCCGTGATCCGCCAGAACCCGGAGATCTTTGAAGGGCGAAAGGAGGAGACACTGAGACTAAGTCTCAAATATAAAAAACGGACGAGAAACCCACACGCGAGCCATGTTGTACTCCAGGTGGACCCACTTAGCTGGCAGAAGATGACGGCGGCTGGTGCCCTCCACATTGACCTACAAAGGGTCAGGGTGGAGGACCAGTCGCCACTCATCCAGTGCACAAAGTGCTTATCATATGGTCATGGAAGAAAGTACTGCACCCATGGGGAGGACAAATGCAGCCACTGCGGGGGACCACATTTGCGGGCCAAATGTGAGCTTATGATCGCTGGATCAACCCCCGAGTGCTGCAACTGTGCTCCTCTGGGCCACAAAGCTGACCATAATGCTTTTAGCGAAGCATGTATCGCCAGACAAAAGTGGGACTACCTGGCGCGACTCACAACGGCCTACACACAATAACACTGAACACCTACACACACACACATATACACACAGTTACCGAAGTCACATGATGAAAATGCGACCAAGGTAAAACACAAACAGAACTCAAAATTAGGATATATATTTAGTATAAATATATGACTAATAAAATTAGAAAAAGTTTTTAATACTAAATAAATTGAAATAAAATAACTAAAAATTTTTAACAACACTTAATACCGAACATAAAACAAATGTAATTGTAGCATACACTTAAAATTTTACACAATAACACGAAACAAATAGGCCTAAAATGAAAAGAAGAAACAAAAACCAAGATTAAGAAAAGGGAATAGTAATATATATTTGAGAATATATTTAGACTGCCCTAACATTAAAGACAGTAAACTGATAGAAACACAGGCGAAGACACTCCACATGACAATTAAAAATAAAGACTAGCAAAATATACACGTTGATTGACAATAAAAATAGTCAGCATCTCCAGATATAACTCAGAAATAAAAAGTTGTAAGAAACTTGTTAAAACATAAAAATAGGAATAGTGTAAAAATTGCTAAAATAGTCTAAGAAAATTTACAATAGATTAAGATGTTCAGTAATGTTAGAAATAAGAAATAAATAGACAATAAGATAAAGAAATGTATTAAATAGCCATAGAATAAAAATGCATTACATGGAAAATGTAAAACAGAAAATATAGAATAAGATGTTATTACAATAGACTATGAAGTAATTATAAGTTATAGAAAATAAGAATATGAAAACATGTCCTGTAATTACAGCGAACTAAACACCGCAACAACCCTATAATATAAAAAACTGGAAATGTAAATCTAATTAAGATAACTAGATATAACAATATAAAGAAAATGTATAAACAAGTATAACAAAGAAATAAGATAACAGATTAATAGTAGAGCAATAAATGTAATAAACTCTAAGAAAGAGAACTGCAATGTATCAGTTATAATAGTCCTAAAATATTGTAAAAGTAGTCAACAAAATAGACAGATAAGTTAAAGAATGTAGAGATAGAATCAGACGAAAGTCACAAGATGTAAAGAAAAAAGGAAAAGTAATACAAGTGTACCCTTATTTACCTATACTATAATAAAGAATAAATATAAATAGAAAGTAAAATAGGCTGGCATCCCACCAGTTATTGTGTGTATGATGATGGATGAAAGAAAGACCCAAGCATGAGGAATAGAAGTGCGAGAGGCATACAAGTGAGAAATGGAATGAACGAGAAAACTAGGTATACAAAGTCCTGGATTATGTCCGGGAAGCAGTGGAAAAAAAAAAAAAAAAAAAAAAACCTAACCTAACCTTATTCGTTCGCATCAGCCGTTCCTCCGGCTTGCGCTTCTTGATTACGCGATGCTTGCGTCGTTCTGGGCCTTTTTCTCGGAGGATGTGTTGCTTTGCAGCTGGCGCCCCCCAGAATATGGTCCGCCTTCTTATTAGCTTCGGCACACAGAACACAATGCGGCGAAGCTTTACACAGCTTAAGTTTGTGCCCAGGTTGTCCACATCGGAAACAGATGTCGCTCCGATCGACGGTGTTCTTACACGCACCTCGAACGTGTCCTACTTCAAGACACTTATGACACCGCAGCGGTCTTAGCGGCAGGACTTTGACACCCGCCGAGACCCATCGTACAAGAAGTTTTTTGCCGCCATCTCTGATTTTCATCGCTGCTGTTACAGGGCAGGTAACATGAGCCATTCCTAATCTGTCTATGCCGCTTCGAATCTCAGAACACCTTACTGCATCTGCTGAGCAATCTCCCACTTTAGCGACAGCCAACCTAACCTCGTCGACTGTAGCTGTATCATCCAAGCCAGTCACTCTGAGCTCTGCATGTTTGACTGGTCTAACGATCTCCACCATTTCAGGGTCAATAAGGTCGCGAAGTTTCTCCGCCATTTTGTCAGCCCTTTCTCCACTGTCGGTTCCTGGCAGCTCGATGATACGCGCGCCCGTAGCGGTCACTTTCATAGCTAAGCCGCCGGTGATGCCGTACTCCTCAAACTTAAGTTTGTCTTTTGCCTGTAAGAGAGCCTGCGCATATGTGACTCCCTTCTTTTCAGCTTCGGGGCGCAACTTTATAGTGATGGCCGCTGTCTTCGGCGTGCGCAGCTTTGGTTGGCTCTTCTGCTTCGTGGCGGAAGGAGGTGCCTTAGCCTTCCCTTGCTTGTTCTCCGGTTTCTTGCGTTTCTTACCCACCGTTTTCCAACCCTCCTCTTCCGGAGTAGAGGCCGATGGTGCAGGCCCTGCGTCGGTAGCTGTTGTCGGCGCAGACGGGGCTGGGGTGATGTCGTCCTTTTGGGTTGGTTTTTTGTTCCCTTTCCTCTTGCGTTTGGGCCCCTCTTTTGGTTTAGGGGCGGGCCTTGGCGGGACAGGTGTCGTAGTCTCGCAAGGTAACTCTTCTCTAGCTGACGACATCGGTATGGGAGCAACGGGTGACACGCTCCGATCGTGTTAAGCACGATCGGTGTGCAGAAAAGATAGAAAGGAAACACTATAAGTGGTTAACAAGTATAATTATAAAATAAAAGATTTATAAAATAAAAGAGGGTGTGGGTTCATGGGAATCTTCGATGGGTGGCTCTCGCGAGGGTAAGAATGGGGACTTAACTTTAGAACTGCCTAGAGGAGGCAGAAGCGAAAGTCCAGCGTCACGGACTACGTTCGCTTGTTGAGCAGTATGTTCAGCCTCGGTAGCACGGAGGGTAGGCTCGGTGTGGTGATGCGCACGTAGACACGATGTGGAGAGGTTTCCGGGGTAGACCGGAACAGGTGAGCGCTCGGCAGGTAGGTGCCGAGGTGGAAGAGTAGACGGAACAGGTGTAGATGCTGCAGCTGCCCGTGGATACGACCCCTAGTACGGGGATCGCGAATGCACAAAACAGAGTAAAACAGAATGACTTTAAGGCAGTAGTATGAAGAAAAAAAAAAAGAGGCAGATTTCGCTGGAGTTGCGAAATATATACTTAATTCTTTCTAGAAAGTTCTTTAGTCAAAAATTAAAGTGGGAGATGATTCTCCAATTCTATAGGAGAATAATGTTTAGTCATTAGCATAGACAACATAAGGATTGTAAGTCCGATCGACACACGGTGTTTTGTCTATGGCCAAAGAATTAAGGAATATTAAAGTATGCAAAAACATAATAGATATACATAGAAAAATATGTAGATTTTTTCTATATATAAATAGTTAAATAGCAATAAGTTAATTTTTGTAGTCTAATTCACTTGGCCGAAATACGAAATCTCCCGGCCGTGAAGTTAGCAATATCGAGGGTACGCAGGAATATTTTGTCAATTAACTACCATCGTGAAGTTTTATCAAAACAAAATAAAGTAAACAAACAAGTTAGAATGGTGAAGTGAATGGTTATTGATTTAATTTAGTTGAAAGTAAGTAATAGTTTAAGATTTAGGAGTGTGCGGTTTTTAGAACCGTTACATATCCCCCTCTTTAGAGTAGGATTTTGGCTAGTCAAAATCCACTAAGAAAAAAAAACTCACTAAATAAGCAAGACTTTAGTGAAATAGTCATCCAGAATTATATAGACTCTTAAGAACATCAACAACTGCAAAAGAATACCCCACAACATTGTCGAGAGATATCGACAATAACAAGACGTTAGTGGTCTTGGTAGTACCTAGGACTACGGAAGTAAGGCAAAAGAGTGAATTTCAATCGTTTAGATTGACTGAAAAACAAAAGATACAGTTGGAAATGTCAGCGTTCAAGGGATGCTGAGATTCCATACAAAACTAGATTAGCAAGAGATAAAAAGATATAAAGAAACAATCAACCAAAAATTTCAAAAAGTTAAAAAAAATCGTTACTTATTTTAGTTAAAACAGTATAAATAAATAAAGGTTTATATTTATACTGCTTTAATTTATTAAAAAAAAAGATGTAGAAATAGTCAAAAACAAATCAAGAATAATTATTGACTTTAAAATCTTTGATATGCCAAGAACCAAGATTTTTACCATTCATATCGACCAATTCATAGACCAAGGGCGACAATTTAGATTTGATACGACATTTAATATATTTAGGAGCAAGTTTTTTAGAAAATTGCTTATCTTTGTCGCTTTGATAATAAGTTTTCCGCCAGACAATATCACCGACGTTGAAGTCAAAGTTTTTACGACGAAGATTATAAGGACCACAATTACGTGAATGAGATTTAATTAAAGAGCTTTGTACCTCATCGAAAATTTTCCTAAGCTTTCCAGTATTTTCAGCATAGTTATCCCTAGGTGTAAAAACGATGTTGTCGGTTAGATCGACATCAACATAGTGAGATCCACAAGCAACTAGTTCTCTACCGTAAACAAGAAATGATGGTGTATACCCAGTGACTTCGCTTACTGCAGAATTGAGAGCGAATTGAATTTTTGGTATATTGAGATCCCAAGTCCGGTGATCATCGTTAATAAAAGTAGAAACAGCCGTCATTATTGTTTTGTTATAGCGCTCAACAGTATTCACCTGCGGTGTATATTTAGGTGTATAGCGTACATTTGGTATTTTATATTGAGCGAACATATGCTGAAGTTTTTGGCTAACGAACTGCTTACCATTGTCCATCAAAACGGTACTAGGAATGCCATGAACAAGGAGTACTTTCTCTTCAAGTATAGTAGTTATTATGTCGGCAGTTGCTCGACGTATAGGGAATAAAAGCGAATATTTAGAAAAACAGCAAGTGACAACAAGCAACATAGTATTTTGCTTCCTAGATGGAGGCAATGGACCAACTAAATTGACACTAATCATTTGGAATGGTCTAGAACATTCCTTAGGTCGACCCATAAATCCTAGAGTGGGATGATTAGCGTGTTTGTGAGAGTTACAATCATTACAGTTATTTACATAGTTCGCAACATCTTTATGCATGCCAGGCCAAAAATAATTAAGAGAAATTCGTTTTAAAGTTTTAAAAATTCCTAAATGTCCTGCAGTAGGATTCGAGTGGTTAGTAACAACGATATCGTGTCTGGAATGTTTAGGAACTACTTCCTTCCATTCAAATTCCCTAGCTAAAGGATTTAAGGATTTTCTGAGACGATATAGTTTGTTGTTAGAAATTTTATAATTAGGAAAGGATGTAGGAGAGGATTGACAACCATAAAATATCTCCTTATACCAAGTGTCAGATAAAGGATCTGATATAGGAGATGAAGATTGGCTGGCACTATCTATAGCCGCTACAGGCACAGCGCGAGATAAGGCATCGGGCACGACGTTGTCCTTGCCACGTCTGTGTTTGATGTCGAAATTGAAGGCTGAGAGACGAATTCCCCATCTAGCTAAACGACCTGTAGGGTTATTAATATTTAAGAACCATTTTAGAGAGGAATGATCCGTAAAGACAACAAATTTATTACCGTTGTCCAGGTAACACCGCCAGTGTTCTATAGCAACAATTACTGCGAGTGCTTCGCGCTCCGTAGCGCTATAGTTCCGTTCTTGGGCAAAGGTTTAGTAAGCCTTGAAAACATGCAGTCCATAACCGCTAGATAAATACAAATTTTCTCATCCTTGCCCTGAAGACGTGACCTAATTTGTGACAAGAATTGAGCGTCGAAGTTTTTCGGACTGAAATCAGCTATTAAAGCTTCAGCAACCTGAGACCAATCTTTCACTTGGCGCCTAATGCTACGGAACCAAGGAAGAGCCTCACCCGTAAAAATTTCATGACCGAAGGACAGAACCTTCTCATAGCCAATGCCTCTTGATTTCACGAATTCGTCAAGCTTTTGCAAAAAGGAACGAACACAAGTCTTGCCGTCATATTTAATAGTAGCAAAGTTAGGTACCATACTTTTATTTTGGTCTATAGTTATATTTATGCACTTCTCCAAATCGTTAGCATTAATTTTAACTGCGGAAACATCACTTTCAGGTGCCAAGGACTTAAGGTCACTCATCTGAGACTCAAAATTTTCCCGACATTCTGACAAAATAGACTCTAAGGTTTCATCATCGTCCTCGTCAAACTGGATTCTATCCAAGCGATAGTAAATTTGGTTAAGTAAACCCTCCGTCCTCAAAAACAAGTTTCTATTATATTTAGATTTTAAGGTTTTAAGATTTAAAAGAGATTTCTCAAGTGAAGTCTGAACACCCTCAATATCCTCAGACGGAGGTAAATGAGAACACAACATAGCATCAGAAGGATATTCTTTGGATAATACCGCAATTTGTTTCCGCAACTCAGCGACTGAATCAGCTGGTTTATGACCACGCAAGGAGACCTCGTATTCAAGTTCCGCTTTTTGAAGAGATAAAAAATTAATCGCGCGTTCAGCCATAGTTAAAACACAAAAAGAAAGTAAAAACCTAAGGCGAGTGTGTGCGAGACTAAGCAATCGTAGAGATAAAATATTTAAGTGGGTAACTAAATAAGGTGAAGTTAATAAAAAAAATCAGTCTAAGTTTAGAACAAATTAAGTAAAAAAACACAAAAATTTAGATTACTATAGCAGCAACACAACCGTTAGTAGGTTAGGTGGCAGTTAACAACGGATTAGTGACCGTTAGTTAACTCAATTCACAAGTTGACAAAAAATTAGGTACCCACTTTACACAAAAAAAAATAAAAAAAAGTAAGAAAAAATAAGGCGAGAACCACTGAGCGAAGAACCCTGAGCGAGATGGGCGCCACTGACACGCTCCGATCGTGTTAAGCACGATCGGTGTGCAGAAAAGATAGAAAGGAAACACTATAAGTGGTTAACAAGTATAATTATAAAATAAAAGATTTATAAAATAAAAGAGGGTGTGGGTTCATGGGAATCTTCGATGGGTGGCTCTCGCGAGGGTAAGAATGGGGACTTAACTTTAGAACTGCCTAGAGGAGGCAGAAGCGAAAGTCCAGCGTCACGGACTACGTTCGCTTGTTGAGCAGTATGTTCAGCCTCGGTAGCACGGAGGGTAGGCTCGGTGTGGTGATGCGCACGTAGACACGATGTGGAGAGGTTTCCGGGGTAGACCGGAACAGGTGAGCGCTCGGCAGGTAGGTGCCGAGGTGGAAGAGTAGACGGAACAGGTGTAGATGCTGCAGCTGCCCGTGGATACGACCCCTAGTACGGGGATCGCGAATGCACAAAACAGAGTAAAACAGAATGACTTTAAGGCAGTAGTATGAAGAAAAAAAAAAAGAGGCAGATTTCGCTGGAGTTGCGAAATATATACTTAATTCTTTCTAGAAAGTTCTTAAGTCAAAAATTAAAGTGGGAGATGATTCTCCAATTCTATAGGAGAATAATGTTTAGTCATTAGCATAGACAACATAAGGATTGTAAGTCCGATCGACACACGGTGTTTTGTCTATGGCCAAAGAATTAAGGAATATTAAAGTATGCAAAAACATAATAGATATACATAGAAAAATATGTAGATTTTTTCTATATATAAATAGTTAAATAGCAATAAGTTAATTTTTGTAGTCTAATTCACTTGGCCGAAATACGAAATCTCCCGGCCGTGAAGTTAGCAATATCGAGGGTACGCAGGAATATTTTGTCAATTAACTACCATCGTGAAGTTTTATCAAAACAAAATAAAGTAAACAAACAAGTTAGAATGGTGAAGTGAATGGTTATTGATTTAATTTAGTTGAAAGTAAGTAATAGTTTAAGATTTAGGAGTGTGCGGTTTTTAGAACCGTTACACGGGTGATAGTGGCCCCTTATTCCCCTCACTAGTAAAGATAGGGGGATGTCGGCTATACTGCGTCAGCAACTTTTGCTCTAGCCCCTCAAATTTGGCGTTTATGATAGCCAGTATGCGGTCAGTATCTGCAGGTTGCTGGTTTCCTCCTTGACCGGCACAGTTCCCACATGCACCGGGGCGGGTCGATCTTTGTAGAATCGAGACTTGATTCTTGAGGGCCCCAATTTCCTCTCGTAGTCGCTCATTTTCACCTTGGAAGCGAACGTATCCCGATTGTATCCGGAGAAAATCTGACCGAAGGGCCTTGTATTTCTCATCCAGCTTCCGAAGCTCTTCGTTGTCCGTCCGGTGTGGTACTTCAGACAGCGCCTCCTTGATCTGCGCCGCTGCGTCCTTGAGAGTACGGACGAACGTCCCCTTGAGATGCCCAGACCGGTTGGCCACGTCGGCTATGATGTCTGCGGTCTCACACAGCTCACACAGCATCCGCCTTTTCCCCATTTGAGGGCCCTGGAACAGTAATGATTCTGGCCCCCGAAGCTGACTGCTTGCTGCTTATTCCCTCTAATAAGCCAAAGTCCTTTAGCTGAATCTCTGTGCTTGCTTTTCCCAAGATTTGAGCATAGGTGACGCCCTTATCTACAGCCTCTGGGTTAAGAGTCAGTATCAACGCTGCTGTCTTCGGAGAGGTAAGTCGAGCCTTCTTCTTATTTTTCCACTTCTTCTTTTTAGGCCCAGAAGAAGGAGCTGCTGTGGGTGCTGGCTGAGCTGCCGCAGAAGCCGCCTTGCGCTGCTTGTTCTTCTTTTTCCTACCCATAGCCTCATTCCATTCTCCTTCAGCAGCAGGCGCAGGGGGCGCAGTAGCTGATGGTGCTTGAGGGCGGTCCGGCTGACTTCTCGCCGAAGGAGGTTTCGCTGCTGGAGCTTGAGGGCGCGGAGGCGCCGGCTTTCGTGCAGGAGGTGCTGATGCGGGTGGAGGCATCTCGCGCCTTTGGTCAGCCGCCAGCGGTGGTCTAAGGATAGGAGCAGGAGGCAGCCTCTGCTCTAAACTGGCAATCCTAGTGTTGACCATTTCCCCAATTGAAATGGTCAACGAGCGCTTCAGCTCTTCGATGGCGTCTGCTTGTAGCACCGGAGGTGGCGCCTGAGGTGGCGCCGGAGGTGGCGCCTGAGGTGGCGCCGGAGGTGGCGCTGGCTGAGCACGCCTGGAAGTGGAAGGCGTTGTTGGGTCAGGCAAATTGCGCTCGGAAAACGCTCTCCGCAAATGTTTGACCTCATCCTTAAGAGCGGCGAGCTGTCTGTTGAGACGAAAGTTGTCCGCGTAAATTCTCCGCGTCTCCTCGTGTACGGAGCGAGTAGTCAGGGCCACAAAAATGTCGCCGAGATCCCGTACCCGTACCCGTACTTTTAGTCGCTTTTGATGCGTCCCCTTCAGTTTTCCTGACGTCACCGAGACATCAGTTATGGCCTGCAGCTTTTCCGCCACTTCCTTTCTAAGCCTGGTCGTCGCATCGTCCTCCTCCTCAACTCCAGGTATAGGCGACGCAGACCTTGGAGACTCATCAAAAGTCCAGACCTCCATATCGTTGATGCTCGTCATAACTTCGGCACCATCTAAACCCTCCTCTGCGTCCCTCTCATATGCCGACAATCTACGCCCAAGAGGTAACGGACGCTCGAAGTTGAAGAGAGACTCCTCGTCCTCGTCAGCCGGTTCATCCGCGCGTAGACGCGCCCCAGTCGGAGACTGACCGACGTAAATATTGCTGGAAGGCATACGACTACTCCGGCCTCCCGCCCGCACAAACTTTCCGAATTTATTATGACCCGCATTGACTTTAGCGGCCCCATCCGGTCCAACTGAGTCCGGCGCTTCAGCTGCGTCCAACGGACGCTTTCGACCAACACCAGACAAAGCAAGATTAGTAAGACTCCCTCCATGCGGGCGTCTACTCTCTCCATCCACTGACAAAGCGTCGGAGTTGATATCCGCCGCCGTATAAAGTTCAGACGCTGAATGCGCTCGCTCATTTAACTCGCCTGAGCTAGGCTTCTCCTGCTCTCTTCCGCCCGAGCTAGGCCCACCACTTTTCGGAAATTTTAAATTTAAAGACTTTTTACTCATATTGTTCCCACGAGAATGGTGACAAAATCGGTCCACCCGGGCAGAGGCCCCATACCCGGGTAAGCGTAGGGTTCTCGAAGCAGAGGGTCCGCCGGTCCCCTGCTCCGTTGCCGCGTAATGACCGAACTTCCTCCAGCCATTCACCCTCTCGCCGCACGACAAAAAACTTAGGGTTGGAGATTTTTTATAGAGGTTTTCTCCTCGCAAGGTCACCCAACGAAGGGCAGCCTCTCCGACCCCACCAACGTGGAGTTACGGGTTCGCCGACAGTTGGCAAGAAAATACCCGTCCGTTAGTCGCAAGCTCCGCAACCAAACAAACCTGCCGCCTACGCTCGCACCGGCGCTACCTGGACTAACCAGAACACGGGCCGAGCCCGAACCGCGCCGCCGCTACCCAGAATACGTCTGGGACGCCGGCGCGGAGCCCACCTTGTCCGCCATAGCGGACAGGACCTTGAGGTCCCCATCCGTGATTTTTTATAGAGGATGTCTTCCTCGTAGCCCCCACACTAAAAAGGTGGCGGCCCTCGGCCCCGCACCACGTACGGGGTTACGATCTAGACAGCACCAGACAGAACTGGCACTGTCTCCACCACGCCAGACTATTAGCCAACACCGTAAATAATATGAACAATTATTTACGGTGATGCCCAGGGTGCACCGTCCCTCCCACTATCGTTCTTAGCGCCCGTAGGTGCCAAGACAAATAGTGTTCGGGCACACGAGGAGGTTGTCCGGCCTAGCACCCCAACCTAACCTAACCTAACCTAACCTTTTTTTTTTTTTTTTTTTTTTTTTGACCAGGGGGAAATGCCATCGCATACCCCCCCGTCCGGGGAGACAGGGAGGTTATGTGGGACTTGAACCCACTAAAACCCCCTGGGTGTCCCTACCACGCGTGTGGGCGGAGACTTCGGGATAAGGGTAGCAGTCTCCGAGTCGCCGCCCTGCGTTTGGCCCCCTTTGGGCCACCTTCTTCAGGTCGATGGGCTGACCTTCCCTCCCTCTACTGATGGGGCGCACCAGAACACGTGGCGCGCCCGACCACCACAAGGGTCCTAAGTGGACGACGGGATTCCCCGTCCCGCCGCCTGACCCCCCTCCTTGATCCACCTAGCCGCTCGGCCGCATCTCTCATTTGAGAGGCGCATAGAGCGGCGCAACTTCCAAGTTTTTTTGGAGACTCCAGCTCTCTGGATGCCCCCACTTTCCGGTCGCTGTGCGACACGAGATGACCTTGTGGATGCCGGTCTCATTCCGACATCCGACCTCCGGGCACACGGGCCTTTGCCCGCGCCTCAACCTCTGTGGCCCCTCTGCGCTCGAGGTGTTTGCCTCTCACGGCTGGAGGGGTACAGCGCACGCTGCCCATTACATGACCGTCTGGCCGCCCACAGGCGGCGCAGATCGAGCATTTGGGCTCGGCTGCGCACCTAGTTTTAAGGTGCCCCGGCTCTCCGCACCGGAAGCATAATGCTTCCCGGTCAACCAATGAGGGGCACACTGGTTTTGTGTGCCCCACCCCCATGCACTTGAAGCACCGTAATGGCAGTGGGGCCAACGCCTTGACCCGCACGGTGCTCCAGCCGACTCTCAATCCTCCCTTCATGGCCAAATTAGCCACCGTTGATGGGCAGCGCAGCAGCAACCGCCCAGTTCCCTGAGGGCCCAGTTTGATTTCCTGGGCCAAAATCTGCTTCGGGTCACAACCCGCCTTCTCCGCCACGGCGCCGACTACCTCCTCCTTTCGGGCGGTCTCGTCCAGACCTGTTATCACCAGGTCCGTCATCTTCTGTGGCCGCCCTACTTTGGCCACGTCAGCCAACGCCGTGCTCAGCTTTTCGGCCATTGCGTCGGCTTTTGTCCCACTGGGATCTGGGAGCTCCACCACCCTTCCCCCCGTCTGACTGACCCTCATTGTAATCTTCTCTGCCACTCCGATCTCGGAGAAGGGCACCGCCTTCAACGCTCTAGCGAGCACCTCCGCAAAGGTGACTCCCCTCTTCGCGGCTTCTGGCAGCAGTGTGATTGCCACTGCTGATGTTTTAGGGGGAGTCACCCGGACCGGCTTCTTAGGTGGCGTGGCCGGCTTGGCTGCTGGGGAGCCGGCCTGGGTCGTCAGGGGCGTCTTATCAGCTGGTGTTGTGCTAGCCGCAGTCCTAGCCATATCCTTCCGCCTATTCTTCCTGCTGGTTGCTTCCTTCCAGCCGTCGCCACGACTGGCATCAGGAGGCGACGCCAACGCAGCAGGGGCGTCCGTCTGGGGCAGTGGTACTCTACTAGGAGGGGGGAGACGCTGCTCCAGGTCCCTTAGTCGGCGGCCAAAAGACTCTTCAAGGGTCTCCGCAACTACGCGTTTCAGCGATTCCAGCGCCTCGCCAGAAATCGTCCCTTCAGCAACGTGGCTTTGAGGGGAGGGCGCCTTCTTCTTGAGTTCCTCGACATCCTTCTTTAATTTGACAACGTCCTGTTTGAGATTCGCGTTTTCCCTAGTAAGGCGCTGTATCTCTCCCACCTGCTGGAATTTATATTGCTTCAGCAGACGGCCAATTTCGCGGGCAGAGGTGTCGATCTCCTCCGCCGCGTCATCGCTGATCTGCTGGCAATCCTTCGCCAACTGGACCAGGGAATGCACTTGGTCCATCATCAGCCAGGTGAGGCCCTTCTCGCCTTCGGCTTTTCCGCGATTGGGATCATGGCGGGTACGAGAGTTTTTCTGCGTTGCCGGCATATCAGCGTCCGCGGTATCCATCGCTGCAGCCGCTGCAGCTTCCGCTTTCGCCTCTCGACTCTTTTGCTTGTCTTTCAGCATTTGCTCCCGTTCTTTAAGCAGTCTCAGGTTGAGCGAGTGCGAGCTGCTCTCCGACTCTACGTCCGTCTCCGACCCCTCAGCACCTGAGGCCTCGGTTTCGGTCTCCGACATTGTTGACTCGGCACTGTTTTTCTTCGGACCCTGTGCTCTGTCCGTCTCCTTCCTAACGTCAAAAGGTTTTTTAAAGTATTTCGCCATAATAAGACCCACGAGTATGGGAGAAAAACGGTCCACCCGGGCAGAGATCCCAGTACCCGGGTAACCCTACATACGCCTGGGGGGGCGGGAGGTACCCCAGGGGTGTTCGGTAGCAGGCTAGTACCCTCTGCTAACCACCTTCAGGCGATCCGACGCCATGCCGTTCCCGACGCCGGACCTTTGAGGATTTTTATAGTGGTTTACTCCACGCGGCCCCCGCAGATGAAAAGGCGGCGGCCCCCGGCTCAGCACTACGTACTGAGTTACGGTATGATGTCGGATTATTCGCCACCGCCGCAACAATACGTGCGACGGCGCCCAGGGTGCACCACGAGGAGGTTATCCGACCAGCACCCCAACCTAACCTAACCTAACCTAACCTAACACTCATCTCACTCGACATTGAAGGAGCCTTCGATTCATCGTGGTGGCCAGCCATAAAAATACAACTAGCAGAAAAAGGGTGCCCAGGCAACCTGAGAAGAATAATAGATGGATACTTCACCAACAGAGAGATCACCCTCAACTACGCCGGTCATGAACACAAGCTCCAGCCGTCTAAAGGATGTGTTCAAGGTTCGATAGGAGGCCCAACATTCTGGAACTTATTACTGAACCCTCTTTTAGATGACCTAGAATTGGAAGGTGTTCATTGCCAGGCGTTTGCAGATGACATTCTGTTATTGTTTTCAGGTAAAGATGCCAAACAAATAGAACAACAAGCAAATACAACACTAAAATATATAAAAGAATGGGGAGATAAAAATAAACTAAAATTTGCAGCACACAAAACTCAACAAATAACTTTTACTAACAAATTAAAATTCGATAATCCAATAGTTAAAATGGGGGACATTACGTTAGAACAGAAAGAGGAAATTAAAATATTAGGGGTCACTTTTGATAAAAAACTAACATTCAACAACCACATTTCAAATGTATGTAAAAAAGCAACCACAATTTACAACCAAATAGCCAAAACAGCTAAGACAACATGGGGGTTAAACCCAGACATAATCCGTACAATTTACACAGCGGTTATTGAACCGATAATAATGTACGCTGCTCCAGTCTGGGCGGAGGCGGTCGGAAAGATATCAACGCAGAGGCAGCTAAACACAATTCAAAGAGGATTTGGACGAAAAATAGCCAAAACATACAGGACAACCTCCCTGCACTCTGTGTTAATACTTTCTGGACTGCTCCCACTGGACCTCAAGATCAGGGAAGTAGCGGACCTATACAAGGTAAAAAGAGCGCAGGACTTTTACGAATTGCCGGGAAGGCCTGTAGAGATGCCTGAACCGCACCTTGACAAACCACACCCGGCCGAGGACGTCGGTCACTCCTTCACCATCCTGGACGCAGACCAGATAAAAAGTATCGACAGGCTGGCGGAGGTAAACATATTCACGGATGGTAGCAAGGTGGATGAAGGAGTGGGAGCCGCGTTCTCTGCGTGGAGAAACGGAACAGAAATCAAAACCGAAAAGCACAGATTATCCAGATACTGCTCGGTGTACCAGGCGGAACTCTTTGCGCTGCTGAGAGCAACCAAATATATCACAAACCAGAACTTCACAAACACAGCCATCATAAGCGACTCACGATCATCTTTGGAAGCCCTCAGCAGCGCAAAGTCTCTACATCCTCTGGTTGTACAAATCAGACGGGAGCTGGCAAGGGCGACAGCGCTGAACAAAATCATTAAGCTGTACTGGGTGAAGGCGCATGTCGGAGTAACTGGGAACGAAAGGGCAGACGAGTTAGCCAAACAAGCCGTCCTCAAGAAGACTCGTCCCAGTTACGACGCTTGCCCCACATCATACATAAAACGATCACTGCGAGAGAGGTCCGTGAAGGCTTGGCAGAGCAGATACGAGGAAGGCGAAACGGCCAAAGTCACCAAACTATTCCTCCCAAACGTAGGAACCGCCTATAAAATAGTAAGGGAAATTGCACCCAGTCATCTGCTCTGCCAGGCATTCACTGGCCACGGAGCCTTTTCGCAATATCTTCACCGCTTCAAGATCAAAGATTCACCAAACTGTGTCTGTAATACAGGCGAAGAGGAGACAATAATACACTTATTAACAAAATGTAAAAATTATAGACTCGAAAGAATGAACGTAGAATGCAAAATTAAAAACAAAATAATAGAAAATAATAAAAAAAAAGAAATATTAGCAGATAATAAAATGAGATACCCGTTTTTAGAATTTACAGTTAAAATAATAATCGATGCAATTGAAAGGAACAAAACATAATAATATGAGTAAAACACAATAATTATAAAAGAACAAAACATAACATAAAATCGTTTCATTTAGAAACAAACAAAAAGAAAGAAACAGATACAAAGACAAAAATACATAAATAAAAACAGAATCAGATATACAAAATTTCTGACGACAAAAGTCAGAAAAAAGAATGGCAACAGGAAAAAAAAAAAAAAAAAAACCTAACCTAACCTAACCTACCCTGAAACTCGAACTAGACTACCCCTAAGATGAGATATCCTACCCCGAGCAACAAGACGACAACCGGAAGAGGAGGGGGGCCTACCCACTAAAACCGACCTGGTGTGCCCTCTCCTGCTGGTTCTCGACGACTAGGGCTCCTGTTCAGATTCAACACTAGTCATCCCAGCTGGCCCGGTGATCCAGGCCCCTTCCTGGTGTGCAGGAGATGCCCGAGCACACTTGGGCATCTCCTCAAACAATCAGAGATGTGCAATGCGGGCGGAGGCGGCCCAGCCTCAGCCCGCTAGCTCTGTTAAGGGGGTAATAAATTGGCGAAACGCCGCCGCCGTCCCCCTGGCCGTCTGCGCCTTCGCGGGTCCGCATTGGCATCAACCTCGCGGAGCCGCTCCGTGGCCTCCTTCTGCGCCATCACTTCCTCGCAGAACGAGACCATTGCGTCCCATGACCTGTCGCTGTCCAGCATGGCCTTGACTACGCTGGGCAGGGAGAGGTCTGGTCCCACGACCGCCACCAACTCGCGGCGCTGTCTGCTCCAGGCCGCACACACCTCCAAGGTATGCTGCGCCGAGTCATTAGCAGCACCGCATTCGTGGCACCTAGGGCTTGGTTCCCTCTGGATTTGGTGCAGGTAGTCGCCGAAACAACCGTGTCCGGTCAATACCTGCACTAGACGGTACGTCAAATTCCCGTGTTGTCTCCCAATCCATTCGGGTAGCACAGGTCGTATCGCATCGACAGTGCGTCGGCCGTATCTCGCGGATCCTAAGTCCTCCAACCTAACCTAACCTAACCTAACCTTTTTTTTTTTTTTTTAACGTCTGGAAAATGCGTTACGCATGCCCCGGCATTGGGAGGACGCCGGGGGTATGTGGGACTCCCAAGGAAACCGCCGCGTTACGAGCGACAGCACCTTACTCCACCCATCCGATCCCCCACCCAACCCCTAGTGAGTTCAGTGGAGGACCGGATGAGGGGGGCCTACCCACTAAAAACCAGACGATGCCCCTTCACATCACCTTGGTGCCAATGACTCGTCGAACCATTCGTCATCGCCTGACGACAAATCGTTCGACGGGTAATTGCCACCGGGCGGGGTCACGGGAACCCTTGCGGACACTACCGCGGCCCCGCCGGTGATTGTCCGCCCGTGGCAGACCCGTCGGTCATCCTCGAAATCCGAGGGTAACAAAGGATGTCCCGGGACATAAGGAGACATCCTGAGTCATCGGAAGCCTGTGCAATGCGGGGGTGAGCTCTCCCGTGCTCATTCCCCGCTGGCTACCGAGAGAAGGTGAGGGGCTATACCAGCCTTCCCTACCAGCACTGACACCCCCTCTATAATTCGGTAGAGCTGGACGACCTTGACGTCGTCGGCCTCTGCCTCTACGTGTGCGTCGCTGTCTGCACCGGCTTGCATGTGGGTCATTCTCCCTTGCTCGCTCAGCCGCTTCTTTCGCTGACATGACAATGTCGCAGAATTTATCGACCGCTTCCCATCCGCGTTTGCTCTCAATCATGGCTTGACGACAGCCGGGAGAGTAAGGTCCCGTCCAATGACGGATCTCAAATCTTGCCTTTGCGAAGACCAGGTGGGACACAATTCAAATGTGTGCTGTGCCGTATCTTCCGCCGCGCCACATTCCGGACACTCAGGGGTATCTTCCCTTCTAGCTATCTTGTGCAGATACTTACCAAAGCATCCATGCCCGGTAAGTATCTGCGCAACCTAACCTAACCTAACCTAACCTAACCGGGGGGTTGGATGTTGGCCTCCCCGCGGCGCCCCCTGGAAACGGTAACTAGGTACACGGTAACGCAGTGTCCTAGCCCGGCTAACAACATCCAGAGCGAATAACTGACTCCATATGTACTCAGCATCCTCAGCCATGTACGGAATGGACGACGCAGACGACGAATTTCTAAGCCAATATATGCCTGGCGGAGCCATGTGTCCCGTCTCGGAGTCTGAAGACGAAGGCGAGCCGACCTTATCTGGGCCCTTCGCTAAGATCAAAGACAACGTGGACGAGATCATGCGCATCGTCCAGAACGCCCAAAAGGGAAAGGGAGAAGGGAGAATCTCCAAGGATAACAAGGCACGCATCGTCCAGCTGTGTCAAATGACCGTAACAACATGTTACGCTAGCTCTACTTCATCCAAAGAGAAAACTCCTCCCGCATCTTCTTCACCCTCTACTGGACTCACCGCCGAGAAAGTCACCGAGATCGTGCGCGCTTCTCTCAAGGAAGAACTTAAAAACTACCCGATCCTGAAAACTCCCATCTGTGAAACAAGACCTCTGTCATATGCTGCAATAGCATCTAAACACAATGACAAAACCACTAAAACACCGGCAATCAGCGCACCTGCACCATCTAAGCCGGCTATTATCATAGCGCACAAGAAAGAAACCGCTACGCGCGAAGAGACTATCCGCACCTTCCGCTCTGCTGCGGATTTTAAATCTCTCAATTTTGCACCATCCCGAGTTCAGCAGCTTTCGAAGCTTAAGTTCCGCGTGGAGTTCGACTCCGAAGAGCAGAAGGCGGAAACTTTAAAGCGGCTGGATAAGGACCCGAACCTCACCACCGAAACCGCGAAGAAGTTGAAGCCCATGATAGTCCTGAAGGGAATATCAAAAGAAGTCTCTAAAGAAGAACTTAAGGCCTTGATCCTTCAGCAAAACCCCTCAGTGAAAGCTGCCATCAAAGACGAAGATAATGACCTTTGCTTTAGATTTGAAAGAAAGAACCGTAATGAGAACTTGTATAACGCCGTTTTTATTGTCTCACCAACCGTTTTCCGAGCCATAATCGACCAATGTAAGATCAGCGTGGACTACATGCGAGTACACGCTGAAGAATTTAGTCCTTTCCTCCAGTGCTTCACGTGTATGCAATTCGGACACACGAAGAATAAATGCTCCTCCAAGGTCGCGACGTGTCCCCACTGTGCGGAAACGCACGACTTGGATCACTGTACGACCAAAGAAGACCCCAAAAAGTCCGTGTATCTGAATTGCAAGACGCACAACGCGCGATTCAAAGGAAAGGACAACACACAGCATCGCGCCACATCTGCAAAATGTCCTCGCGTCAAAGCCATGGTCATTAAGGTTCAGCAACGAATCGACTATGGCACGGAAAACTAATTCCATCTTTCATCAAACCTAACCTAACGTAACCTTTTTTTTTTTTTTTTTTTTTTTTTATTTTTGCAGGTCGGAAATGCCTTACGCATACCACCGCGCGTGGGCCTACGCGGAGGTTATGTGGGGTTCTCCCAACGACCCTACCCCTACCGATTCCCTACCCTGAAACTCGAACTAGACTACCCCTAAGATGAGATATCCTACCCCGAGCAACAAGACGACAACCGGAAGAGGAGGGGGGCCTACCCACTAAAACCGACCTGGTGTGCCCTCTCCTGCTGGTTCTCGACGACTAGGGCTCCTGTTCAGATTCAACACTAGTCATCCCAGCTGGCCCGGTGATCCAGGCCCCTTCCTGGTGTGCAGGAGATGCCCGAACACACTTGGGCATCTCCTCAAACAATGAGAGATGTGCAATGCGGGCGGAGGCGGCCCAGCCTCAGCCCGCTAGCTCTGTTAAGGGGGGTAATAAATTGGCGAAACGCCGCCGCCGTCCCCCTGGCCGTCTGCGCCTTCGCGGGTCCGCATTGGCATCAACCTCGCGGAGCCGCTCCGTGGCCTCCTTCTGCGCCATCACTTCCTCGCAGAACGAGACCATTGCGTCCCATGACCTGTTGCAGTCCAGCATGGCCTTGACTACGCTGGGCAGGGAGAGGTCTGGTCCCACGACCGCCACCAACTCGCGGCGCTGTCTGCTCCAGGCCGCACACACCTCCAAGGTATGCTGCGCCGAGTCATTAGCAGCACCGCATTCGTGGCACCTAGGGCTTGGTTCCCTCTGGATTTGGTGCAGGTAGTCGCCGAAACAACCGTGTCCGGTCAATACCTGCACTAGACGGTACGTCAAATTCCCGTGTTGTCTCCCAATCCATTCGGGTAGCACAGGTCGTATCGCATCGACAGTGCGTCGGCCGTATCTCGCGGATCCTAAGTCCTCCATCCATTTCTCCAGCACAGCATCTTGCGCCTCACGCCGGATCGCCTCCGTTTCTTCGAGGGTTAAGCGGTCACCTCGTGCCCTACAATCCGCTCTGTGCTCATAGACTACGTTGAGCACCTCCGCCTCCAGTTCCCATGGCGGTGTGCCAGCCAAGGCGAAAGCCGCTGCTGCAGAGACGGTGCGGTACCCCCTAATAGCTCTAATTGCCATTGCTTTTTGGGGCTCCCGTAATAGCGCACAAATTTTAGCATTCATGGCTCCAACCCAGACTGGCGCCCCGTATAGGGCCATACTCTTGACAACTGTAGCATATAACCTCCGACATGTAGTGCTCGGACCGCCGATGTTCGGGAGCAAGCGCCCCATAGCTAGCGCAGTTCCAACGAGCCGCGGAGCCAACTTTTTAAAGTGTTGGACAAAACTCCAGCGGCTATCAAAAGTCAAACCGAGATAGCGCATAGTACTCTCCACCGGAACCCTGACTCCATCTACGAATATTTGCGCTCCTACTGGTGGTCCGCGTCTCGGCTCGTGGAAGTATATGGCCTCAGTTTTGTTGAGGTTCACTTCCAGCCCTAACCTCCGGATCCTCTCTACAACGTAGGTAACTCCAACCGTCGCCAATCGCGCAGCTTCCTCGTAGTTGGCGCCCCGAGCAGTAACGAGGGTGTCGTCCGCGTAACAGACTAAACCTATCCGGGGCAGCAGGTTGCCACGGAGCACCCAGTTATAGCCAATGTTCCACAAGAGTGGCCCCAAGACCGACCCCTGTGGAACACCGCAGCTCACGTCTCGACCGTCCATAACTCCTCCGGGCCCTATGAATTTCACCCGTCGGCTGGTAAGATAGCTCGCCACTAGCTTTTGCAAGTACTGCGGCACCTGATGAAACCGCAAGCCTTCGAGTATGGTTTCGAAGGGGATGGAGTTGAAGGCATTAGCGATGTCCAAGGACACCGCCAACACGCTTTCCCCTCTAGACCTCGCGTTATCGCACTCGTTCCTGAGATCCTGAACAGCGTCTGCAGTGGACCTCCCGACTCGGAACCCATACTGCCGGTCTGACAGATCAGGCCCAGTCGTTGCCAGATGTTCGGCAATACGCGCCGCGACCACACGCTCGAAAAGCTTGCCCTCCTCACCGAGCAGCACAATGGGCCTAAAGGCCGACGGAGAATCTGGAGGACGACCCTCTTTTTGGAGCAAGCATAGGCGACCCGTTTTCCACTCAGCAGGAAACTCCCCGGATTCAAGACAGGAGGTAAATAACTCCCGCATTTGCATCCCTAGGTGCTTGGACGCAGCCACCACCACAAAACCAGGCACACCATTAGGACCCGGAGCCTTTCTTTTAACCCGCAGCTTGTCGATGGCCGTGCTAAGTTCTGATTCAGTGACCGGTGGTACTCCACCCACCGTCTCGTGATCCGTTGACTGTGGGGACATCACAGGTGGTATAAAACTTCCTCGGCTTGGAAAAAGGCCGGAAACAGCGTCTTGCAGCAACTGCGGTTCGAATTCTTCTGTTTTGGGTGCCCCATGCCTCATTTTGCTGCGAACTACAAGGTAGGGTCTCCCCCACGGATCCCGGTCTAAGTCTTGGAGCCACTCCTCCCTAGCCGATGACTTCGATTCTGAGATGGCATTTTGTAGCGCCTGTTTGGTCTCTTTATATGCGTCGTAGAGTTGCTGCTCTTCCACATCTGAATGTACACGACGGCGACACCTCTTGTGTTCTCTGCGGGCATGGTTTCGGTTTCGGTCTCCGACATTTTTGACTCGGCACTGTTTTTCTTCGGACCCTGTGCTCTGTCCGTCTCCTTCCTAACGTCAAAAGGTTTTTTAAAGTATTTCGCCATAATAAGACCCACGAGTATGGGAGAAAAACGGTCCACCCGGGCAGAGATCCCAGTACCCGGGTAACCCTACATACGTCTGGGGGGGCGGGAGGTACCCCAGGGGTGTTCGGTAGCAGGCTAGTACCCTCTGCTAACCACCTTCAGGCGATCCGACGCCATGCCGTTCCCGACGCCGGACCTTTGAGGATTTTTATAGTGGTTTACTCCACGCGGCCCCCGCAGATGAAAAGGCGGCGGCCCCCGGCTCAGCACTACGTACTGAGTTACGGTATGATGTCGGATTATTCGCCACCGCCGCAACAATACGTGCGACGGCGCCCAGGGTGCACCACGAGGAGGTTATCCGACCAGCACCCCAACCTAACCTAACCTAACCTAACCTAACCGTTGGATGTTGGCCTCCCCGCGGCGCCCCCTGGAAACGGTAACTAGGTACACGGTAACGCAGTGTCCTAGCCCGGCTAACAACATCCCACAGCGAACAACTGCGAACGCAAGCGACAGCAGCGATCATGTACGACGACGAAGACGAATTTAGCGACCAATTTATGCCCGGCGGAGCCATGTGCCCCGTCAGCGAGTCCGAAAGCGAGGGTGAGCCGAATCGACTTATTGCTCCCTTCGATGACATCAAGGACTACGCGACGGAAATCATGGGCTACGTGAAAAATGCTCAGAAGGGGAAAGGTGCGGGTCTATCCAAGGACCACAAGGCACGCATTATCACCTTGTGCCTACTCACCGTACAGAAATGTAACGCCAGCTCTTTTTTGGCCAAGGAGAAAGCCCCACTCGCCGCCACCTCTTCTTCAACTTCCACCACTGGACTCACTGTAGAGAACATCACTAAGATAGTTCGTCAGTCGATTCAAGATGAACTCAAGAAAGTCCCGATTCTTAACCAACCTACAGTTTCTAAACCACCTTCTTACGCCACCATAGCGTCAAAATCATCATCCCCAACTACTACTCAATCTGCCGTCCCTAAACCAGTTTCCAAGCCTGCAATAATTGTCTCCCACAAAAGGGAGACTGCCACGCGCGACGACACTATCAAGAGCTTCCGCTCAGCCGCCAATTTTAAAACACTGGACTTCGCCCCATCTAAGGTCCAGTCTCTTTCTCATCAAAAGTTTCGGATAGAGTTCGATTCCGAGGAACAAAAATCCGAAACTCTAAAGAGGCTGGCCAAAGATCCCAACTTGCAGGCTGAAACCGCCAGAAAACTCAAACCCATGGTGGTCACAAAAGGGATCTCTAAAGAGGTTCCTCGTGAGGAATTGAGGGATCTGATTCTCCAACAGAACCCCTCCATCAAAGCTGTCTTAAAACAAGAGGAAGATTTAATCTTTAAATTTGTTCGAAACAATCGTAATGAAAAACTATACAATGCTGTATTCATCACTAGTCCCTCCGTCTTCCGAGCCATGCTCGACCTTACAAAGGTCAACATCGACTTTCAACGTGTTCACGTTGAGGAGTTTAGCCCATTTCTCCAATGTTTTAAGTGTCTGCAGTTTGGACACACGCGCAGCAAATGTTCCTCCAGCGTCGAGACCTGCTCGCATTGCACGGGATCGCACGATCTGGAAAAATGCCCATCTAAAGAGGACTCCAAAGCAGCCGTGTGTCTGAACTGTCAGACACACAACACCAAATTCAAGGGCAAGGATAACACCTCCCACCGGGCTACATCCACCAAATGTCCGCGAGTAAAAGCGATGCTTATCAAAGTCCGAGATAAGGTCGATTATGGCTCGGAAGTGTGATATTTCACATTTCAATCTTCCTACATACTCTTTGTTATCTAATTGTAATTCTGTGTCAATAACTTTATATTTTGTAGAAAACTTAGCTTTTTGTTAATTCACTTATTTTGTTTGTTAAAAAACATCCCAATTCTGATTCTTTTAAAACTTAGACGTATCTGAGGGTTTTCGGCATCGATTCCGTTGTATACCGTAAGCGACGTTTCGATGTTGAAGCCCACCAGTATTTGAAGTCACATTGTCAGGCATAATACCACAATATATCTTTTGTAAATCAATTAAAACTTAAAAAAAAAAAAAAAAAAAAAACCTAACCTAACCTAACCTAACCTAACCTTTTTTTTTTTTTTTTTTTTTTTTCAAGACGGAAATGCTTTACGCATACCTCCGCGCGCGGGCATGCGCGGAGGTTATGTGGGACTCTCCCAACGACCCTACCCTACCAATTCCCTATCCCGAGACTCGAGCTAGCCTATCCCTAGAGACAACCTACCCCGAGCAACGAGACGGCAAGCGGCAGGGGAGGGGGGCCTACCCACTAAAACCGTCTTGGTGTGCCCTCTTGTTGCTGGTTCCTAACGACCTGGGTTCCTGGTTGGAATCAACCGAGTCGTCCCAGCTGGCCCGACTACTCAGGCCCTTCTCGGGATCCGGGAGATGCCCGAGCACACTTGGGCATCTCCTCAAACAGTTGGAGCTGTGCCATGCAGACAGGGGCTGCCCGGCCCCCATCCGCTAGCTCCCTTACGGAGGAAGGTAGTGCGCGTAGCGCCGTCTCCGTCCCCCTCGCCGTCTGCGTCGGAGTTGATCCGCCTGGGCGTCGTCCTCACGGATCCGCTCCATGGCCTCTTTCTGCGCCACAACTTCCTCGCAAAAAGAGGTGACCTTTCGCCGTCCAGCATGGCTTTAACCACGCTGGGCAGCGAGAGGTCACTTCCCACTACTGCCATCAGAGTGCGTCGCTGCCTACTCCAGGCCGCGCACTCCTGTAGTGTGTGTTGCGCCGAGTCCACCGCCGCGCCACACTCATGGCATCTTGGGGACACTTCCCTTCGGATCTTGTGCAGATAGTTGCCAAAACATCCGTGGCCAGTAAGAATCTGCGCCACGCGAAAGGTAAGTGCCCCATGCCCCCTATTCACCCATTCGGTGAGAACTGGACAGACGGCCTCGATGGTGCGGGTACCATACCTGGCTGTCTCCAGGCTTTCCGTCCACCGCTCCATCAGGATCTCTTCCGCTTCTTGCCTCACATTGTCGGCTTCCTCCATCGTGGGACGCTCGCCGCGACTCCTCGCTTCTGTTTTATAGCGGTATACTGCCGCTTGTACTTCAGCATCTAGTTCCCACGGTGGGGTTCCAGCAAGGACGCAGGCTGCCGCATAGGACACTGTGCGGTATCCACGTATAGCCCTCTGCGCTATTATTCGCTGCGAGGTGCGAAGTTGACGGCAGCTCTGAGCATTGAGAACCTCCGCCCACACAGGGGCGCCATAAAGGGCGATACTTCGGAGCACCCCGGCGTATAGCTTGCGACTCGCTATCTCCGGACCTCCAATATTGGGGAGGAGACGACTTAATGCACCTGCTGACTTAGTTAGCCGCGGACTTAACTGTTTAAAGTGGTCTGTAAATGACCAACGACTGTCCAGAGTGAGACCCAGGTACTTCATCGTAGACTTCACTGGGACCCTCACTCCGTCTACCAGAATCAGCATACCAGACGGCAACCTTTCTCGGGGCCCATGGAAAGCGATGGCCTCCGTTTTACCGAGAGCCACCTCCAAGCCCAACATACGGATTCTATCCGCTACAAGTTTGCTCCCGACTCTGGCCAATCGTGCGCAGTCTTGGAAGTCATCGCCCCGGACTATCAAGAGGGTGTCGTCGGCGTAGCATACCAGTTTCATTCGCGGTAGCATCACGCCTCTTAATAGCCAGTCGTAGCCAATATTCCACAGGAGTGGCCCAAGCACCGACCCCTGTGGAACTCCGCAAGACATTCGTCTTGAGTGCCGACAGCCGTCAGGTCCGATATACTCTATTTGGCGGTCCTGGAAATAACTGTCGATAACCCTCCTTAAATATGCAGGTACGCCGTGAAACCGTAGCGCCTCCCGGATTGTTGCGAAAGGGATGGTGTTAAATGCATTAGCGATGTCGAATGACACCGCCAACACCTTCTCCCCACGCTCTTCAGCGTCCTTAACAATGTTGCCCAGCTCATTGACGGCGTCGACGGTAGAGCGACCGGCCCGAAAGCCGTACTGCCGGTCGGAGAGGTCTCGTCCGTTTTCGGAGAGGTGTTGCGTTATCCGGGCCGCCAATACCCGTTCGAACAGTTTGCCCACCTCATCTAATAGAACAATGGGTCTGTAGGCCGATGGGGAATCCTGCGGCCTTCCCTCTTTACGTAAGAGACATAGTCGGCCAGACTTCCACTGCTTTGGAAATCGCCCAGTTTGGAGACAGGCTTCAAAAAGCTCCTGGAGGCGTGGCCCAAGGTGTTTGAGGGCCAAAAGTAGCACGCGACCAGGTACGCCGTCGGGTCCGGGAGCCTTATTTCGTGATTTAAGGCGGTCGACCGCAGCATCAAATTCCTCTGCAGACAGATGGGGAACTTCTTCGTTAGAAATTTGATCATTGGATGGCGGGGACATCACTGGCGGGACGAATTCAGTCCGCTCAGGAAACAGGCCAGCCACTACGTCTTGCAGGAGTTGAGGGTCAAACATGTTTGTTGGAGGGGCTTGATGTTTCATCTTGCCGCGCACCATTTGGTATGGGCGCCCCCAAGGATCCCTGTTCAGCTCCTCTAAAAACTCTTCCCTTGCTCTTGTCTTGGCACGCGCTATTGCGATTTGGAGCGCTTTTTTGGCCTCCTTGTAAATGCTGTAAAGGAGCTGCTCTTCGTCGTCAGTGTGCCGTCGACGTCTACACCTTTTGTGCGCCCGACGAGCGCGGTTGCTAGCAGTCCGAAGAGACGCGAGTTCCGCCGACCACCAGTACACCTGGTTCCGGTTAACGCGGCGGTTGCTAGCCCGTGGCATGGCAGCGTCGCATATTGCGGCGAGTGAACGGCCGAATTGTGCAGCTTGGTCCTCAACTCCCCATTCAGTGATCGACGGAGAGGTGTTCCAATTTTGTATTAACGCTGCTTCTTCCGCCATGTCAGCATCAAGGTGGGTTAGGGCCCAACGTGGGAACTGAGCACCTCTTTGTGCCTGATGTGCTGGTCCTCCAGGTCCCAGGGAGACAGAGATGCGAAAATTTATGTACAAATGGTCGGATAGCGATTCAACCTCCTGCAAGACTTTCCAACCACTCACGCGCGAAGCAAGTGCAGGGGTCGCAAACGTTATGTCCACGATAGACCCTCCCTGCCTCCTTACGCACGTGAAAACGGAACCTTGATTAAGGACTTCCAGTCCAGACCTGTTTGCCCAGTCAGCTACTAGGATGCCGTGATCGTCAGTTACAGGGGAATTCCAGGCAGCTGACTTTGCGTTAAAATCGCCCATAACGAGCACCTGAAGAGGTGCAAGACGCCGAACGACCAATCCTAGTATACCAACATATGCCTCATACTCCGGGATACTGGCGTTAGGCGAGATGTAGCACCCAACGATTGCTAGACGTCCCCATGTTACAACGACATACCCGAGCCCCCTCTCCTTCACCACCAAAGGGATTGGGGATGCCACAGGGACAGTGATGGCTACAGAACCGACGAGATCCGAAGCCCAATTAGGCTGCTGCGGTACAAAGTATGGCTCTGAAGCCACAGCCAAGTCGATGCGACGCTCCGCCAGGGTCTGCATGAACAAGTCTTGCGCCCCGGCGGAGTGATTTAAGTTGCTCTGTAAAATATTGTGATGTCGAGAACTAGACATTTGAGTCCGACATTTCAACTTCCTCTATCGGCGCTTGGGGCTCCGTCTCAGTTGGAAGGGCTGGGGTCTTAGCAGCCCTTGTGGGTTTTGTTGGTGGTGGATTGCAACCCTTTCTTCCCATGACATGGCCAGTTGGCAGACCAGCTTCCTGACATACATCGCAGCGAGCTTCAGCTTTGCATCCCTGCGCCATATGTCCGTAATCCCCGCAACGATAACAGAGCCCAGAGCGGTCTGTCTTGGAAGGGCAAAGCTGACGAGTGTGCCCAATACCCATGCATCTATAACAACGCATGGGCATGGCTTCCAACAATCGAACCTGAGCCGAGCTCCAGCCCACAAGCAGTCTGCCCCCTTCCACTACTTTTTTTGCCGCTGCCACAGGGCACCGTACAGGGACAGAACCCATACCTCCAGGACCAACGCCGATTTTGCCGACCTTGACCTGGTCAGCCGAACAACAACCTTTCGCAGCAATTGCGTCCGCCACATGTTCCGGCAGTACGGAGTCATCTAGCCCCGAGATGCGGAGCTCAGCACATTTGACTGGCCTGGCGACTTTAGCAACTCCCGCAAGTGCGACTCTGAGTTTTTCAGCGAATGCGTCCGCCTTTTCGTCGCTTTCAGTGCCAAGTATGGAGAAAATCCTGGCTCCTGTGGCCGCCACTCTGCACTTAACGCCCTCAATGCCAAGCGGTTGTAGCTGCACGTCCGTCTTCGCTCTATCTACAACTTGAGCGTAGGTCATTCCCTTACCAGCAGCCTCGGGGTCCATGGTGACGACCACCGCGGCAAAGCGTGGAGGAGTGAGTCTCTTCTTTTTACTTTTGCTGCCCTTCTTTTTAGAAGAGGGCGCAGGACCACCAGACTGTTTTGCAGTGCCCTTGGGCGGACTCGACGTTGCCCCTGCTGCAGCTGCAGCAGCTTTAGCCTTTCTTTTGCCTTTCTTGCTTGAGGCAGTCTGCCAGGCTTCCTCGGAATGTGGCGCAGGTTGAGAAGATCCTTGCTTGTTTGAAGTCTCGGCACCCGGAGTATTTGTCTTACTCGCCGGAGTCTTCGTCCTACTTTCCGGACTCTGCGTCTGTGGGGCCTTCCTATTCTTGTCAGCCGCAAGGGGCGGCCTTAATATAGGGGCTGGAGGGATTCGTGCCTCAAGGCTGGCTAAACGAACATTCACCATCTCCCCAATTGAAATGGTCAGATCTCGTTTAAGCTCTTCGAGTAAATCACGTTCCGTCGGAGCCACTGGTGGTATAGGATCTGCAGCAGGGATTTTTCGCCCTTTTGCGCTCCTTTCCTTGGCAAAATCGGTACGAAGAGATTTTACCTCCGTCTTCAACAGCTCCAGTTCCTGACTAAGACGGGCATTATCTGCCTGAAGCCTTATGGTTTCTGATGTTGAGGTCCTGCTAGAGAATTGCTCAACCAATTCGCACAAGGTGGTAACAGCATCATTGAGCACCTTCTGGCTTGTGCCTTTAAGCTTCTTCGACCTATGGCACACATTCGTGATGGCGGCTAACTGGACCATCGCCTTCGATCGAAGATCGTCCTCGCCCAAAACTTCAGACCTCAGAGAGGGTGGAGCCGACGTCTCCTGATCCGCTAGCTCCATTCGCCAGTTGAGAGCATCGTCTAAATCATCGCCATCTAGAGATATCTTGTCTTCAAACTCCCCAAGATCTCCGAACTCAGTAAGTTTGAGGTAGTCCCGCTTGGCTTTAGCCAGACCAGCGTAAGTCCCCTTAGGAGCAGCGCGGCCACCCCTTCCGCGGCCTGATGCCGCTGCTGCTATTTTCGGTGCAGTTGCCGAAGAGGGTTCCTCCTCAGAGTCACGATCCATTGTTGAGTTACTTCCCAAATGCCGCTTCCTTGCAGAGCGTGTAACCCGCCTATTAGCGTCCTCGCCGGACGAGACGTCAGGGAGCGACTGTGCCGATGAGAGCGATCTACCTTTTCCCTCTTGACACTCGGCGCCTCCCGCGCCAACCTTGGCTGCAGAGCTTGCAGCGGAACGCCTAACGTTCGACTCGTCAAAAATTAACCGAACAGCTGATGTGTCGCGGTCTTGTTTAGAGTTGGCACAGTTTTTGTCCGGACTCTGTGCAGTGTCCTTAGAGCAACAGTTGCCCCCCCCCAGAATACGTGGAGCAGCTCGCATCAGATGATGCGAGGAGGGATTCTCCTGCCGCTGAGCGGCAGGTACCCTCCTGGGGTAAATTTTCTTTGCTATTGACCCTTTGCATGTTTAAGTTTGAAACCTCTTTGTGGGGTGAGGTGCAAAGATCCCCTATCGTTGTGATTTTTAAAGTGGTTTTCTTCCACGCGACCCCTACTCCAAAGAATAGCGGCCACCGGTCCCACACCACGTGCGAGGTTACGGTTCGACCAAAGGTGAACAGAATCACGCATCGACCCGTCCAAAAATTGACCCTCCTCCGCCAACCCGTACCGCCGCTGCTCGGAATTGTCCAAGACGCCGGACGGGTCCCGTCTTTGCTGGTATGGTTCGCGCCGGCAAGCCGGTAGCCCCCATATCTGGGGGCCGTTCCCCTATCCACCACCTGGGGACGCGCCCGATAGCGGACCAGCCACCGCCACGGGAACCTAACCTAACCTAACCTAACCGACCGACCGACCGACCGACTGACCGACCGACCGACCGACCGACCGACCGACCGACCGACCGACCGACCGACCGACCGACCGACCGACCGACCGACCGACCGACCGACCGACCGACCGACCGACCGACCGACCGACCGACCGACCGACCGACCGACCGACCGACCGACCGACCGACCGACCGACCGACCGACCGACCGACCGACCGACCGACCGACCGACCGACCGACCGACCGACCGACCGACCGACCGACCGACCGACCGACCGACCGACCGACCGACCGACCGACCGACCGACCGACCGACCGACCGACCGACCGACCGACCGACCGACCGACCGACCGACCGTCCGACCGACCGACCGACCGACCGACCGACCGACCGACCGACCGACCGACCGACCGACCGTCATGCCCGGAGTGTGAGAGGGACGGGTATATCCTGCAGGTGTCATGTTAGCTCGACCGAGTAGTAGTTGTATATTTATTTTAAAATAATTAATTAAATTAAAATACAACAAACGTATATTTTTTATGCTTCTAGCGTGAGTCCGACTCGCACTTGGCCGTTTTAGTTGTGCACTATGTAAGTTACACCCTTACCCCTTCGCCCGCCCCGCCGCTCATGAATATCACGGACCGAACGCAGCGCAGTGCACAAGCTTGAATACTTTTTTCATTGCTGTCATCCCGGACCGGAAAAAAACGGCGTGGAATCGGGAAAAGTAAAAAGTCGGACGGTAAAATTACGTATAGTGCACTAGCATATACATTTTATGGCCTGCCATATCGGACCGTAAAAAATCGGACTACCGGACGGTAAAATTCCGTGTAGTGTACAAGTGCCCTTAGGGTAGGGACGTATAAACTATTGTAAAACTGGCTAATTAGGGAAACTGACGAGTGATAGATAACCCGACCCAAATAATCAATTAAAATTTATGTACCTAATCCAAAAAGTCTATTAAAACAAAAGAAACGTTTTTTTGTACTTGCATTCCAAAACTTTGCAAAAAGTCTATTAAAAAGTGAAAAATAGCAACCAGGATCTTTTTTGCGGTTTCTTTTTATAGAAATTAATATTTATTCAGAAGGTGCCAATTCTTTTGGTATATCTTTGAAGTGGAAAAACTATTCGTACAAAAAGATTCAAGCATCTTGGATCGTTCTTGATATTTAAGTAGAAAAACATTCTAAAGAATTTATTTAGCATAAAGGTTCCAGACAGCCTGGATCCTTTCAAATATTTTATAAATGCTGTTACTTCAGTGGTCCAGGCAGTTTAGATCTTTTTTGTGATTTGTTTAAAGCACTTATTCCGTAGATTAATATTTTCGCAAAAACTATTCAGGTAATTTGGATCTGTTTTAATGATAAATATTTAGTGTCTCCCCTATAAGTGGCTTGGTATCTAGTCGTCGCAATTATGTCAAATATTGTGTTTTTCATCTGGATCTTTTTTGACATGAAAGATATCATCGCAAAGACCCCCCTGGTATATATAACTCAATTTCAGAAAAATTGTGGTTTGAATCCTTTTCGCGTAACTACGTCCATTTAATTTATAACATTTTAATTTTCATTAACCATAAACATATACATGATGTTAGGTGTTAGATGAAATAGCTAATAAACTGACAATGGATGTTTATAACACTTAACTTATACCAAAGAATATTAACTTAGGGTAGTAAATTTTGAATAACAAAGTCAACTGACAATATTTGTTTTGAAAATAAATAGTTTTTTTTTTTGTTTTTTTTTTTACATTTGTTGAATAATAAAGTACCTACTTCTTATTATATATATATATATATCGTCAGTGGAAAGGCAAAATTACTGAAACGCCAAAACATTACAAAACAAAACAAATTAATATCATACTATAACTCAATATGCTCCTTAAATGTTAGGAAAGTAGTTATGTTTACATTTCCCTATAGTCAAGGTTTCTCTCAATTGGAAAATAAAGTAAGATACAATTTAAATTTAACGTTAAGTACAATAGCTTATCATAATAGTAAACAAATACATTTGATTGACATAAATACATTGTTTAAGGATTTAAACTTGACCAAGGATAAATATTATCTGCCTATTTATTTTATGAGACAAATAGCGCTTTCGCTATCTTTTTATTTTAAACAATTAGCCAATAATCTGGCTAGTAGAACCTCTGCTTTTATTGAGCAGTTAAATTCAGACTTTTCTAATACAACCTTGGAATCTTTTCCAAGTAATTTGATTCTATTGAATCCCAATACTGACTTGGTTAATTTAAATTACCATTAGAGACAACAGAGGCGCCCTCTAGCCCAGTGTTGACAACAGGAAAGCCTAATTGTTTAAGAGTTGTACACCAAAATATACAAGGCTTTTCTGATAAAGATCTAGAAGTTAGTTTATTTATAAACTGTGAAAATGTTGATGTGTTGTGTATCACTGAGCATTGGTTAAAATGTCACGAATTAATTTTAAATATCGATAATTATAGTATTGTAAGTTCATTTAGTAGGCAATCTGTTATTAGAGGAGGGTCTCTTATAATTTTACATAATAATTTTCAATACAAAGAGCGCAAAGATATAATATCCCTCTCAATTGAACGAATAATTGAATTGTCTTGTGTGGAACTAGACCAAATAATTGTAATATGTGTTTATAGACCCCCTCAGAGTAATTACCTAGAGTTTGAGTCCACTATGGAGGAAGTTTTAAGAATAACTAGTAAAAGTAATAAAAAGGTTGTCATATGTGGGGATTTTAATGTTGACATTTTAGACCCAAAGTTGTCAAAGCTCTCAAGCAGATTTTTAAATTTATTTAAATCGTATAATTTATCACATACCTTTAATGAGCCTACACGAATAACACCCACATCTGCCACCTGCTTAGACAACATTTTTTCAAACTGTGTAGTCACTGAAAAATCTATAATAAATGTTATTAAATCTGACCATAGTGGACAACTAGCCTCTATAGAGCACCATCATGTCTGTCCTAAGCGGAAAATTGTATGTAGGCCAATAACTAAAAAGGGCATAGATGTATTTAGAAACAATGTGATTAATAAAATTGAGTCTTTACCAGTTCCCATTATGGAATCTAATTACCTTTATAATGATTTATTTCATGTGGTTGAAGGCGAATTTAGTAAAACGTTTAAGAAAAAAGTGATCAATGGTAATTCGGATAAAGTAAAGTTTAGTGATTGGGCCGCACCGGGAATTTATACAAGTAGAAGGAAACTATATGACCTTTATGCGTCAAAGCATACTTCCTGTGACCCAAATTTTATTGAATATGTCAGGAAGTATTCTCAAATGTTTAGAAATGTATGTGTAGCTGCTAAGGCGATGTTCTTTTCAAATAAAATAAAATTAGCGGATAATAAAATAAAGGCTACTTGGAATATTATTAACCAAACAACTGGGAAAACTAAACATAATGTAAACTCCTTCTCCCTTAAAGTAGATAATAAATTAATTGAATCTGACGTTGAGGTTGCCCGTGTTTTTGAAGATTTCTTCTCTCGGGTACCCTTAGAAACTACCAGTAATTTAAATTCCTGTCCAAACGTTGCTGCTGCCCTCTTAGAGTCATGTGTTGAGAAGTGTTATAAAGTTTTCAATTTTAAGCATATTAATAGTGAAGACATTTTAAAAGCTTTCAAGTCTATAAATATTAAAAAGACTGAAGATTTATGGGGCATATCAACCAGCGTTATTAAATCTATAATTGAAATAATAGCTCCATATTTAGCTTTCATTTTTAATCAATGCATAGATGAAGGTACTTTTCCCGATTTAATGAAATATAGTAAGCTTATTCCTCTTTTTAAATCAGGTGACAAAAGTGACCCCACAAATTTTAGGCCGATATCAGTCTTACCGGCACTTAGTAAAATTTTTGAAAAAATTATATACTCTCAATTATTAGACTATTTAACAGTAAATCAAATCCTTCATAATAATCAGTTCGGCTTTTCTAAAGGTAAAAATACTACAGATGCTGGAATAGCACTCCTCAAACATATTTTTGAGGCTTGGGAGGGCAAGCAAGACGTAATTGGTATATTTTGTGACCTGTCTAAAGCTTTCGATTGCGTTGATCACGTTACACTTTTAAAGAAGCTAGAACATTATGGTGTCTCTAAAAAATCAGTTAGCCTTTTGCAGTCATACTTGCACAATAGACATCAAAAAGTAATTGTAAATAATACTGCTTCTACTGGAGCCCCCATTATTATGGGCGTGCCCCAAGGTTCAATATTGGGCCCTCTGCTGTTCTTAATATATATTAACGATCTCCCTAACTACGCGAGTAATTTATGTGAGACAGTACTATTTGCAGATGATACATCTTTAATTTTTAAAATTGATAGAGGAAACAACTGTTCTGACGAAGTAAATAGTGCTCTCTCTCAAGTCGCACACTGGTTCAACAGTAATAATTTGTCTCTTAACCCTACCAAAACGAAATTTGTTAAATTCACATTACCTAATGTAGGGCAGGTCGACATGCACATCAATTTGAATGGGGATGTAGTAGAGTTAGTTGAGAGTACTAAATTTCTTAATATTACATTAGATTCAAAACTACAATGGGATCCACATATTGAAACCTTGTCGAGTAGACTTAGTTCTGCGGCTTTCGCAATAAGGAAAATAAGGCTCCTAACTGATATTGAAACGGCAAGACTAGTTTACTTTAGTTATTTTCATAGTGTAATGTCCTATGGCCTGTTGTTGTGGGGCTCAGCAGCCAATATAGAAAATGTTTTTATACTTCAAAAAAGAGCTGTGCGCGCCATTTACAACCTTCGACAGAGAGATTCTCTTAAAGAATTGTTTAAAGAGATTAATATACTAACTTTGGCGGGACAATACATTTATGATAATATAGTATATGTAAGGAAACATCACGATTTATTTATTAAGCATAGCGATGTTCATAATTTTAATACTAGAAACAAGAATAAGCTTGCCGTTCCAAGATTTCGACTTGAAAAATGCAGTCGCTCGTTTTTGGGGAAAGGCATAGCCTTTTTTAATAAAGTTCCACAACAAGTGATTGAGCTGCCTTTGCATAAATTTAAAATACATGTTAAAAAAACGCTCTTAAGCAAAGGTTATTACAAGGTAGAAGATTATTTGAAAGACCAAAATGCATGGAAGTGATACTAACATAAAACATGACTATTGTAATTGTATAAAAGGAAAATATTCTAATAACTGAGTATAAGAAAATTTTCCTCTTATATTAAATATGTTTCAAGATTGTAGATTTGTGTTTGGCAACGACATGTTCCTTTGTAAATGTTGTTGCTTCTGTTAAAGCTGATAAGTTTCTTGCGGCCGTTCTTCTTATCAGTTAAAAGATGTCCTGAATGGCTGGTAGGAAAAAAAAAAATTGGACGATTCGAAAGCACTTATCTATAAGTCTATTTGAATAAAAATCTTTGACTTTGACTTTGACTTGACTTTGACTTTGACTTTTGTGGCCACCGACAAGGAAGAAACAGTCCTTGGTTGGTCTGCGCAATGGGATTGGCAGTAGTAAACTCAAACTCAAATACTTTATTCAGTTTAGGTTGTTACAAGCACTTAAGAACGTCTGAAAGCTACGCCATTGGTTTACAAACCCTACGGCAGGAGACCTTGTAACTCGTCAAGGGCTGTTTTTTCACCCTGTTTCATTTCACACAACATACAGAATTGTAGTGTAGCAAACTGGGGATCTACCGCACTTCTTTTCGAAGATGAGGTGATAATTGGTTGATCACACACAATCAACTTCACCTCCTCTGCACTAGCCAACCTTGTAAAAAAGATGAAAAGCCATCGAATAATGTGGAAACATTTTCAGTGCCGTGTCCTGAGTACGAGTTTGTCAAATCATATTTGACAAAAATATTGAAAAGTGTCTGTCGGCTATAATACGCCTCAATGGCAAGAGTAAGATATCCCCCCACCAAGAAACGGGTATATTGGTGGAATGAGGAGGTGGCCACTTCGCGAATATCCTGTGTAAGAGCCAAAAGATCCTATATGCGTCACCACTATAGTAGAAGAAGAAGGGATCTTGACATAGAGGAAGAGCTGTATCAGGTTCATAACACGCCCAAAATCGGGACGGCACTACAGAATTGGAACAAAGCAAATCACGTCAATCAGCATCACCGACCGACACTTTCAATCCCGAATTACTGGAGGAGATAATTTCTACCGTTTCCATCAGAGCTGCCAAAAGTTCCTCTCCTCACTGCCGCCGCAGCGATGAATGATGTATAAATTGGAGGAGTACTCGCAAGATACGCTCGAGGAATTAGAGCTGGCCATACACCGAAGGGGTAAAAGAAGGACCCGGGGTCCTAACGGCGTGCCAGAACGTATTCTCTCCATAGCATTTAATCACCTCGATTATTATGTTGAGCTCCTGAACACGTTTCTGGAAGCCGGCCTATTTTCGCGGGTCTGGAAACAGGGTAAATTTCGTCTTTTGACAAAAGATGGTCGATGGCCGGACGATCCCTCGGCCTACCACCCTATAGGCCCCTTAATGAGCTGGTAAAGGTTTTTTCAAGATTAAATTAGACAGGTTAATACAGCATCTAGAGACTAATGGGTCAAACCTTTCCAATAACCAATACGGATTCAAGAGGGGAGCGTTATTGATAGGTTTCGTCTTATTGGGTTGGAAGTCATGGTCCACAAGAGCGAAGTCATTCTGTTTCATGGGCACATATCAGGGTATATATATAATAAATAATAAATAATAAAAATTCATTTATTTGTCTCTCAACAATGGTTATACATAACAATTTATTTGGTCGATGTTATATGCAAGCAGCCACATTACAACCCTTGGCTGAGAGACTGGCGCCTGAGATAGGTTTGTAAAACCCGTAATACAGGTCACCAGCGCCCCCCACCGCGGAGATTTTATGGTTACATAAAAATTGCATATCATTTCGTGAAACCATGGCAGTTGTGTTGGCCAGTAAAATAATTGCGAGTAGTATGATATAACTAAGGACAAATGACATAAAAGTAAACAAACACTTAACAGTTCTAGTTACAATTTTCAATATATATATATATATATATAGCCTTTTATTTTAACCAGTGAATAAATTACATGCTTTCCTTAAATAAGCTAAGATTACAAAACTTATCATTTATTTTAAAATCTAATTAAATCTATAACGTGTAGTAAGTGGTATTCCTTATTCACGGTTCTCATTTCTGAGTAAAGGCCTCCTCCATGGTGTTCCAGTGCTCTCTGTTTATAGCCTTATTCTGCCAATCCTTTCCTGCTATTCTTTTTAATTCACCTTCCCATTTTTCCAATAGTCTACCTCTGCATCTTTTGCCTGCTGGTCCATTCCAAACTGTAGTAGCCTTTGTCCATCTTTTACTCGCCATTCTTGCAACATGCCCAGCCCATTTCCATTTCTGTTTCTTGCTGTGAATAAGAGCATCAATAACTTTAGTACTTTTTCTTATATTTATATTTTTTACTCTATGGCTTCTTTTTAGGTTAAGAATGCTCCTTTCCATCGCTCTTTGGGTAGTTACGATTTTGTTTGCAGTAAATTTATTAAAAATCCATGTTTGGCTAGCATATGACAGGCATGGCAAGAGGCATGTGTCCAGGACTTTTTTCTTATAATTAGTGTTTAAGTTGGATTTTAATATTTCCTTATACGACCAGAACTTTTTCCATGTAATTTTTACTCTTCTTTCAATCTCTTCTCGGTGTCTGGTTTGTTTGAACGATATCTGTTTTCCAAGGTATATATAACTTTCTTCATACTCTATAACATTTCCATGCACTTTGATAGGATCTTGTGTGTGGTTTGTCATTACTTTTGTTTGTGTTGAGCTCCAAACCAATTTTTGAACTTTCATTGTTTAAATCATTTAGCATTATTTCAAGCTGTTTAGCAGATTCGGAAAATAATACAATATCATCTGCAAATCTCAAGTTCGATAAGTAAGAGCCGTTTATTAATATTCCTTTCTTATTCCAATTTAGTTCTTTCATAACATACTGTAGAACCAGTATGAATATTCTTGGTGAAAGAGGGTCACCCTGTCTTACCCCTCGACAGATTTTTATTTCAGAGCCGCTCCTGTCTAGTTTGATTTTGCTTACACTTTTGTGGTATAAATCTTGGATAAGTTGTATCAAATCAGAAGGTGTTCCATACTCCTGTAGAGCCGCCCACATACTTTCGTGTGATATAGAGTCAAACGCTTTTGCGTAGTCGACAAATGCCAAGTATAAGGGTTTATTTCGTTCTTTATATTTTTCTATGACTTGATCCAATACATGTATGTGGTCGATTGTTGAAAATCCTTTCCGACTTGCTCGACTGGTTGGTGCTGATCAGTTAATATAGAGAGCCTCCGTTCAAGACAGGTGGCTAAGATTTTATATAAGCATGGTTGCAAGCTAATAGGTCTGTAATTTCCAATATTTTTAGGATCTCCTTTCTTATACAATAGGACAATGTCTGATATGCCCCATTCATTTGGTATTTTTCTTTCTTCTAAAATTTTGTTAAATAGTTTCGTGAGTGGTACCGTTAGCAAGTTACGGGCAATTTTGATTGTATGGTTTGTTACCAAATCCGGTCCGCTGCTCTTGTCCACTTTTAATTTTGTCAGTTCCGAGTGAATTTCTGTTTCTGTAAAGCTCTCTATTTTTGCATTATTATTTCGTGTTGAAGTGGTTGTTGTTGGCAATAAGTATTTTTTTGCATAAAGTGATCTGTAGAAGTCTGTGGCAGTTTTTATTATTTCTTGTCTAGAGTGTGTTGTTTTGTTTTTGTTCAACAAGGTTGATATACGGACTTGTACAGAGATTTCAGTTCAGCTTTTTCTGATTTATTTAAACAACTTTTCATTCTTAATCGATTTCTTCTTTCAATCATCTGGAGAACTGTTTCAGAAAGTGTATTAATATATTTATGAAAATTTTCTATTTTATGTGGAATACTGTTGATAATTTCTGATTTAATTTTCTGGTAAGCGGACTCTACGTCATCATTTTCTGAAAGACATATATCCTCAAACTTTTGTTCGAGGTTAATTAGGAACTGTTGCTCTTGTTGTTTCGTTTCTAGCCGGTATTCTGATTTTGCAAACTTCGCTCTACTTTTTTTAGTTTCTTTCATATATAGAGTACTTCGTACCAGTCTATGATCACTAGGAAAGGCAAATTGATTCAGTACTTCTATATTGGTAAATTTATGTTTTAAGTTCGATATAATATAATCAATTTGACTTTTCTTACTTTTGGGAGACAACCATGTCCATAATCTTTTTTGATTCTTTTTAAATAAGCTGTTTAATATAAAGATGTTGTTTTCTAAACAGAATTGAATAAGTCTTTCTCCTCTCTTGTCTCTTTTTCCAAAGCATGAAGATCCCATTACAGTTTGTTCATTTAGTTTACATTGACCGACTCTAGCGTTAAAATCTCCCATTACAATGTAATGTTTTCCACAATTGTTTTCTATGGTTTCTTGTAATATTTTATAGAATATTTCTATATCTTGATTTGAAGTATCACAGGTCGGTAAGTGAACTTGAATTAGTGATAGTCTCGATGCCTCAAATTTTAAGTTTAAAACACATATTCGTTCGGTTATTCCAATAAAACTTTCAATATTGTTTTTTAATTCTCTTTTTATTAAAAAACCTACTCCCAATTGGCCCTTTGTTTCTCCATAATAACAAAATATGTTTTCACTCTCTTCTAAAATGTTATAGCCTATTCTTCTTATTTCGCAGAGTCTGATTATGTCGTAATTGATTTTGTTGATGGCTTGTTTAAATTCTATAAGTCTTTCATCTGTAGCGAGAGATCTTGCGTTATAAGTGCAGACGTATAGTGGGATTGAGGTGAATTGAGATTTCAATTCTATATTTTCATTCTTTCATTTTGCTTTAACTTTTTGGGTTTGATTTTTTTCTTTATACGGAGGGTTTTGGTCATGAACTCCCGCGGCGACCACCCGAGTTGGGAGCAGAGATGATGGAGGGGCTTTACTTATAAGTTTTTTTGATCTTCATTTGTTTGTGAAGAGGTGGAAGGCTGCATGTTAGTTTGTTGGTTGTTGCGAAAGTATGATGTGATGCCGCTACTGCCAGTTTTGTTTTTCTTTGGATATTGTTTCGAATTTGATCCTACAGCGACAGCCGCTTGCGGGTTTTCAGGGGATTCTGGTAGGTATCTCTTCTGATTACGTGCTGATTCCTTTTCGAAATGTTGTTTAGTCTGGTTATTGAGCGTAATCAATTTATCGTATCGGATAAAACATTTTTCCCTGCTTCTCTTTCGCGCTTGAGTTCGTCTTGTAATTGTTTTCGTTTCTCTAACACTTTTTTAGGAAAATCTTCTTTAATGTAAATTGAGGAACATTCTAGTATTTTTTTTTGTTTTTAATATGTCTATTTTGCGGCAGACGGTGGTAACTGAAAAAAGTATAGGTCTTACTTTTCCTTTTTTCTGTCCTAATCTTCGTACTTCATCAATTTCTTCTCTTTGACAATTTATTTTTAAAGTTTTCGTAATTAGATTGAATATTAAATTTATCAAATCCAGGTGGTTCTTTTCAGTCTCTTCAACACCAAAGAATATTAGGTTTGTCTTTCTTACTTGTCTTTCTAATTGATCAATCATATTTTGTTGTTGATCCAATTTAATTTCAAGTTCTTTTGTATTTCCCTCGATGTATCCAAATTTTTCGTTGATATTATTATTTATAGAATTTTCCATTTCTTCCATTCTGTTTTTTTTTTGATCGCCTAAATCATTCTGAATTTGTTTCAACAGTTCCATCATTGCATCCATTGTAGCTTCTACTGTCCTCTAGTGGTGGCTAAGGTAAGCAACAGTAGGTATGCCGTGAAAGGTTTGAGTTAGAGTAGAAGCTATGAATCTATTACTTTCGCTGATCCGTGATAGATGGCTGAAAAGAATTTGCTTTTACCGCTGTAATCTTGTCGTCACATAACGGAGAATCATAAATCTCTTTCATAAGATTTTCGAAGCCATTTGCTTTTTTGGTGAACATGCTTCGTATTGCACCTCTGACCTTCGAAGGGATCTCCATCATAAAACTTCCCACGGTCGCCAGATGAAAAGAATTTGCTTGTTGTTCATCTTTGGTTCGAAATAAAAGACGCTCGTATTGTGAACTCTGTATTTATTTTATTCATCGACTTCATTGTAAAAAGGAACCTGAAAAACAAACAACAAGCAAATTCTTTTCAATGGCGTTAGTTGAATTTTTCTTTCGGTAGTTGTATGTCAAGTTGTTGTATGACTCATCAGATAGGTTATGTTTAATATTTGTTCTTTGAGATTAGCAAATTTCCACTTGTCTTTTAAAAATAGACAATATTCACAGCACTAACCTTCCAAAATTCTATTATTGTGTCGAAGTAGGAAGAGGGTAGTGCTGACGCCGAATAGCCTTGTTTAGAGGTCTCGGGTCCAAGCATATCCTCAAGGAGCCATCCTTTTTTGCCGCCACAACTATAGCGTTAACCCATGACGTCGGGTGTGTCACTTTTCTTTCACTAATTTCTTCCATTCGATTTAACTCGAGTATTAATTTATCCTTAATTCCAATAGGAATTTTACGAACAGGACACACGCACGGTGATATATTTTCATTTAATTGTATTTTATACTGTCCCGGAAGTTTACCTAACGCAGTAAATAAATCTTGATATTCCTCAATATCTATTTTAATTGAGTAAATTCTTGAAATTCAATTCAATTCATCCAATGCGTTTTACTAAGAATACTGTGACACTCAAATTCAGTAATAACAAATTTTAAACAAAACTCTTTACCTTTATATAATAATTTTATCACACATGACCCAACAATTATTAAATAATTGCCACAAAAGGACTGAGCCTTAGTACGATCGGGAGTTAGCTCGTTAAGCGAGTAACCTAATTTCATAAAATTATTTTTTGATATCACATTTAATCGGAACCGGTATCCAACTTGAATCTGTGTTTTAAATTATTTCTAGTAATACAAATAGTTTCATACCACTTTAAATCCTTGAAGTCCGTAACGCTATCGACCTGCTCAATTGTGGAAATGAAAAAAAAAATCATCCTCATCCGTGTCGGGCTCATAACACGCGTTGCCGTCCTGCACTTCATACACTTTACTCGAGGCCTTCAGCGGGCATAACCTTTTAAAATGACCCTTACTACTACACTGAAAACACTTCACGTTTTTAGCCGCACACTTAACGCCAGATTCACAGTAGGGATCTCCGCAGCCGGCACACAGGCGATGGGGCGCGCTGCCCGAGGCGCCCGCGGCCTCCGCCGCGCCCGCCGCCGGCGCTGCCTCCACGGCGCATCGCTCCAGCACGCATCCCTCGTCCTGAACCACGGCCTCTATATCCATACACTGCGTGCACGACTTCACCTTTTACCTCCAATTTAGCCGTCTCAATCAGATGACTCTCATCGTTCGATATTTCATTTAATTGACATATCTTCACCGCCTTATCCAACGTCAGGTCGTCGGTCCGTAGTAACCTATCGCGCACAGCGTTATCATTTACGCCGCACACGATACGATCGCGCAAAAGTCCCTCCTCCAACTGTTCAAATTCACACTGCTGGCTTAGCAATTTTAAGGCGGTAACATACTCGTCTATACTTTCACCAGGTAATTGAACGCGAGTAAAAAACTTAAAACGAATAGAAGGAACATTGACTTTTGTCCCAAAATAGTTGTTAAATTTTTCTATTAATTTGTCAAGGTCATCCCGTTCCTGTTCATTCGTGAATTTGAACGTCGAATAAACATCGTATCCATATGGCCCTATCAAGTTTATCAGAAGACAGGCTTGAATATCTTTAGGTTCCTTGTACACTCCCGAGGCTTTAAGAAACACTTTAAAATGTCTTAGCCAACGCCGCCATGACTCGGCGCGAGAAGCCTGTCCGCCTTCTAGCAATAATTCCGTAGGTGGTCGCGCATGCTCCATTTTACTAATTGTTTATTCACACGTATTTCACTATTTTAACACAATTTGGGGCACTTAACACGCGATTCACCTATTTAACTGTGCAATTATATTGTACACCGCTGTCACCATGTAGTGAAACCAAGACGTATCGGTAAAGACTGAATTTATTTGCATACCCACACATATATAAAATATTAATACACTACAGACTGGAGGCTTCCAGGAAGTATAAAATCTACCTAGCTTAAAGTGATTTTATTGACAAGTGGAATCCATGTTTGTAAACTAAGAGCCTGACTATTTATGATTATAAAGGGAATGTTCGGGTGTCTCTCTCTCCAGTTTGCAGTAACGGAAAACGTCAGTGTTCAACTTCACATGTAACCGGTGCTTATTTATGTTGCAGTGTACAGTTAAGGACTCTGAACATCTCATAGATGTGTGCTTTGCTTTGCTGGGCCCCAACAGTTCAAAAGTTCGTTTAGCGAGTAGCTTCTGTATTCGATAATGGCGTACATCTGTACTTGGAATATGGTGGTGTGTCTACCTACATTCTCATTCTTGATGCTGAATCTAGGTCTGATGCCATTAATTTATACAAACCTACCTAATTTCGAGCCGTCTGTTAAACAAACCAAGCTTCCAGCTTTACAGGAATGGTGATTTTCCGACCACTCTTCCCCGTTATGTACTCTCCTAATGGGGTAATTTCTTGTGGAATTGTAAAGTGAATGCACGATATGCGTTGCATTGCGAAGAGATTTGAGATCGAGCACTAATTCATGGAGACATCGGTCTTTGAGAATGTCAGTTTATGTTGCCAGTGAGCTTGT
>CAJUUR010000003.1:0-69186 GCA_910589605.1 Chrysoteuchia culmella
GGCAAAAATTAGGTTTTTCCGCTCCACTCGAAAATTTTTCCAGGCCCGTCGCCGGTTTTAGTCGCCGTACAGCTGCGCCTCGTCGAGACCTATCCGACGACACCGCGCGCGCGACCCTGAGACGACGCGAAGTCGAAATTTTTCGAGTCGAACCATAAAAATTTCATACAAAAGTTTACCTAAGCAGTGACGATCTGAAGTAAAGCTATCTCGTTTGGTATATTAAAGCTGTAATATTGCAGCCTCTTTCGATTTTTCAGAGCTCCAATCGGTAGTCCCCGTCTAATTAACGCCGTTTGACGCATTTTTGTTTGATAAATTTAATTTTTTCACCTTTTTTCACATATTGACTTAGAATCTCCATAGTAAAATTTTCATTTTGCCAAATATTGTTCAAATTTTAACTTTTTTCTATTTAGTATCGCAGAGTCTGGCCTAACTAGCGTAATTCCGTAGTTCCCGTCGATCTCCGACCAGTAGTTTTCTTGTTATTCACATTTGAAACCCCAAATCTTGGCAAAAATTAGGTTTTTCCGCTCCACTCGAAAATTTTTCCAGGCCCGTCGCCGGTTTTAGTCGCCGTACAGCTGCGCCTCGTCGAGACCTATCCGACGACACCGCGCGCGCGACCCTGAGACGACGCGAAGTCGAAATTTTTCGAGTCGAACCATAAAAATTTCATACAAAAGTTTACCTAAGCAGTGACGATCTGAAGTAAAGCTATCTCGTTTGGTATATTAAAGCTGTAATATTGCAGCCTCTTTCGATTTTTCAGAGCTCCAATCGGTAGTCCCCGTCTAATTAACGCCGTTTGACGCATTTTTGTTTGATAAATTTAATTTTTTCACCTTTTTTCACATATTGACTTAGAATCTCCATAGTAAAATTTTCATTTTGCCAAATATTGTTCAAATTTTAACTTTTTTCTATTTAGTATCGCAGAGTCTGGCCTAACTAGCGTAATTCCGTAGTTCCCGTCGATCTCCGACCAGTAGTTTTCTTGTTATTCACATTTGAAACCCCAAATCTTGGCAAAAATTAGGTTTTTCCGCTCCACTCGAAAATTTTTCCAGGCCCGTCGCCGGTTTTAGTCGCCGTACAGCTGCGCCTCGTCGAGACCTATCCGACGACACCGCGCGCGCGACCCTGAGACGACGCGAAGTCGAAATTTTTCGAGTCGAACCATAAAAATTTCATACAAAAGTTTACCTAAGCAGTGACGATCTGAAGTAAAGCTATCTCGTTTGGTATATTAAAGCTGTAATATTGCAGCCTCTTTCGATTTTTCAGAGCTCCAATCGGTAGTCCCCGTCTAATTAACGCCGTTTGACGCATTTTTGTTTGATAAATTTAATTTTTTCACCTTTTTTCACATATTGACTTAGAATCTCCATAGTAAAATTTTCATTTTGCCAAATATTGTTCAAATTTTAACTTTTTTCTATTTAGTATCGCAGAGTCTGGCCTAACTAGCGTAATTCCGTAGTTCCCGTCGATCTCCGACCAGTAGTTTTCTTGTTATTCACATTTGAAACCCCAAATCTTGGCAAAAATTAGGTTTTTCCGCTCCACTCGAAAATTTTTCCAGGCCCGTCGCCGGTTTTAGTCGCCGTACAGCTGCGCCTCGTCGAGACCTATCCGACGACACCGCGCGCGCGACCCTGAGACGACGCGAAGTCGAAATTTTTCGAGTCGAACCATAAAAATTTCATACAAAAGTTTACCTAAGCAGTGACGATCTGAAGTAAAGCTATCTCGTTTGGTATATTAAAGCTGTAATATTGCAGCCTCTTTCGATTTTTCAGAGCTCCAATCGGTAGTCCCCGTCTAATTACGCCGTTTGACGCATTTTTGTTTGATAAATTTAATTTTTTCACCTTTTTTCACATATTGACTTAGAATCTCCATAGTAAAATTTTCATTTTGCCAAATATTGTTCAAATTTTAACTTTTTTCTATTTAGTATCGCAGAGTCTGGCCTAACTAGCGTAATTCCGTAGTTCCCGTCGATCTCCGACCAGTAGTTTTCTTGTTATTCACATTTGAAACCCCAAATCTTGGCAAAAATTAGGTTTTTCCGCTCCACTCGAAAATTTTTCCAGGCCCGTCGCCGGTTTTAGTCGCCGTACAGCTGCGCCTCGTCGAGACCTATCCGACGACACCGCGCGCGCGACCCTGAGACGACGCGAAGTCGAAATTTTTCGAGTCGAACCATAAAAATTTCATACAAAAGTTTACCTAAGCAGTGACGATCTGAAGTAAAGCTATCTCGTTTGGTATATTAAAGCTGTAATATTGCAGCCTCTTTCGATTTTTCAGAGCTCCAATCGGTAGTCCCCGTCTAATTAACGCCGTTTGACGCATTTTTGTTTGATAAATTTAATTTTTTCACCTTTTTTCACATATTGACTTAGAATCTCCATAGTAAAATTTTCATTTTGCCAAATATTGTTCAAATTTTAACTTTTTTCTATTTAGTATCGCAGAGTCTGGCCTAACTAGCGTAATTCCGTAGTTCCCGTCGATCTCCGACCAGTAGTTTTCTTGTTATTCACATTTGAAACCCCAAATCTTGGCAAAAATTAGGTTTTTTCCGCTCCACTCGAAAATTTTTCCAGGCCCGTCGCCGGTTTTAGTCGCCGTACAGCTGCGCCTCGTCGAGACCTATCCGACGACACCGCGCGCGCGACCCTGAGACGACGCGAAGTCGAAATTTTTCGAGTCGAACCATAAAAATTTCATACAAAAGTTTACCTAAGCAGTGACGATCTGAAGTAAAGCTATCTCGTTTGGTATATTAAAGCTGTAATATTGCAGCCTCTTTCGATTTTTCAGAGCTCCAATCGGTAGTCCCCGTCTAATTAACGCCGTTTGACGCATTTTTGTTTGATAAATTTAATTTTTTCACCTTTTTTCACATATTGACTTAGAATCTCCATAGTAAAATTTTCATTTTGCCAAATATTGTTCAAATTTTAACTTTTTTCTATTTAGTATCGCAGAGTCTGGCCTAACTAGCGTAATTCCGTAGTTCCCGTCGATCTCCGACCAGTAGTTTTCTTGTTATTCACATTTGAAACCCCAAATCTTGGCAAAAATTAGGTTTTTCCGCTCCACTCGAAAATTTTTCCAGGCCCGTCGCCGGTTTTAGTCGCCGTACAGCTGCGCCTCGTCGAGACCTATCCGACGACACCGCGCGCGCGACCCTGAGACGACGCGAAGTCGAAATTTTTCGAGTCGAACCATAAAAATTTCATACAAAAGTTTACCTAAGCAGTGACGATCTGAAGTAAAGCTATCTCGTTTGGTATATTAAAGCTGTAATATTGCAGCCTCTTTCGATTTTTCAGAGCTCCAATCGGTAGTCCCCGTCTAATTAACGCCGTTTGACGCATTTTTGTTTGATAAATTTAATTTTTTCACCTTTTTTCACATATTGACTTAGAATCTCCATAGTAAAATTTTCATTTTGCCAAATATTGTTCAAATTTTAACTTTTTTCTATTTAGTATCGCAGAGTCTGGCCTAACTAGCGTAATTCCGTAGTTCCCGTCGATCTCCGACCAGTAGTTTTCTTGTTATTCACATTTGAAACCCCAAATCTTGGCAAAAATTAGGTTTTTCCGCTCCACTCGAAAATTTTTCCAGGCCCGTCGCCGGTTTTAGTCGCCGTACAGCTGCGCCTCGTCGAGACCTATCCGACGACACCGCGCGCGCGACCCTGAGACGACGCGAAGTCGAAATTTTTCGAGTCGAACCATAAAAATTTCATACAAAAGTTTACCTAAGCAGTGACGATCTGAAGTAAAGCTATCTCGTTTGGTATATTAAAGCTGTAATATTGCAGCCTCTTTCGATTTTTCAGAGCTCCAATCGGTAGTCCCCGTCTAATTAACGCCGTTTGACGCATTTTTGTTTGATAAATTTAATTTTTTCACCTTTTTTCACATATTGACTTAGAATCTCCATAGTAAAATTTTCATTTTGCCAAATATTGTTCAAATTTTAACTTTTTTCTATTTAGTATCGCAGAGTCTGGCCTAACTAGCGTAATTCCGTAGTTCCCGTCGATCTCCGACCAGTAGTTTTCTTGTTATTCACATTTGAAACCCCAAATCTTGGCAAAAATTAGGTTTTTCCGCTCCACTCGAAAATTTTTCCAGGCCCGTCGCCGGTTTTAGTCGCCGTACAGCTGCGCCTCGTCGAGACCTATCCGACGACACCGCGCGCGCGACCCTGAGACGACGCGAAGTCGAAATTTTTCGAGTCGAACCATAAAAATTTCATACAAAAGTTTACCTAAGCAGTGACGATCTGAAGTAAAGCTATCTCGTTTGGTATATTAAAGCTGTAATATTGCAGCCTCTTTCGATTTTTCAGAGCTCCAATCGGTAGTCCCCGTCTAATTAACGCCGTTTGACGCATTTTTGTTTGATAAATTTAATTTTTTCACCTTTTTTCACATATTGACTTAGAATCTCCATAGTAAAATTTTCATTTTGCCAAATATTGTTCAAATTTTAACTTTTTTCTATTTAGTATCGCAGAGTCTGGCCTAACTAGCGTAATTCCGTAGTTCCCGTCGATCTCCGACCAGTAGTTTTCTTGTTATTCACATTTGAAACCCCAAATCTTGGCAAAAATTAGGTTTTTCCGCTCCACTCGAAAATTTTTCCAGGCCCGTCGCCGGTTTTAGTCGCCGTACAGCTGCGCCTCGTCGAGACCTATCCGACGACACCGCGCGCGCGACCCTGAGACGACGCGAAGTCGAAATTTTTCGAGTCGAACCATAAAAATTTCATACAAAAGTTTACCTAAGCAGTGACGATCTGAAGTAAAGCTATCTCGTTTGGTATATTAAAGCTGTAATATTGCAGCCTCTTTCGATTTTTCAGAGCTCCAATCGGTAGTCCCCGTCTAATTAACGCCGTTTGACGCATTTTTGTTTGATAAATTTAATTTTTTCACCTTTTTTCACATATTGACTTAGAATCTCCATAGTAAAATTTTCATTTTGCCAAATATTGTTCAAATTTTAACTTTTTTCTATTTAGTATCGCAGAGTCTGGCCTAACTAGCGTAATTCCGTAGTTCCCGTCGATCTCCGACCAGTAGTTTTCTTGTTATTCACATTTGAAACCCCAAATCTTGGCAAAAATTAGGTTTTTTCCGCTCCACTCGAAAATTTTTCCAGGCCCGTCGCCGGTTTTAGTCGCCGTACAGCTGCGCCTCGTCGAGACCTATCCGACGACACCGCGCGCGCGACCCTGAGACGACGCGAAGTCGAAATTTTTCGAGTCGAACCATAAAAATTTCATACAAAAGTTTACCTAAGCAGTGACGATCTGAAGTAAAGCTATCTCGTTTGGTATATTAAAGCTGTAATATTGCAGCCTCTTTCGATTTTTCAGAGCTCCAATCGGTAGTCCCCGTCTAATTAACGCCGTTTGACGCATTTTTGTTTGATAAATTTAATTTTTTCACCTTTTTTCACATATTGACTTAGAATCTCCATAGTAAAATTTTCATTTTGCCAAATATTGTTCAAATTTTAACTTTTTTCTATTTAGTATCGCAGAGTCTGGCCTAACTAGCGTAATTCCGTAGTTCCCGTCGATCTCCGACCAGTAGTTTTCTTGTTATTCACATTTGAAACCCCAAATCTTGGCAAAAATTAGGTTTTTCCGCTCCACTCGAAAATTTTTCCAGGCCCGTCGCCGGTTTTAGTCGCCGTACAGCTGCGCCTCGTCGAGACCTATCCGACGACACCGCGCGCGCGACCCTGAGACGACGCGAAGTCGAAATTTTTCGAGTCGAACCATAAAAATTTCATACAAAAGTTTACCTAAGCAGTGACGATCTGAAGTAAAGCTATCTCGTTTGGTATATTAAAGCTGTAATATTGCAGCCTCTTTCGATTTTTCAGAGCTCCAATCGGTAGTCCCCGTCTAATTAACGCCGTTTGACGCATTTTTGTTTGATAAATTTAATTTTTTCACCTTTTTTCACATATTGACTTAGAATCTCCATAGTAAAATTTTCATTTTGCCAAATATTGTTCAAATTTTAACTTTTTTCTATTTAGTATCGCAGAGTCTGGCCTAACTAGCGTAATTCCGTAGTTCCCGTCGATCTCCGACCAGTAGTTTTCTTGTTATTCACATTTGAAACCCCAAATCTTGGCAAAAATTAGGTTTTTTCCGCTCCACTCGAAAATTTTTCCAGGCCCGTCGCCGGTTTTAGTCGCCGTACAGCTGCGCCTCGTCGAGACCTATCCGACGACACCGCGCGCGCGACCCTGAGACGACGCGAAGTCGAAATTTTTCGAGTCGAACCATAAAAATTTCATACAAAAGTTTACCTAAGCAGTGACGATCTGAAGTAAAGCTATCTCGTTTGGTATATTAAAGCTGTAATATTGCAGCCTCTTTCGATTTTTCAGAGCTCCAATCGGTAGTCCCCGTCTAATTAACGCCGTTTGACGCATTTTTGTTTGATAAATTTAATTTTTTCACCTTTTTTCACATATTGACTTAGAATCTCCATAGTAAAATTTTCATTTTGCCAAATATTGTTCAAATTTTAACTTTTTTCTATTTAGTATCGCAGAGTCTGGCCTAACTAGCGTAATTCCGTAGTTCCCGTCGATCTCCGACCAGTAGTTTTCTTGTTATTCACATTTGAAACCCCAAATCTTGGCAAAAATTAGGTTTTTCCGCTCCACTCGAAAATTTTTCCAGGCCCGTCGCCGGTTTTAGTCGCCGTACAGCTGCGCCTCGTCGAGACCTATCCGACGACACCGCGCGCGCGACCCTGAGACGACGCGAAGTCGAAATTTTTCGAGTCGAACCATAAAAATTTCATACAAAAGTTTACCTAAGCAGTGACGATCTGAAGTAAAGCTATCTCGTTTGGTATATTAAAGCTGTAATATTGCAGCCTCTTTCGATTTTTCAGAGCTCCAATCGGTAGTCCCCGTCTAATTAACGCCGTTTGACGCATTTTTGTTTGATAAATTTAATTTTTTCACCTTTTTTCACATATTGACTTAGAATCTCCATAGTAAAATTTTCATTTTGCCAAATATTGTTCAAATTTTAACTTTTTTCTATTTAGTATCGCAGAGTCTGGCCTAACTAGCGTAATTCCGTAGTTCCCGTCGATCTCCGACCAGTAGTTTTCTTGTTATTCACATTTGAAACCCCAAATCTTGGCAAAAATTAGGTTTTTCCGCTCCACTCGAAAATTTTTCCAGGCCCGTCGCCGGTTTTAGTCGCCGTACAGCTGCGCCTCGTCGAGACCTATCCGACGACACCGCGCGCGCGACCCTGAGACGACGCGAAGTCGAAATTTTTCGAGTCGAACCATAAAAATTTCATACAAAAGTTTACCTAAGCAGTGACGATCTGAAGTAAAGCTATCTCGTTTGGTATATTAAAGCTGTAATATTGCAGCCTCTTTCGATTTTTCAGAGCTCCAATCGGTAGTCCCCGTCTAATTAACGCCGTTTGACGCATTTTTGTTTGATAAATTTAATTTTTTCACCTTTTTTCACATATTGACTTAGAATCTCCATAGTAAAATTTTCATTTTGCCAAATATTGTTCAAATTTTAACTTTTTTCTATTTAGTATCGCAGAGTCTGGCCTAACTAGCGTAATTCCGTAGTTCCCGTCGATCTCCGACCAGTAGTTTTCTTGTTATTCACATTTGAAACCCCAAATCTTGGCAAAAATTAGGTTTTTCCGCTCCACTCGAAAATTTTTCCAGGCCCGTCGCCGGTTTTAGTCGCCGTACAGCTGCGCCTCGTCGAGACCTATCCGACGACACCGCGCGCGCGACCCTGAGACGACGCGAAGTCGAAATTTTTCGAGTCGAACCATAAAAATTTCATACAAAAGTTTACCTAAGCAGTGACGATCTGAAGTAAAGCTATCTCGTTTGGTATATTAAAGCTGTAATATTGCAGCCTCTTTCGATTTTTCAGAGCTCCAATCGGTAGTCCCCGTCTAATTAACGCCGTTTGACGCATTTTTGTTTGATAAATTTAATTTTTTCACCTTTTTTCACATATTGACTTAGAATCTCCATAGTAAAATTTTCATTTTGCCAAATATTGTTCAAATTTTAACTTTTTTCTATTTAGTATCGCAGAGTCTGGCCTAACTAGCGTAATTCCGTAGTTCCCGTCGATCTCCGACCAGTAGTTTTCTTGTTATTCACATTTGAAACCCCAAATCTTGGCAAAAATTAGGTTTTTCCGCTCCACTCGAAAATTTTTCCAGGCCCGTCGCCGGTTTTAGTCGCCGTACAGCTGCGCCTCGTCGAGACCTATCCGACGACACCGCGCGCGCGACCCTGAGACGACGCGAAGTCGAAATTTTTCGAGTCGAACCATAAAAATTTCATACAAAAGTTTACCTAAGCAGTGACGATCTGAAGTAAAGCTATCTCGTTTGGTATATTAAAGCTGTAATATTGCAGCCTCTTTCGATTTTTCAGAGCTCCAATCGGTAGTCCCCGTCTAATTAACGCCGTTTGACGCATTTTTGTTTGATAAATTTAATTTTTTCACCTTTTTTCACATATTGACTTAGAATCTCCATAGTAAAATTTTCATTTTGCCAAATATTGTTCAAATTTTAACTTTTTTCTATTTAGTATCGCAGAGTCTGGCCTAACTAGCGTAATTCCGTAGTTCCCGTCGATCTCCGACCAGTAGTTTTCTTGTTATTCACATTTGAAACCCCAAATCTTGGCAAAAATTAGGTTTTTCCGCTCCACTCGAAAATTTTTCCAGGCCCGTCGCCGGTTTTAGTCGCCGTACAGCTGCGCCTCGTCGAGACCTATCCGACGACACCGCGCGCGCGACCCTGAGACGACGCGAAGTCGAAATTTTTCGAGTCGAACCATAAAAATTTCATACAAAAGTTTACCTAAGCAGTGACGATCTGAAGTAAAGCTATCTCGTTTGGTATATTAAAGCTGTAATATTGCAGCCTCTTTCGATTTTTCAGAGCTCCAATCGGTAGTCCCCGTCTAATTAACGCCGTTTGACGCATTTTTGTTTGATAAATTTAATTTTTTCACCTTTTTTCACATATTGACTTAGAATCTCCATAGTAAAATTTTCATTTTGCCAAATATTGTTCAAATTTTAACTTTTTTCTATTTAGTATCGCAGAGTCTGGCCTAACTAGCGTAATTCCGTAGTTCCCGTCGATCTCCGACCAGTAGTTTTCTTGTTATTCACATTTGAAACCCCAAATCTTGGCAAAAATTAGGTTTTTCCGCTCCACTCGAAAATTTTTCCAGGCCCGTCGCCGGTTTTAGTCGCCGTACAGCTGCGCCTCGTCGAGACCTATCCGACGACACCGCGCGCGCGACCCTGAGACGACGCGAAGTCGAAATTTTTCGAGTCGAACCATAAAAATTTCATACAAAAGTTTACCTAAGCAGTGACGATCTGAAGTAAAGCTATCTCGTTTGGTATATTAAAGCTGTAATATTGCAGCCTCTTTCGATTTTTCAGAGCTCCAATCGGTAGTCCCCGTCTAATTAACGCCGTTTGACGCATTTTTGTTTGATAAATTTAATTTTTTCACCTTTTTTCACATATTGACTTAGAATCTCCATAGTAAAATTTTCATTTTGCCAAATATTGTTCAAATTTTAACTTTTTTCTATTTAGTATCGCAGAGTCTGGCCTAACTAGCGTAATTCCGTAGTTCCCGTCGATCTCCGACCAGTAGTTTTCTTGTTATTCACATTTGAAACCCCAAATCTTGGCAAAAATTAGGTTTTTCCGCTCCACTCGAAAATTTTTCCAGGCCCGTCGCCGGTTTTAGTCGCCGTACAGCTGCGCCTCGTCGAGACCTATCCGACGACACCGCGCGCGCGACCCTGAGACGACGCGAAGTCGAAATTTTTCGAGTCGAACCATAAAAATTTCATACAAAAGTTTACCTAAGCAGTGACGATCTGAAGTAAAGCTATCTCGTTTGGTATATTAAAGCTGTAATATTGCAGCCTCTTTCGATTTTTCAGAGCTCCAATCGGTAGTCCCCGTCTAATTAACGCCGTTTGACGCATTTTTGTTTGATAAATTTAATTTTTTCACCTTTTTTCACATATTGACTTAGAATCTCCATAGTAAAATTTTCATTTTGCCAAATATTGTTCAAATTTTAACTTTTTTCTATTTAGTATCGCAGAGTCTGGCCTAACTAGCGTAATTCCGTAGTTCCCGTCGATCTCCGACCAGTAGTTTTCTTGTTATTCACATTTGAAACCCCAAATCTTGGCAAAAATTAGGTTTTTCCGCTCCACTCGAAAATTTTTCCAGGCCCGTCGCCGGTTTTAGTCGCCGTACAGCTGCGCCTCGTCGAGACCTATCCGACGACACCGCGCGCGCGACCCTGAGACGACGCGAAGTCGAAATTTTTCGAGTCGAACCATAAAAATTTCATACAAAAGTTTACCTAAGCAGTGACGATCTGAAGTAAAGCTATCTCGTTTGGTATATTAAAGCTGTAATATTGCAGCCTCTTTCGATTTTTCAGAGCTCCAATCGGTAGTCCCCGTCTAATTAACGCCGTTTGACGCATTTTTGTTTGATAAATTTAATTTTTTCACCTTTTTTCACATATTGACTTAGAATCTCCATAGTAAAATTTTCATTTTGCCAAATATTGTTCAAATTTTAACTTTTTTCTATTTAGTATCGCAGAGTCTGGCCTAACTAGCGTAATTCCGTAGTTCCCGTCGATCTCCGACCAGTAGTTTTCTTGTTATTCACATTTGAAACCCCAAATCTTGGCAAAAATTAGGTTTTTCCGCTCCACTCGAAAATTTTTCCAGGCCCGTCGCCGGTTTTAGTCGCCGTACAGCTGCGCCTCGTCGAGACCTATCCGACGACACCGCGCGCGCGACCCTGAGACGACGCGAAGTCGAAATTTTTCGAGTCGAACCATAAAAATTTCATACAAAAGTTTACCTAAGCAGTGACGATCTGAAGTAAAGCTATCTCGTTTGGTATATTAAAGCTGTAATATTGCAGCCTCTTTCGATTTTTCAGAGCTCCAATCGGTAGTCCCCGTCTAATTAACGCCGTTTGACGCATTTTTGTTTGATAAATTTAATTTTTTCACCTTTTTTCACATATTGACTTAGAATCTCCATAGTAAAATTTTCATTTTGCCAAATATTGTTCAAATTTTAACTTTTTTCTATTTAGTATCGCAGAGTCTGGCCTAACTAGCGTAATTCCGTAGTTCCCGTCGATCTCCGACCAGTAGTTTTCTTGTTATTCACATTTGAAACCCCAAATCTTGGCAAAAATTAGGTTTTTCCGCTCCACTCGAAAATTTTTCCAGGCCCGTCGCCGGTTTTAGTCGCCGTACAGCTGCGCCTCGTCGAGACCTATCCGACGACACCGCGCGCGCGACCCTGAGACGACGCGAAGTCGAAATTTTTCGAGTCGAACCATAAAAATTTCATACAAAAGTTTACCTAAGCAGTGACGATCTGAAGTAAAGCTATCTCGTTTGGTATATTAAAGCTGTAATATTGCAGCCTCTTTCGATTTTTCAGAGCTCCAATCGGTAGTCCCCGTCTAATTAACGCCGTTTGACGCATTTTTGTTTGATAAATTTAATTTTTTCACCTTTTTTCACATATTGACTTAGAATCTCCATAGTAAAATTTTCATTTTGCCAAATATTGTTCAAATTTTAACTTTTTTCTATTTAGTATCGCAGAGTCTGGCCTAACTAGCGTAATTCCGTAGTTCCCGTCGATCTCCGACCAGTAGTTTTCTTGTTATTCACATTTGAAACCCCAAATCTTGGCAAAAATTAGGTTTTTCCGCTCCACTCGAAAATTTTTCCAGGCCCGTCGCCGGTTTTAGTCGCCGTACAGCTGCGCCTCGTCGAGACCTATCCGACGACACCGCGCGCGCGACCCTGAGACGACGCGAAGTCGAAATTTTTCGAGTCGAACCATAAAAATTTCATACAAAAGTTTACCTAAGCAGTGACGATCTGAAGTAAAGCTATCTCGTTTGGTATATTAAAGCTGTAATATTGCAGCCTCTTTCGATTTTTCAGAGCTCCAATCGGTAGTCCCCGTCTAATTAACGCCGTTTGACGCATTTTTGTTTGATAAATTTAATTTTTTCACCTTTTTTCACATATTGACTTAGAATCTCCATAGTAAAATTTTCATTTTGCCAAATATTGTTCAAATTTTAACTTTTTTCTATTTAGTATCGCAGAGTCTGGCCTAACTAGCGTAATTCCGTAGTTCCCGTCGATCTCCGACCAGTAGTTTTCTTGTTATTCACATTTGAAACCCCAAATCTTGGCAAAAATTAGGTTTTTCCGCTCCACTCGAAAATTTTTCCAGGCCCGTCGCCGGTTTTAGTCGCCGTACAGCTGCGCCTCGTCGAGACCTATCCGACGACACCGCGCGCGCGACCCTGAGACGACGCGAAGTCGAAATTTTTCGAGTCGAACCATAAAAATTTCATACAAAAGTTTACCTAAGCAGTGACGATCTGAAGTAAAGCTATCTCGTTTGGTATATTAAAGCTGTAATATTGCAGCCTCTTTCGATTTTTCAGAGCTCCAATCGGTAGTCCCCGTCTAATTAACGCCGTTTGACGCATTTTTGTTTGATAAATTTAATTTTTTCACCTTTTTTCACATATTGACTTAGAATCTCCATAGTAAAATTTTCATTTTGCCAAATATTGTTCAAATTTTAACTTTTTTCTATTTAGTATCGCAGAGTCTGGCCTAACTAGCGTAATTCCGTAGTTCCCGTCGATCTCCGACCAGTAGTTTTCTTGTTATTCACATTTGAAACCCCAAATCTTGGCAAAAATTAGGTTTTTCCGCTCCACTCGAAAATTTTTCCAGGCCCGTCGCCGGTTTTAGTCGCCGTACAGCTGCGCCTCGTCGAGACCTATCCGACGACACCGCGCGCGCGACCCTGAGACGACGCGAAGTCGAAATTTTTCGAGTCGAACCATAAAAATTTCATACAAAAGTTTACCTAAGCAGTGACGATCTGAAGTAAAGCTATCTCGTTTGGTATATTAAAGCTGTAATATTGCAGCCTCTTTCGATTTTTCAGAGCTCCAATCGGTAGTCCCCGTCTAATTAACGCCGTTTGACGCATTTTTGTTTGATAAATTTAATTTTTTCACCTTTTTTCACATATTGACTTAGAATCTCCATAGTAAAATTTTCATTTTGCCAAATATTGTTCAAATTTTAACTTTTTTCTATTTAGTATCGCAGAGTCTGGCCTAACTAGCGTAATTCCGTAGTTCCCGTCGATCTCCGACCAGTAGTTTTCTTGTTATTCACATTTGAAACCCCAAATCTTGGCAAAAATTAGGTTTTTCCGCTCCACTCGAAAATTTTTCCAGGCCCGTCGCCGGTTTTAGTCGCCGTACAGCTGCGCCTCGTCGAGACCTATCCGACGACACCGCGCGCGCGACCCTGAGACGACGCGAAGTCGAAATTTTTCGAGTCGAACCATAAAAATTTCATACAAAAGTTTACCTAAGCAGTGACGATCTGAAGTAAAGCTATCTCGTTTGGTATATTAAAGCTGTAATATTGCAGCCTCTTTCGATTTTTCAGAGCTCCAATCGGTAGTCCCCGTCTAATTAACGCCGTTTGACGCATTTTTGTTTGATAAATTTAATTTTTTCACCTTTTTTCACATATTGACTTAGAATCTCCATAGTAAAATTTTCATTTTGCCAAATATTGTTCAAATTTTAACTTTTTTCTATTTAGTATCGCAGAGTCTGGCCTAACTAGCGTAATTCCGTAGTTCCCGTCGATCTCCGACCAGTAGTTTTCTTGTTATTCACATTTGAAACCCCAAATCTTGGCAAAAATTAGGTTTTTCCGCTCCACTCGAAAATTTTTCCAGGCCCGTCGCCGGTTTTAGTCGCCGTACAGCTGCGCCTCGTCGAGACCTATCCGACGACACCGCGCGCGCGACCCTGAGACGACGCGAAGTCGAAATTTTTCGAGTCGAACCATAAAAATTTCATACAAAAGTTTACCTAAGCAGTGACGATCTGAAGTAAAGCTATCTCGTTTGGTATATTAAAGCTGTAATATTGCAGCCTCTTTCGATTTTTCAGAGCTCCAATCGGTAGTCCCCGTCTAATTAACGCCGTTTGACGCATTTTTGTTTGATAAATTTAATTTTTTCACCTTTTTTCACATATTGACTTAGAATCTCCATAGTAAAATTTTCATTTTGCCAAATATTGTTCAAATTTTAACTTTTTTCTATTTAGTATCGCAGAGTCTGGCCTAACTAGCGTAATTCCGTAGTTCCCGTCGATCTCCGACCAGTAGTTTTCTTGTTATTCACATTTGAAACCCCAAATCTTGGCAAAAATTAGGTTTTTCCGCTCCACTCGAAAATTTTTCCAGGCCCGTCGCCGGTTTTAGTCGCCGTACAGCTGCGCCTCGTCGAGACCTATCCGACGACACCGCGCGCGCGACCCTGAGACGACGCGAAGTCGAAATTTTTCGAGTCGAACCATAAAAATTTCATACAAAAGTTTACCTAAGCAGTGACGATCTGAAGTAAAGCTATCTCGTTTGGTATATTAAAGCTGTAATATTGCAGCCTCTTTCGATTTTTCAGAGCTCCAATCGGTAGTCCCCGTCTAATTAACGCCGTTTGACGCATTTTTGTTTGATAAATTTAATTTTTTCACCTTTTTTCACATATTGACTTAGAATCTCCATAGTAAAATTTTCATTTTGCCAAATATTGTTCAAATTTTAACTTTTTTCTATTTAGTATCGCAGAGTCTGGCCTAACTAGCGTAATTCCGTAGTTCCCGTCGATCTCCGACCAGTAGTTTTCTTGTTATTCACATTTGAAACCCCAAATCTTGGCAAAAATTAGGTTTTTCCGCTCCACTCGAAAATTTTTCCAGGCCCGTCGCCGGTTTTAGTCGCCGTACAGCTGCGCCTCGTCGAGACCTATCCGACGACACCGCGCGCGCGACCCTGAGACGACGCGAAGTCGAAATTTTTCGAGTCGAACCATAAAAATTTCATACAAAAGTTTACCTAAGCAGTGACGATCTGAAGTAAAGCTATCTCGTTTGGTATATTAAAGCTGTAATATTGCAGCCTCTTTCGATTTTTCAGAGCTCCAATCGGTAGTCCCCGTCTAATTAACGCCGTTTGACGCATTTTTGTTTGATAAATTTAATTTTTTCACCTTTTTTCACATATTGACTTAGAATCTCCATAGTAAAATTTTCATTTTGCCAAATATTGTTCAAATTTTAACTTTTTTCTATTTAGTATCGCAGAGTCTGGCCTAACTAGCGTAATTCCGTAGTTCCCGTCGATCTCCGACCAGTAGTTTTCTTGTTATTCACATTTGAAACCCCAAATCTTGGCAAAAATTAGGTTTTTCCGCTCCACTCGAAAATTTTTCCAGGCCCGTCGCCGGTTTTAGTCGCCGTACAGCTGCGCCTCGTCGAGACCTATCCGACGACACCGCGCGCGCGACCCTGAGACGACGCGAGAGTCGAAATTTTTCGAGTCGAACCATAAAAATTTCATACAAAAGTTTACCTAAGCAGTGACGATCTGAAGTAAAGCTATCTCGTTTGGTATATTAAAGCTGTAATATTGCAGCCTCTTTCGATTTTTCAGAGCTCCAATCGGTAGTCCCCGTCTAATTAACGCCGTTTGACGCATTTTTGTTTGATAAATTTAATTTTTTCACCTTTTTTCACATATTGACTTAGAATCTCCATAGTAAAATTTTCATTTTGCCAAATATTGTTCAAATTTTAACTTTTTTCTATTTAGTATCGCAGAGTCTGGCCTAACTAGCGTAATTCCGTAGTTCCCGTCGATCTCCGACCAGTAGTTTTCTTGTTATTCACATTTGAAACCCCAAATCTTGGCAAAAATTAGGTTTTTCCGCTCCACTCGAAAATTTTTCCAGGCCCGTCGCCGGTTTTAGTCGCCGTACAGCTGCGCCTCGTCGAGACCTATCCGACGACACCGCGCGCGCGACCCTGAGACGACGCGAAGTCGAAATTTTTCGAGTCGAACCATAAAAATTTCATACAAAAGTTTACCTAAGCAGTGACGATCTGAAGTAAAGCTATCTCGTTTGGTATATTAAAGCTGTAATATTGCAGCCTCTTTCGATTTTTCAGAGCTCCAATCGGTAGTCCCCGTCTAATTAACGCCGTTTGACGCATTTTTGTTTGATAAATTTAATTTTTTCACCTTTTTTCACATATTGACTTAGAATCTCCATAGTAAAATTTTCATTTTGCCAAATATTGTTCAAATTTTAACTTTTTTCTATTTAGTATCGCAGAGTCTGGCCTAACTAGCGTAATTCCGTAGTTCCCGTCGATCTCCGACCAGTAGTTTTCTTGTTATTCACATTTGAAACCCCAAATCTTGGCAAAAATTAGGTTTTTCCGCTCCACTCGAAAATTTTTCCAGGCCCGTCGCCGGTTTTAGTCGCCGTACAGCTGCGCCTCGTCGAGACCTATCCGACGACACCGCGCGCGCGACCCTGAGACGACGCGAAGTCGAAATTTTTCGAGTCGAACCATAAAAATTTCATACAAAAGTTTACCTAAGCAGTGACGATCTGAAGTAAAGCTATCTCGTTTGGTATATTAAAGCTGTAATATTGCAGCCTCTTTCGATTTTTCAGAGCTCCAATCGGTAGTCCCCGTCTAATTAACGCCGTTTGACGCATTTTTGTTTGATAAATTTAATTTTTTCACCTTTTTTCACATATTGACTTAGAATCTCCATAGTAAAATTTTCATTTTGCCAAATATTGTTCAAATTTTAACTTTTTTCTATTTAGTATCGCAGAGTCTGGCCTAACTAGCGTAATTCCGTAGTTCCCGTCGATCTCCGACCAGTAGTTTTCTTGTTATTCACATTTGAAACCCCAAATCTTGGCAAAAATTAGGTTTTTCCGCTCCACTCGAAAATTTTTCCAGGCCCGTCGCCGGTTTTAGTCGCCGTACAGCTGCGCCTCGTCGAGACCTATCCGACGACACCGCGCGCGCGACCCTGAGACGACGCGAAGTCGAAATTTTTCGAGTCGAACCATAAAAATTTCATACAAAATAAGCAGTGACGATCTGAAGTAAAGCTATCTCGTTTGGTATATTAAAGCTGTAATATTGCAGCCTCTTTCGATTTTTCAGAGCTCCAATCGGTAGTCCCCGTCTAATTAACGCCGTTTGACGCATTTTTGTTTGATAAATTTAATTTTTTCACCTTTTTTCACATATTGACTTAGAATCTCCATAGTAAAATTTTCATTTTGCCAAATATTGTTCAAATTTTAACTTTTTTCTATTTAGTATCGCAGAGTCTGGCCTAACTAGCGTAATTCCGTAGTTCCCGTCGATCTCCGACCAGTAGTTTTCTTGTTATTCACATTTGAAACCCCAAATCTTGGCAAAAATTAGGTTTTTCCGCTCCACTCGAAAATTTTTCCAGGCCCGTCGCCGGTTTTAGTCGCCGTACAGCTGCGCCTCGTCGAGACCTATCCGACGACACCGCGCGCGCGACCCTGAGACGACGCGAAGTCGAAATTTTTCGAGTCGAACCATAAAAATTTCATACAAAAGTTTACCTAAGCAGTGACGATCTGAAGTAAAGCTATCTCGTTTGGTATATTAAAGCTGTAATATTGCAGCCTCTTTCGATTTTTCAGAGCTCCAATCGGTAGTCCCCGTCTAATTAACGCCGTTTGACGCATTTTTGTTTGATAAATTTAATTTTTTCACCTTTTTTCACATATTGACTTAGAATCTCCATAGTAAAATTTTCATTTTGCCAAATATTGTTCAAATTTTAACTTTTTTCTATTTAGTATCGCAGAGTCTGGCCTAACTAGCGTAATTCCGTAGTTCCCGTCGATCTCCGACCAGTAGTTTTCTTGTTATTCACATTTGAAACCCCAAATCTTGGCAAAAATTAGGTTTTTCCGCTCCACTCGAAAATTTTTCCAGGCCCGTCGCCGGTTTTAGTCGCCGTACAGCTGCGCCTCGTCGAGACCTATCCGACGACACCGCGCGCGCGACCCTGAGACGACGCGAAGTCGAAATTTTTCGAGTCGAACCATAAAAATTTCATACAAAAGTTTACCTAAGCAGTGACGATCTGAAGTAAAGCTATCTCGTTTGGTATATTAAAGCTGTAATATTGCAGCCTCTTTCGATTTTTCAGAGCTCCAATCGGTAGTCCCCGTCTAATTAACGCCGTTTGACGCATTTTTGTTTGATAAATTTAATTTTTTCACCTTTTTTCACATATTGACTTAGAATCTCCATAGTAAAATTTTCATTTTGCCAAATATTGTTCAAATTTTAACTTTTTTCTATTTAGTATCGCAGAGTCTGGCCTAACTAGCGTAATTCCGTAGTTCCCGTCGATCTCCGACCAGTAGTTTTCTTGTTATTCACATTTGAAACCCCAAATCTTGGCAAAAATTAGGTTTTTCCGCTCCACTCGAAAATTTTTCCAGGCCCGTCGCCGGTTTTAGTCGCCGTACAGCTGCGCCTCGTCGAGACCTATCCGACGACACCGCGCGCGCGACCCTGAGACGACGCGAAGTCGAAATTTTTCGAGTCGAACCATAAAAATTTCATACAAAAGTTTACCTAAGCAGTGACGATCTGAAGTAAAGCTATCTCGTTTGGTATATTAAAGCTGTAATATTGCAGCCTCTTTCGATTTTTCAGAGCTCCAATCGGTAGTCCCCGTCTAATTAACGCCGTTTTTGACGCATTTTTGTTTGATAAATTTAATTTTTTCACCTTTTTTCACATATTGACTTAGAATCTCCATAGTAAAATTTTCATTTTGCCAAATATTGTTCAAATTTTAACTTTTTTCTATTTAGTATCGCAGAGTCTGGCCTAACTAGCGTAATTCCGTAGTTCCCGTCGATCTCCGACCAGTAGTTTTCTTGTTATTCACATTTGAAACCCCAAATCTTGGCAAAAATTAGGTTTTTCCGCTCCACTCGAAAATTTTTCCAGGCCCGTCGCCGGTTTTAGTCGCCGTACAGCTGCGCCTCGTCGAGACCTATCCGACGACACCGCGCGCGCGACCCTGAGACGACGCGAAGTCGAAATTTTTCGAGTCGAACCATAAAAATTTCATACAAAAGTTTACCTAAGCAGTGACGATCTGAAGTAAAGCTATCTCGTTTGGTATATTAAAGCTGTAATATTGCAGCCTCTTTCGATTTTTCAGAGCTCCAATCGGTAGTCCCCGTCTAATTAACGCCGTTTGACGCATTTTTGTTTGATAAATTTAATTTTTTCACCTTTTTTCACATATTGACTTAGAATCTCCATAGTAAAATTTTCATTTTGCCAAATATTGTTCAAATTTTAACTTTTTTCTATTTAGTATCGCAGAGTCTGGCCTAACTAGCGTAATTCCGTAGTTCCCGTCGATCTCCGACCAGTAGTTTTCTTGTTATTCACATTTGAAACCCCAAATCTTGGCAAAAATTAGGTTTTTCCGCTCCACTCGAAAATTTTTCCAGGCCCGTCGCCGGTTTTAGTCGCCGTACAGCTGCGCCTCGTCGAGACCTATCCGACGACACCGCGCGCGCGACCCTGAGACGACGCGAAGTCGAAATTTTTCGAGTCGAACCATAAAAATTTCATACAAAAGTTTACCTAAGCAGTGACGATCTGAAGTAAAGCTATCTCGTTTGGTATATTAAAGCTGTAATATTGCAGCCTCTTTCGATTTTTCAGAGCTCCAATCGGTAGTCCCCGTCTAATTAACGCCGTTTGACGCATTTTTGTTTGATAAATTTAATTTTTTCACCTTTTTTCACATATTGACTTAGAATCTCCATAGTAAAATTTTCATTTTGCCAAATATTGTTCAAATTTTAACTTTTTTCTATTTAGTATCGCAGAGTCTGGCCTAACTAGCGTAATTCCGTAGTTCCCGTCGATCTCCGACCAGTAGTTTTCTTGTTATTCACATTTGAAACCCCAAATCTTGGCAAAAATTAGGTTTTTCCGCTCCACTCGAAAATTTTTCCAGGCCCGTCGCCGGTTTTAGTCGCCGTACAGCTGCGCCTCGTCGAGACCTATCCGACGACACCGCGCGCGCGACCCTGAGACGACGCGAAGTCGAAATTTTTCGAGTCGAACCATAAAAATTTCATACAAAAGTTTACCTAAGCAGTGACGATCTGAAGTAAAGCTATCTCGTTTGGTATATTAAAGCTGTAATATTGCAGCCTCTTTCGATTTTTTCAGAGCTCCAATCGGTAGTCCCCGTCTAATTAACGCCGTTTGACGCATTTTTGTTTGATAAATTTAATTTTTTCACCTTTTTTCACATATTGACTTAGAATCTCCATAGTAAAATTTTCATTTTGCCAAATATTGTTCAAATTTTAACTTTTTTCTATTTAGTATCGCAGAGTCTGGCCTAACTAGCGTAATTCCGTAGTTCCCGTCGATCTCCGACCAGTAGTTTTCTTGTTATTCACATTTGAAACCCCAAATCTTGGCAAAAATTAGGTTTTTCCGCTCCACTCGAAAATTTTTCCAGGCCCGTCGCCGGTTTTAGTCGCCGTACAGCTGCGCCTCGTCGAGACCTATCCGACGACACCGCGCGCGCGACCCTGAGACGACGCGAAGTCGAAATTTTTCGAGTCGAACCATAAAAATTTCATACAAAAGTTTACCTAAGCAGTGACGATCTGAAGTAAAGCTATCTCGTTTGGTATATTAAAGCTGTAATATTGCAGCCTCTTTCGATTTTTCAGAGCTCCAATCGGTAGTCCCCGTCTAATTAACGCCGTTTGACGCATTTTTGTTTGATAAATTTAATTTTTTCACCTTTTTTCACATATTGACTTAGAATCTCCATAGTAAAATTTTCATTTTGCCAAATATTGTTCAAATTTTAACTTTTTTCTATTTAGTATCGCAGAGTCTGGCCTAACTAGCGTAATTCCGTAGTTCCCGTCGATCTCCGACCAGTAGTTTTCTTGTTATTCACATTTGAAACCCCAAATCTTGGCAAAAATTAGGTTTTTCCGCTCCACTCGAAAATTTTTCCAGGCCCGTCGCCGGTTTTAGTCGCCGTACAGCTGCGCCTCGTCGAGACCTATCCGACGACACCGCGCGCGCGACCCTGAGACGACGCGAAGTCGAAATTTTTCGAGTCGAACCATAAAAATTTCATACAAAAGTTTACCTAAGCAGTGACGATCTGAAGTAAAGCTATCTCGTTTGGTATATTAAAGCTGTAATATTGCAGCCTCTTTCGATTTTTCAGAGCTCCAATCGGTAGTCCCCGTCTAATTAACGCCGTTTGACGCATTTTTGTTTGATAAATTTAATTTTTTCACCTTTTTTCACATATTGACTTAGAATCTCCATAGTAAAATTTTCATTTTGCCAAATATTGTTCAAATTTTAACTTTTTTCTATTTAGTATCGCAGAGTCTGGCCTAACTAGCGTAATTCCGTAGTTCCCGTCGATCTCCGACCAGTAGTTTTCTTGTTATTCACATTTGAAACCCCAAATCTTGGCAAAAATTAGGTTTTTCCGCTCCACTCGAAAATTTTTCCAGGCCCGTCGCCGGTTTTAGTCGCCGTACAGCTGCGCCTCGTCGAGACCTATCCGACGACACCGCGCGCGCGACCCTGAGACGACGCGAAGTCGAAATTTTTCGAGTCGAACCATAAAAATTTCATACAAAAGTTTACCTAAGCAGTGACGATCTGAAGTAAAGCTATCTCGTTTGGTATATTAAAGCTGTAATATTGCAGCCTCTTTCGATTTTTCAGAGCTCCAATCGGTAGTCCCCGTCTAATTAACGCCGTTTGACGCATTTTTGTTTGATAAATTTAATTTTTTCACCTTTTTTCACATATTGACTTAGAATCTCCATAGTAAAATTTTCATTTTGCCAAATATTGTTCAAATTTTAACTTTTTTCTATTTAGTATCGCAGAGTCTGGCCTAACTAGCGTAATTCCGTAGTTCCCGTCGATCTCCGACCAGTAGTTTTCTTGTTATTCACATTTGAAACCCCAAATCTTGGCAAAAATTAGGTTTTTCCGCTCCACTCGAAAATTTTTCCAGGCCCGTCGCCGGTTTTAGTCGCCGTACAGCTGCGCCTCGTCGAGACCTATCCGACGACACCGCGCGCGCGACCCTGAGACGACGCGAAGTCGAAATTTTTCGAGTCGAACCATAAAAATTTCATACAAAAGTTTACCTAAGCAGTGACGATCTGAAGTAAAGCTATCTCGTTTGGTATATTAAAGCTGTAATATTGCAGCCTCTTTCGATTTTTCAGAGCTCCAATCGGTAGTCCCCGTCTAATTAACGCCGTTTGACGCATTTTTGTTTGATAAATTTAATTTTTTCACCTTTTTTCACATATTGACTTAGAATCTCCATAGTAAAATTTTCATTTTGCCAAATATTGTTCAAATTTTAACTTTTTTCTATTTAGTATCGCAGAGTCTGGCCTAACTAGCGTAATTCCGTAGTTCCCGTCGATCTCCGACCAGTAGTTTTCTTGTTATTCACATTTGAAACCCCAAATCTTGGCAAAAATTAGGTTTTTCCGCTCCACTCGAAAATTTTTCCAGGCCCGTCGCCGGTTTTAGTCGCCGTACAGCTGCGCCTCGTCGAGACCTATCCGACGACACCGCGCGCGCGACCCTGAGACGACGCGAAGTCGAAATTTTTCGAGTCGAACCATAAAAATTTCATACAAAAGTTTACCTAAGCAGTGACGATCTGAAGTAAAGCTATCTCGTTTGGTATATTAAAGCTGTAATATTGCAGCCTCTTTCGATTTTTCAGAGCTCCAATCGGTAGTCCCCGTCTAATTAACGCCGTTTGACGCATTTTTGTTTGATAAATTTAATTTTTTCACCTTTTTTCACATATTGACTTAGAATCTCCATAGTAAAATTTTCATTTTGCCAAATATTGTTCAAATTTTAACTTTTTTCTATTTAGTATCGCAGAGTCTGGCCTAACTAGCGTAATTCCGTAGTTCCCGTCGATCTCCGACCAGTAGTTTTCTTGTTATTCACATTTGAAACCCCAAATCTTGGCAAAAATTAGGTTTTTCCGCTCCACTCGAAAATTTTTCCAGGCCCGTCGCCGGTTTTAGTCGCCGTACAGCTGCGCCTCGTCGAGACCTATCCGACGACACCGCGCGCGCGACCCTGAGACGACGCGAAGTCGAAATTTTTCGAGTCGAACCATAAAAATTTCATACAAAAGTTTACCTAAGCAGTGACGATCTGAAGTAAAGCTATCTCGTTTGGTATATTAAAGCTGTAATATTGCAGCCTCTTTCGATTTTTCAGAGCTCCAATCGGTAGTCCCCGTCTAATTAACGCCGTTTGACGCATTTTTGTTTGATAAATTTAATTTTTTCACCTTTTTTCACATATTGACTTAGAATCTCCATAGTAAAATTTTCATTTTGCCAAATATTGTTCAAATTTTAACTTTTTTCTATTTAGTATCGCAGAGTCTGGCCTAACTAGCGTAATTCCGTAGTTCCCGTCGATCTCCGACCAGTAGTTTTCTTGTTATTCACATTTGAAACCCCAAATCTTGGCAAAAATTAGGTTTTTCCGCTCCACTCGAAAATTTTTCCAGGCCCGTCGCCGGTTTTAGTCGCCGTACAGCTGCGCCTCGTCGAGACCTATCCGACGACACCGCGCGCGCGACCCTGAGACGACGCGAAGTCGAAATTTTTCGAGTCGAACCATAAAAATTTCATACAAAAGTTTACCTAAGCAGTGACGATCTGAAGTAAAGCTATCTCGTTTGGTATATTAAAGCTGTAATATTGCAGCCTCTTTCGATTTTTCAGAGCTCCAATCGGTAGTCCCCGTCTAATTAACGCCGTTTGACGCATTTTTGTTTGATAAATTTAATTTTTTCACCTTTTTTCACATATTGACTTAGAATCTCCATAGTAAAATTTTCATTTTGCCAAATATTGTTCAAATTTTAACTTTTTTCTATTTAGTATCGCAGAGTCTGGCCTAACTAGCGTAATTCCGTAGTTCCCGTCGATCTCCGACCAGTAGTTTTCTTGTTATTCACATTTGAAACCCCAAATCTTGGCAAAAATTAGGTTTTTCCGCTCCACTCGAAAATTTTTCCAGGCCCGTCGCCGGTTTTAGTCGCCGTACAGCTGCGCCTCGTCGAGACCTATCCGACGACACCGCGCGCGCGACCCTGAGACGACGCGAAGTCGAAATTTTTCGAGTCGAACCATAAAAATTTCATACAAAAGTTTACCTAAGCAGTGACGATCTGAAGTAAAGCTATCTCGTTTGGTATATTAAAGCTGTAATATTGCAGCCTCTTTCGATTTTTCAGAGCTCCAATCGGTAGTCCCCGTCTAATTAACGCCGTTTGACGCATTTTTGTTTGATAAATTTAATTTTTTCACCTTTTTTCACATATTGACTTAGAATCTCCATAGTAAAATTTTCATTTTGCCAAATATTGTTCAAATTTTAACTTTTTTCTATTTAGTATCGCAGAGTCTGGCCTAACTAGCGTAATTCCGTAGTTCCCGTCGATCTCCGACCAGTAGTTTTCTTGTTATTCACATTTGAAACCCCAAATCTTGGCAAAAATTAGGTTTTTCCGCTCCACTCGAAAATTTTTCCAGGCCCGTCGCCGGTTTTAGTCGCCGTACAGCTGCGCCTCGTCGAGACCTATCCGACGACACCGCGCGCGCGACCCTGAGACGACGCGAAGTCGAAATTTTTCGAGTCGAACCATAAAAATTTCATACAAAAGTTTACCTAAGCAGTGACGATCTGAAGTAAAGCTATCTCGTTTGGTATATTAAAGCTGTAATATTGCAGCCTCTTTCGATTTTTTCAGAGCTCCAATCGGTAGTCCCCGTCTAATTAACGCCGTTTGACGCATTTTTGTTTGATAAATTTAATTTTTTCACCTTTTTTCACATATTGACTTAGAATCTCCATAGTAAAATTTTCATTTTGCCAAATATTGTTCAAATTTTAACTTTTTTCTATTTAGTATCGCAGAGTCTGGCCTAACTAGCGTAATTCCGTAGTTCCCGTCGATCTCCGACCAGTAGTTTTCTTGTTATTCACATTTGAAACCCCAAATCTTGGCAAAAATTAGGTTTTTCCGCTCCACTCGAAAATTTTTCCAGGCCCGTCGCCGGTTTTAGTCGCCGTACAGCTGCGCCTCGTCGAGACCTATCCGACGACACCGCGCGCGCGACCCTGAGACGACGCGAAGTCGAAATTTTTCGAGTCGAACCATAAAAATTTCATACAAAAGTTTACCTAAGCAGTGACGATCTGAAGTAAAGCTATCTCGTTTGGTATATTAAAGCTGTAATATTGCAGCCTCTTTCGATTTTTCAGAGCTCCAATCGGTAGTCCCCGTCTAATTAACGCCGTTTGACGCATTTTTGTTTGATAAATTTAATTTTTTCACCTTTTTTCACATATTGACTTAGAATCTCCATAGTAAAATTTTCATTTTGCCAAATATTGTTCAAATTTTAACTTTTTTCTATTTAGTATCGCAGAGTCTGGCCTAACTAGCGTAATTCCGTAGTTCCCGTCGATCTCCGACCAGTAGTTTTCTTGTTATTCACATTTGAAACCCCAAATCTTGGCAAAAATTAGGTTTTTCCGCTCCACTCGAAAATTTTTCCAGGCCCGTCGCCGGTTTTAGTCGCCGTACAGCTGCGCCTCGTCGAGACCTATCCGACGACACCGCGCGCGCGACCCTGAGACGACGCGAAGTCGAAATTTTTCGAGTCGAACCATAAAAATTTCATACAAAAGTTTACCTAAGCAGTGACGATCTGAAGTAAAGCTATCTCGTTTGGTATATTAAAGCTGTAATATTGCAGCCTCTTTCGATTTTTCAGAGCTCCAATCGGTAGTCCCCGTCTAATTAACGCCGTTTGACGCATTTTTGTTTGATAAATTTAATTTTTTCACCTTTTTTCACATATTGACTTAGAATCTCCATAGTAAAATTTTCATTTTGCCAAATATTGTTCAAATTTTAACTTTTTTCTATTTAGTATCGCAGAGTCTGGCCTAACTAGCGTAATTCCGTAGTTCCCGTCGATCTCCGACCAGTAGTTTTCTTGTTATTCACATTTGAAACCCCAAATCTTGGCAAAAATTAGGTTTTTCCGCTCCACTCGAAAATTTTTCCAGGCCCGTCGCCGGTTTTTAGTCGCCGTACAGCTGCGCCTCGTCGAGACCTATCCGACGACACCGCGCGCGCGACCCTGAGACGACGCGAAGTCGAAATTTTTCGAGTCGAACCATAAAAATTTCATACAAAAGTTTACCTAAGCAGTGACGATCTGAAGTAAAGCTATCTCGTTTGGTATATTAAAGCTGTAATATTGCAGCCTCTTTCGATTTTTCAGAGCTCCAATCGGTAGTCCCCGTCTAATTAACGCCGTTTGACGCATTTTTGTTTGATAAATTTAATTTTTTCACCTTTTTTCACATATTGACTTAGAATCTCCATAGTAAAATTTTCATTTTGCCAAATATTGTTCAAATTTTAACTTTTTTCTAATTTAGTATCGCAGAGTCTGGCCTAACTAGCGTAATTCCGTAGTTCCCGTCGATCTCCGACCAGTAGTTTTCTTGTTATTCACATTTGAAACCCCAAATCTTGGCAAAAATTAGGTTTTTCCGCTCCACTCGAAAATTTTTCCAGGCCCGTCGCCGGTTTTAGTCGCCGTACAGCTGCGCCTCGTCGAGACCTATCCGACGACACCGCGCGCGCGACCCTGAGACGACGCGAAGTCGAAATTTTTCGAGTCGAACCATAAAAATTTCATACAAAAGTTTACCTAAGCAGTGACGATCTGAAGTAAAGCTATCTCGTTTGGTATATTAAAGCTGTAATATTGCAGCCTCTTTCGATTTTTCAGAGCTCCAATCGGTAGTCCCCGTCTAATTAACGCCGTTTGACGCATTTTTGTTTGATAAATTTAATTTTTTCACCTTTTTTCACATATTGACTTAGAATCTCCATAGTAAAATTTTCATTTTGCCAAATATTGTTCAAATTTTAACTTTTTTCTATTTAGTATCGCAGAGTCTGGCCTAACTAGCGTAATTCCGTAGTTCCCGTCGATCTCCGACCAGTAGTTTTTCTTGTTATTCACATTTGAAACCCCAAATCTTGGCAAAAATTAGGTTTTTCCGCTCCACTCGAAAATTTTTCCAGGCCCGTCGCCGGTTTTAGTCGCCGTACAGCTGCGCCTCGTCGAGACCTATCCGACGACACCGCGCGCGCGACCCTGAGACGACGCGAAGTCGAAATTTTTCGAGTCGAACCATAAAAATTTCATACAAAAGTTTACCTAAGCAGTGACGATCTGAAGTAAAGCTATCTCGTTTGGTATATTAAAGCTGTAATATTGCAGCCTCTTTCGATTTTTCAGAGCTCCAATCGGTAGTCCCCGTCTAATTAACGCCGTTTGACGCATTTTTTGTTTGATAAATTTAATTTTTTCACCTTTTTTCACATATTGACTTAGAATCTCCATAGTAAAATTTTCATTTTGCCAAATATTGTTCAAATTTTAACTTTTTTCTATTTAGTATCGCAGAGTCTGGCCTAACTAGCGTAATTCCGTAGTTCCCGTCGATCTCCGACCAGTAGTTTTCTTGTTATTCACATTTGAAACCCCAAATCTTGGCAAAAATTAGGTTTTTCCGCTCCACTCGAAAATTTTTCCAGGCCCGTCGCCGGTTTTAGTCGCCGTACAGCTGCGCCTCGTCGAGACCTATCCGACGACACCGCGCGCGCGACCCTGAGACGACGCGAAGTCGAAATTTTTCGAGTCGAACCATAAAAATTTCATACAAAAGTTTACCTAAGCAGTGACGATCTGAAGTAAAGCTATCTCGTTTGGTATATTAAAGCTGTAATATTGCAGCCTCTTTCGATTTTTCAGAGCTCCAATCGGTAGTCCCCGTCTAATTAACGCCGTTTGACGCATTTTTGTTTGATAAATTTAATTTTTTCACCTTTTTTCACATATTGACTTAGAATCTCCATAGTAAAATTTTCATTTTGCCAAATATTGTTCAAATTTTAACTTTTTTCTATTTAGTATCGCAGAGTCTGGCCTAACTAGCGTAATTCCGTAGTTCCCGTCGATCTCCGACCAGTAGTTTTCTTGTTATTCACATTTGAAACCCCAAATCTTGGCAAAAATTAGGTTTTTCCGCTCCACTCGAAAATTTTTCCAGGCCCGTCGCCGGTTTTAGTCGCCGTACAGCTGCGCCTCGTCGAGACCTATCCGACGACACCGCGCGCGCGACCCTGAGACGACGCGAAGTCGAAATTTTTCGAGTCGAACCATAAAAATTTCATACAAAAGTTTACCTAAGCAGTGACGATCTGAAGTAAAGCTATCTCGTTTGGTATATTAAAGCTGTAATATTGCAGCCTCTTTCGATTTTCAGAGCTCCAATCGGTAGTCCCCGTCTAATTAACGCCGTTTGACGCATTTTTGTTTGATAAATTTAATTTTTTCACCTTTTTTCACATATTGACTTAGAATCTCCATAGTAAAATTTTCATTTTGCCAAATATTGTTCAAATTTTAACTTTTTTCTATTTAGTATCGCAGAGTCTGGACTAACTAGCGTAATTCCGTAGTTCCCGTCGATCTCCGACCAGTAGTTTTCTTGTTATTCACATTTGAAACCCCAAATCTTTGGCAAAAATTAGGTTTTTTCCGCTCCACTCGAATATTTTTCCAGGCCCGTCGCCGGTTTTAGTCGCCGTACAGCTGCGCCTCGTCGAGACCTATCCGACGACACCGCAGCGCGCGACCCTGAGACGACGCGAAGTCGAAATTTTTCGAGTCGAACCATAAAAATTTCATACAAAAGTTTACCTAAGCATGACGATCTGAAGTAAAGCTATCTCGTTTGGTATATTAAAGCTGTAATATTGCAGCCTCTTTCGATTTTTCAGAGCTCCAATCGGTAGTCCCCGTCTAATTAACGCCGTTTGACGCATTTTTGTTTGATAAATTTAATTTTTTCACCTTTTTTCACATATTGACTTAGAATCTCCATAGTAAAATTTTCATTTTGCCAAATATTGTTCAAATTTTAACTTTTTTCTATTTAGTATCGCAGAGTCTGGCCTAACTAGCGTAATTCCGTAGTTCCCGTCGATCTCCGACCAGTAGTTTTCTTGTTATTCACATTTGAAACCCCAAATCTTGGCAAAAATTAGGTTTTTCCGCTCCACTCGAAAATTTTTCCAGGCCCGTCGCCGGGTTTTAGTCGCCGTACAGCTGCGCCTCGTCGAGACCTATCCGACGACACCGCGCGCGCGACCCTGAGACGACGCGAAGTCGAAATTTTTCGAGTCGAACCATAAAAATTTCATACAAAAGTTTACCTAAGCAGTGACGATCTGAAGTAAAGCTATCTCGTTTGGTATATTAAAGCTGTAATATTGCAGCCTCTTTCGATTTTTCAGAGCTCCAATCGGTAGTCCCCGTCTAATTAACGCCGTTTGACGCATTTTTGTTTGATAAATTTAATTTTTTCACCTTTTTTCACATATTGACTTAGAATCTCCATAGTAAAATTTTCATTTTGCCAAATATTGTTCAAATTTTAACTTTTTTCTATTTAGTATCGCAGAGTCTGGCCTAACTAGCGTAATTCCGTAGTTCCCGTCGATCTCCGACCAGTAGTTTTCTTGTTATTCACATTTGAAACCCCAAATCTTGGCAAAAATTAGGTTTTTCCGCTCCACTCGAAAATTTTTCCAGGCCCGTCGCCGGTTTTAGTCGCCGTACAGCTGCGCCTCGTCGAGACCTATCCCGACGACACCGGGCGCGCGCGACCCTGAGACGACGGCGAAGTCGAAATTTTTCGAGTCGACCCAAAAAAAATTTCATACAAAAGTTTACCTAAGCAGTGACGATCTGAAGTAAAGCTATCTCGTTTGGTAATATTAAAGCTGTGAATATTGCAGCCTCTTTCGATTTTTCAGAGCTCCAATCGGTAGTCCCCGTCTAATTAACGCCGTTTGACGCATTTTTGTTTGATAAATTTAATTTTTTCACCTTTTTTCACATATTGACTTAGAATCTCCATAGTAAAATTTTCATTTTGCACAAATATTGTTCAAAATTTTAACTTTTTTTCTATTTAGTATCGCAGAGTCTGGCCATAACTAGCGTAATTCCGTAGTTCCCGTCGATCTCCGACCAAGTAGTTTTCTTGTTATTCACATTTGAAACCCCAAATCTTGGCAAAAAATTAGGTTTTTCCGCTCCACTCGAAAATTTTTTCCAGGCCCGTCGCCGGTTTTAGTCGCCGTACAGCTGCGCCTCGTCGAGACCTATCCGACGACACCGCGCGCGCGACCCTGAGACGACGCGAAGTCGAAATTTTTCGAGTCGAACCATAAAAATTTCATACAAAAGTTTACCTAAGCAGTGACGATCTGAAGTAAAGCTATCTCGTTTGGTATATTAAAGCTGTAATATTGCAGCCTCTTTCGATTTTTCAGAGCTCCAATCGGTAGTCCCCGTCTAATTAACGCCGTTTTGACGCATTTTTGTTTGATAAATTTAATTTTTTCACCTTTTTTCACATATTGACTTAGAATCTCCATAGTAAAATTTTCATTTTGCCAATATTGTTCAAATTTTAACTTTTTTCTATTTAGTATCGCAGAGTCTGGCCTAACTAGCGTAATTCCGTAGTTCCCGTCGATCTCCGACCAGTAGTTTTCTTGTTATTCACATTTGAAACCCCAAATCTTGGCAAAAAATTAGGTTTTTTTTCCGCTCCACTCGAAAATTTTTCCAGGCCCGTCGCCGGTTTTAGTCGCCGTACAGCTGCGCCTCGTCGAGACCTATCCGACGACACCGCGGCGCGCGACCCTGAGACGACGCGAAGTCGAAATTTTTCGAGTCGAACCATAAATATTTCATACAAAAGTTTACCTAAGCAGTGTCGATCTGAAGTAAGCTATCTCGTTTGGTATATTAAAGCTGTAATATTGCAGCCTCTTTCGATTTTTTCAGAGCTCCAATCGGTAGTCCCCGTCTAATTAACGCCGTTTGACGCATTTTTGTTTGATAAATTTAATTTTTTCACCTTTTTTCACATATTGACTTAGAATCTCCATAGTAAAATTTTCATTTTGCCAAATATTGTTCAAATTTTAACTTTTTTCTATTTAGTATCGCAGAGTCTGGCCTAACTAGCGTAATTCCGTAGTTCCCGTCGATCTCCGACCAGTAGTTTTCTTGTTATTCACATTTGAAACCCCAATCTTGGACAAAAATTAGGTTTTTCCGCTCCACTCGAAAATTTTTCCAGGCCCCGTCGCCGGTTTTAGTCGCCGTACAGCTGCGCCTCGTCGAGGACCTATCCGACGACACCGCGCGCGCGACCCTGAGACGACGCGAAGTCGAAATTTTTCGAGTCGAACCATAAAAATTTCATACAAAAGTTTACCTAGCAGTGACGATCTGAAGTAAAGCTATCTCGTTTGGTATATTAAAGCTGTAATATTGCAGCCTCTTCGATTTTTCAGAGCTCCAATCGGTAGTCCCCGTCTAATTAACGCCGTTTGACGCATTTTTGTTTGATAAATTTAATTTTTTCACCTTTTTTCACTTATTGACTTAGAATTCCATAGTAAAATTTCATTTTGCCAAATATTGTTCAAATTTTAACTTTTTTCTATTTAGTATCGCAGAGTCTGGCCTAACTAGCGTAATTCCGTAGTTCCCGTCGATCTCCGACCAGTAGTTTTCTTGTTATTCACATTTGAAACCCCAAATCTTGGCAAAAATTAGGTTTTTCCGCTCCACTCGAAAATTTTTCCAGGCCCGTCGCCGGTTTTAGTCGCCGTACAGCTGCGCCTCGTCGAGACCTATCCGACGACACCGCGCGCGCGACCCTGAGACGACGCGAAGTCGAAATTTTTCGAGTCGAACCATAAAAATTTCATACAAAAGTTTACCTAAGCAGTGACGATCTGAAGTAAAGCTATCTCGTTTGGTATATTAAAGCTGTAATATTGCAGCCTCTTTCGATTTTTCAGAGCTCCAATCGGTAGTCCCCGTCTAATTAACGCCGTTTGACGCATTTTTGTTTGATAAATTTAATTTTTTCACCTTTTTTCACATATTGACTTAGAATCTCCATAGTAAAATTTTCATTTTGCCAAATATTGTTCAAATTTTAACTTTTTTCTATTTAGTATCGCAGAGTCTGGCCTAACTAGCGTAATTCCGTAGTTCCCGTCGATCTCCGACCAGTAGTTTTCTTGTTATTCACATTTGAAACCCCAAATCTTGGCAAAAATTAGGTTTTTCCGCTCCACTCGAAAATTTTTCCAGGCCCGTCGCCGGTTTTAGTCGCCGTACAGCTGCGCCTCGTCGAGACCTATCCGACGACACCGCGCGCGCGACCCTGAGACGACGCGAAGTCGAAATTTTTCGAGTCGAACCATAAAAATTTCATACAAAAGTTTACCTAAGCAGTGACGATCTGAAGTAAAGCTATCTCGTTTGGTATATTAAAGCTGTAATATTGCAGCCTCTTTCGATTTTTCAGAGCTCCAATCGGTAGTCCCCGTCTAATTAACGCCGTTTGACGCATTTTTTGTTTGATAAATTTAATTTTTTCACCTTTTTTCACATATTGACTTAGAATCTCCATAGTAAAATTTTCATTTTGCCAAATATTGTTCAAATTTTAACTTTTTTCTATTTAGTATCGCAGAGTCTGGCCTAACTAGCGTAATTCCGTAGTTCCCGTCGATCTCCGACCAGTAGTTTTCTTGTTATTCACATTTGAAACCCCAAATCTTGGCAAAAATTAGGTTTTTCCGCTCCACTCGAAAATTTTTCCAGGCCCGTCGCCGGTTTTAGTCGCCGTACAGCTGCGCCTCGTCGAGACCTATCCGACGACACCGCGCGCGCGACCCTGAGACGACGCGAAGTCGAAATTTTTCGAGTCGAACCATAAAAATTTCATACAAAAGTTTACCTAAGCAGTGACGATCTGAAGTAAAGCTATCTCGTTTGGTATATTAAAGCTGTAATATTGCAGCCTCTTTCGATTTTTCAGAGCTCCAATCGGTAGTCCCCGTCTAATTAACGCCGTTTGACGCATTTTTGTTTGATAAATTTAATTTTTTCACCTTTTTTCACATATTGACTTAGAATCTCCATAGTAAAATTTTCATTTTGCCAAATATTGTTCAAATTTTAACTTTTTTCTATTTAGTATCGCAGAGTCTGGCCTAACTAGCGTAATTCCGTAGTTCCCGTCGATCTCCGACCAGTAGTTTTCTTGTTATTCACATTTGAAACCCCAAATCTTGGCAAAAATTAGGTTTTTCCGCTCCACTCGAAAATTTTTCCAGGCCCGTCGCCGGTTTTAGTCGCCGTACAGCTGCGCCTCGTCGAGACCTATCCGACGACACCGCGCGCGCGACCCTGAGACGACGCGAAGTCGAAATTTTTCGAGTCGAACCATAAAAATTTCATACAAAAGTTTACCTAAGCAGTGACGATCTGAAGTAAAGCTATCTCGTTTGGTATATTAAAGCTGTAATATTGCAGCCTCTTTCGATTTTTCAGAGCTCCAATCGGTAGTCCCCGTCTAATTAACGCCGTTTGACGCATTTTTGTTTGATAAATTTAATTTTTTCACCTTTTTTCACATATTGACTTAGAATCTCCATAGTAAAATTTTCATTTTGCCAAATATTGTTCAAATTTTAACTTTTTTCTATTTAGTATCGCAGAGTCTGGCCTAACTAGCGTAATTCCGTAGTTCCCGTCGATCTCCGACCAGTAGTTTTCTTGTTATTCACATTTGAAACCCCAAATCTTGGCAAAAATTAGGTTTTTCCGCTCCACTCGAAAATTTTTCCAGGCCCGTCGCCGGTTTTAGTCGCCGTACAGCTGCGCCTCGTCGAGACCTATCCGACGACACCGCGCGCGCGACCCTGAGACGACGCGAAGTCGAAATTTTTCGAGTCGAACCATAAAAATTTCATACAAAAGTTTACCTAAGCAGTGACGATCTGAAGTAAAGCTATCTCGTTTGGTATATTAAAGCTGTAATATTGCAGCCTCTTTCGATTTTTCAGAGCTCCAATCGGTAGTCCCCGTCTAATTAACGCCGTTTGACGCATTTTTGTTTGATAAATTTAATTTTTTCACCTTTTTTCACATATTGACTTAGAATCTCCATAGTAAAATTTTCATTTTGCCAAATATTGTTCAAATTTTAACTTTTTTCTATTTAGTATCGCAGAGTCTGGCCTAACTAGCGTAATTCCGTAGTTCCCGTCGATCTCCGACCAGTAGTTTTCTTGTTATTCACATTTGAAACCCCAAATCTTGGCAAAAATTAGGTTTTTCCGCTCCACTCGAAAATTTTTCCAGGCCCGTCGCCGGTTTTAGTCGCCGTACAGCTGCGCCTCGTCGAGACCTATCCGACGACACCGCGCGCGCGACCCTGAGACGACGCGAAGTCGAAATTTTTCGAGTCGAACCATAAAAATTTCATACAAAAGTTTACCTAAGCAGTGACGATCTGAAGTAAAGCTATCTCGTTTGGTATATTAAAGCTGTAATATTGCAGCCTCTTTCGATTTTTCAGAGCTCCAATCGGTAGTCCCCGTCTAATTAACGCCGTTTGACGCATTTTTGTTTGATAAATTTAATTTTTTCACCTTTTTTCACATATTGACTTAGAATCTCCATAGTAAAATTTTCATTTTGCCAAATATTGTTCAAATTTTAACTTTTTTCTATTTAGTATCGCAGAGTCTGGCCTAACTAGCGTAATTCCGTAGTTCCCGTCGATCTCCGACCAGTAGTTTTCTTGTTATTCACATTTGAAACCCCAAATCTTGGCAAAAATTAGGTTTTTCCGCTCCACTCGAAAATTTTTCCAGGCCCGTCGCCGGTTTTAGTCGCCGTACAGCTGCGCCTCGTCGAGACCTATCCGACGACACCGCGCGCGCGACCCTGAGACGACGCGAAGTCGAAATTTTTCGAGTCGAACCATAAAAATTTCATACAAAAGTTTACCTAAGCAGTGACGATCTGAAGTAAAGCTATCTCGTTTGGTATATTAAAGCTGTAATATTGCAGCCTCTTTCGATTTTTCAGAGCTCCAATCGGTAGTCCCCGTCTAATTAACGCCGTTTGACGCATTTTTGTTTGATAAATTTAATTTTTTCACCTTTTTTCACATATTGACTTAGAATCTCCATAGTAAAATTTTCATTTTGCCAAATATTGTTCAAATTTTAACTTTTTTCTATTTAGTATCGCAGAGTCTGGCCTAACTAGCGTAATTCCGTAGTTCCCGTCGATCTCCGACCAGTAGTTTTCTTGTTATTCACATTTGAAACCCCAAATCTTGGCAAAAATTAGGTTTTTCCGCTCCACTCGAAAATTTTTCCAGGCCCGTCGCCGGTTTTAGTCGCCGTACAGCTGCGCCTCGTCGAGACCTATCCGACGACACCGCGCGCGCGACCCTGAGACGACGCGAAGTCGAAATTTTTCGAGTCGAACCATAAAAATTTCATACAAAAGTTTACCTAAGCAGTGACGATCTGAAGTAAAGCTATCTCGTTTGGTATATTAAAGCTGTAATATTGCAGCCTCTTTCGATTTTTCAGAGCTCCAATCGGTAGTCCCCGTCTAATTAACGCCGTTTGACGCATTTTTGTTTGATAAATTTAATTTTTTCACCTTTTTTCACATATTGACTTAGAATCTCCATAGTAAAATTTTCATTTTGCCAAATATTGTTCAAATTTTAACTTTTTTCTATTTAGTATCGCAGAGTCTGGCCTAACTAGCGTAATTCCGTAGTTCCCGTCGATCTCCGACCAGTAGTTTTCTTGTTATTCACATTTGAAACCCCAAATCTTGGCAAAAATTAGGTTTTTCCGCTCCACTCGAAAATTTTTCCAGGCCCGTCGCCGGTTTTAGTCGCCGTACAGCTGCGCCTCGTCGAGACCTATCCGACGACACCGCGCGCGCGACCCTGAGACGACGCGAAGTCGAAATTTTTCGAGTCGAACCATAAAAATTTCATACAAAAGTTTACCTAAGCAGTGACGATCTGAAGTAAAGCTATCTCGTTTGGTATATTAAAGCTGTAATATTGCAGCCTCTTTCGATTTTTCAGAGCTCCAATCGGTAGTCCCCGTCTAATTAACGCCGTTTGACGCATTTTTGTTTGATAAATTTAATTTTTTCACCTTTTTTCACATATTGACTTAGAATCTCCATAGTAAAATTTTCATTTTGCCAAATATTGTTCAAATTTTAACTTTTTTCTATTTAGTATCGCAGAGTCTGGCCTAACTAGCGTAATTCCGTAGTTCCCGTCGATCTCCGACCAGTAGTTTTCTTGTTATTCACATTTGAAACCCCAAATCTTGGCAAAAATTAGGTTTTTCCGCTCCACTCGAAAATTTTTCCAGGCCCGTCGCCGGTTTTAGTCGCCGTACAGCTGCGCCTCGTCGAGACCTATCCGACGACACCGCGCGCGCGACCCTGAGACGACGCGAAGTCGAAATTTTTCGAGTCGAACCATAAAAATTTCATACAAAAGTTTACCTAAGCAGTGACGATCTGAAGTAAAGCTATCTCGTTTGGTATATTAAAGCTGTAATATTGCAGCCTCTTTCGATTTTTCAGAGCTCCAATCGGTAGTCCCCGTCTAATTAACGCCGTTTGACGCATTTTTGTTTGATAAATTTAATTTTTTCACCTTTTTTCACATATTGACTTAGAATCTCCATAGTAAAATTTTCATTTTGCCAAATATTGTTCAAATTTTAACTTTTTTCTATTTAGTATCGCAGAGTCTGGCCTAACTAGCGTAATTCCGTAGTTCCCGTCGATCTCCGACCAGTAGTTTTCTTGTTATTCACATTTGAAACCCCAAATCTTGGCAAAAATTAGGTTTTTCCGCTCCACTCGAAAATTTTTCCAGGCCCGTCGCCGGTTTTAGTCGCCGTACAGCTGCGCCTCGTCGAGACCTATCCGACGACACCGCGCGCGCGACCCTGAGACGACGCGAAGTCGAAATTTTTCGAGTCGAACCATAAAAATTTCATACAAAAGTTTACCTAAGCAGTGACGATCTGAAGTAAAGCTATCTCGTTTGGTATATTAAAGCTGTAATATTGCAGCCTCTTTCGATTTTTCAGAGCTCCAATCGGTAGTCCCCGTCTAATTAACGCCGTTTGACGCATTTTTGTTTGATAAATTTAATTTTTTCACCTTTTTTCACATATTGACTTAGAATCTCCATAGTAAAATTTTCATTTTGCCAAATATTGTTCAAATTTTAACTTTTTTCTATTTAGTATCGCAGAGTCTGGCCTAACTAGCGTAATTCCGTAGTTCCCGTCGATCTCCGACCAGTAGTTTTCTTGTTATTCACATTTGAAACCCCAAATCTTGGCAAAAATTAGGTTTTTCCGCTCCACTCGAAAATTTTTCCAGGCCCGTCGCCGGTTTTAGTCGCCGTACAGCTGCGCCTCGTCGAGACCTATCCGACGACACCGCGCGCGCGACCCTGAGACGACGCGAAGTCGAAATTTTTCGAGTCGAACCATAAAAATTTCATACAAAAGTTTACCTAAGCAGTGACGATCTGAAGTAAAGCTATCTCGTTTGGTATATTAAAGCTGTAATATTGCAGCCTCTTTCGATTTTTCAGAGCTCCAATCGGTAGTCCCCGTCTAATTAACGCCGTTTGACGCATTTTTGTTTGATAAATTTAATTTTTTCACCTTTTTTCACATATTGACTTAGAATCTCCATAGTAAAATTTTCATTTTGCCAAATATTGTTCAAATTTTAACTTTTTTCTATTTAGTATCGCAGAGTCTGGCCTAACTAGCGTAATTCCGTAGTTCCCGTCGATCTCCGACCAGTAGTTTTCTTGTTATTCACATTTGAAACCCCAAATCTTGGCAAAAATTAGGTTTTTCCGCTCCACTCGAAAATTTTTCCAGGCCCGTCGCCGGTTTTAGTCGCCGTACAGCTGCGCCTCGTCGAGACCTATCCGACGACACCGCGCGCGCGACCCTGAGACGACGCGAAGTCGAAATTTTTCGAGTCGAACCATAAAAATTTCATACAAAAGTTTACCTAAGCAGTGACGATCTGAAGTAAAGCTATCTCGTTTGGTATATTAAAGCTGTAATATTGCAGCCTCTTTCGATTTTTCAGAGCTCCAATCGGTAGTCCCCGTCTAATTAACGCCGTTTGACGCATTTTTGTTTGATAAATTTAATTTTTTCACCTTTTTTCACATATTGACTTAGAATCTCCATAGTAAAATTTTCATTTTGCCAAATATTGTTCAAATTTTAACTTTTTTCTATTTAGTATCGCAGAGTCTGGCCTAACTAGCGTAATTCCGTAGTTCCCGTCGATCTCCGACCAGTAGTTTTCTTGTTATTCACATTTGAAACCCCAAATCTTGGCAAAAATTAGGTTTTTCCGCTCCACTCGAAAATTTTTCCAGGCCCGTCGCCGGTTTTAGTCGCCGTACAGCTGCGCCTCGTCGAGACCTATCCGACGACACCGCGCGCGCGACCCTGAGACGACGCGAAGTCGAAATTTTTCGAGTCGAACCATAAAAATTTCATACAAAAGTTTACCTAAGCAGTGACGATCTGAAGTAAAGCTATCTCGTTTGGTATATTAAAGCTGTAATATTGCAGCCTCTTTCGATTTTTCAGAGCTCCAATCGGTAGTCCCCGTCTAATTAACGCCGTTTGACGCATTTTTGTTTGATAAATTTAATTTTTTCACCTTTTTTCACATATTGACTTAGAATCTCCATAGTAAAATTTTCATTTTGCCAAATATTGTTCAAATTTTAACTTTTTTCTATTTAGTATCGCAGAGTCTGGCCTAACTAGCGTAATTCCGTAGTTCCCGTCGATCTCCGACCAGTAGTTTTCTTGTTATTCACATTTGAAACCCCAAATCTTGGCAAAAATTAGGTTTTTCCGCTCCACTCGAAAATTTTTCCAGGCCCGTCGCCGGTTTTAGTCGCCGTACAGCTGCGCCTCGTCGAGACCTATCCGACGACACCGCGCGCGCGACCCTGAGACGACGCGAAGTCGAAATTTTTCGAGTCGAACCATAAAAATTTCATACAAAAGTTTACCTAAGCAGTGACGATCTGAAGTAAAGCTATCTCGTTTGGTATATTAAAGCTGTAATATTGCAGCCTCTTTCGATTTTTCAGAGCTCCAATCGGTAGTCCCCGTCTAATTAACGCCGTTTGACGCATTTTTGTTTGATAAATTTAATTTTTTCACCTTTTTTCACATATTGACTTAGAATCTCCATAGTAAAATTTTCATTTTGCCAAATATTGTTCAAATTTTAACTTTTTTCTATTTAGTATCGCAGAGTCTGGCCTAACTAGCGTAATTCCGTAGTTCCCGTCGATCTCCGACCAGTAGTTTTCTTGTTATTCACATTTGAAACCCCAAATCTTGGCAAAAATTAGGTTTTTCCGCTCCACTCGAAAATTTTTCCAGGCCCGTCGCCGGTTTTAGTCGCCGTACAGCTGCGCCTCGTCGAGACCTATCCGACGACACCGCGCGCGCGACCCTGAGACGACGCGAAGTCGAAATTTTTCGAGTCGAACCATAAAAATTTCATACAAAAGTTTACCTAAGCAGTGACGATCTGAAGTAAAGCTATCTCGTTTGGTATATTAAAGCTGTAATATTGCAGCCTCTTTCGATTTTTCAGAGCTCCAATCGGTAGTCCCCGTCTAATTAACGCCGTTTGACGCATTTTTGTTTGATAAATTTAATTTTTTCACCTTTTTTCACATATTGACTTAGAATCTCCATAGTAAAATTTTCATTTTGCCAAATATTGTTCAAATTTTAACTTTTTTCTATTTAGTATCGCAGAGTCTGGCCTAACTAGCGTAATTCCGTAGTTCCCGTCGATCTCCGACCAGTAGTTTTCTTGTTATTCACATTTGAAACCCCAAATCTTGGCAAAAATTAGGTTTTTCCGCTCCACTCGAAAATTTTTCCAGGCCCGTCGCCGGTTTTAGTCGCCGTACAGCTGCGCCTCGTCGAGACCTATCCGACGACACCGCGCGCGCGACCCTGAGACGACGCGAAGTCGAAATTTTTCGAGTCGAACCATAAAAATTTCATACAAAAGTTTACCTAAGCAGTGACGATCTGAAGTAAAGCTATCTCGTTTGGTATATTAAAGCTGTAATATTGCAGCCTCTTTCGATTTTTCAGAGCTCCAATCGGTAGTCCCCGTCTAATTAACGCCGTTTGACGCATTTTTGTTTGATAAATTTAATTTTTTCACCTTTTTTCACATATTGACTTAGAATCTCCATAGTAAAATTTTCATTTTGCCAAATATTGTTCAAATTTTAACTTTTTTCTATTTAGTATCGCAGAGTCTGGCCTAACTAGCGTAATTCCGTAGTTCCCGTCGATCTCCGACCAGTAGTTTTCTTGTTATTCACATTTGAAACCCCAAATCTTGGCAAAAATTAGGTTTTTCCGCTCCACTCGAAAATTTTTCCAGGCCCGTCGCCGGTTTTAGTCGCCGTACAGCTGCGCCTCGTCGAGACCTATCCGACGACACCGCGCGCGCGACCCTGAGACGACGCGAAGTCGAAATTTTTCGAGTCGAACCATAAAAATTTCATACAAAAGTTTACCTAAGCAGTGACGATCTGAAGTAAAGCTATCTCGTTTGGTATATTAAAGCTGTAATATTGCAGCCTCTTTCGATTTTTCAGAGCTCCAATCGGTAGTCCCCGTCTAATTAACGCCGTTTGACGCATTTTTGTTTGATAAATTTAATTTTTTCACCTTTTTTCACATATTGACTTAGAATCTCCATAGTAAAATTTTCATTTTGCCAAATATTGTTCAAATTTTAACTTTTTTCTATTTAGTATCGCAGAGTCTGGCCTAACTAGCGTAATTCCGTAGTTCCCGTCGATCTCCGACCAGTAGTTTTCTTGTTATTCACATTTGAAACCCCAAATCTTGGCAAAAATTAGGTTTTTCCGCTCCACTCGAAAATTTTTCCAGGCCCGTCGCCGGTTTTAGTCGCCGTACAGCTGCGCCTCGTCGAGACCTATCCGACGACACCGCGCGCGCGACCCTGAGACGACGCGAAGTCGAAATTTTTCGAGTCGAACCATAAAAATTTCATACAAAAGTTTACCTAAGCAGTGACGATCTGAAGTAAAGCTATCTCGTTTGGTATATTAAAGCTGTAATATTGCAGCCTCTTTCGATTTTTCAGAGCTCCAATCGGTAGTCCCCGTCTAATTAACGCCGTTTGACGCATTTTTGTTTGATAAATTTAATTTTTTCACCTTTTTTCACATATTGACTTAGAATCTCCATAGTAAAATTTTCATTTTGCCAAATATTGTTCAAATTTTAACTTTTTTCTATTTAGTATCGCAGAGTCTGGCCTAACTAGCGTAATTCCGTAGTTCCCGTCGATCTCCGACCAGTAGTTTTCTTGTTATTCACATTTGAAACCCCAAATCTTGGCAAAAATTAGGTTTTTCCGCTCCACTCGAAAATTTTTCCAGGCCCGTCGCCGGTTTTAGTCGCCGTACAGCTGCGCCTCGTCGAGACCTATCCGACGACACCGCGCGCGCGACCCTGAGACGACGCGAAGTCGAAATTTTTCGAGTCGAACCATAAAAATTTCATACAAAAGTTTACCTAAGCAGTGACGATCTGAAGTAAAGCTATCTCGTTTGGTATATTAAAGCTGTAATATTGCAGCCTCTTTCGATTTTTCAGAGCTCCAATCGGTAGTCCCCGTCTAATTAACGCCGTTTGACGCATTTTTGTTTGATAAATTTAATTTTTTCACCTTTTTTCACATATTGACTTAGAATCTCCATAGTAAAATTTTCATTTTGCCAAATATTGTTCAAATTTTAACTTTTTTCTATTTAGTATCGCAGAGTCTGGCCTAACTAGCGTAATTCCGTAGTTCCCGTCGATCTCCGACCAGTAGTTTTCTTGTTATTCACATTTGAAACCCCAAATCTTGGCAAAAATTAGGTTTTTCCGCTCCACTCGAAAATTTTTCCAGGCCCGTCGCCGGTTTTAGTCGCCGTACAGCTGCGCCTCGTCGAGACCTATCCGACGACACCGCGCGCGCGACCCTGAGACGACGCGAAGTCGAAATTTTTCGAGTCGAACCATAAAAATTTCATACAAAAGTTTACCTAAGCAGTGACGATCTGAAGTAAAGCTATCTCGTTTGGTATATTAAAGCTGTAATATTGCAGCCTCTTTCGATTTTTCAGAGCTCCAATCGGTAGTCCCCGTCTAATTAACGCCGTTTGACGCATTTTTGTTTGATAAATTTAATTTTTTCACCTTTTTTCACATATTGACTTAGAATCTCCATAGTAAAATTTTCATTTTGCCAAATATTGTTCAAATTTTAACTTTTTTCTATTTAGTATCGCAGAGTCTGGCCTAACTAGCGTAATTCCGTAGTTCCCGTCGATCTCCGACCAGTAGTTTTCTTGTTATTCACATTTGAAACCCCAAATCTTGGCAAAAATTAGGTTTTTCCGCTCCACTCGAAAATTTTTCCAGGCCCGTCGCCGGTTTTAGTCGCCGTACAGCTGCGCCTCGTCGAGACCTATCCGACGACACCGCGCGCGCGACCCTGAGACGACGCGAAGTCGAAATTTTTCGAGTCGAACCATAAAAATTTCATACAAAAGTTTACCTAAGCAGTGACGATCTGAAGTAAAGCTATCTCGTTTGGTATATTAAAGCTGTAATATTGCAGCCTCTTTCGATTTTTCAGAGCTCCAATCGGTAGTCCCCGTCTAATTAACGCCGTTTGACGCATTTTTGTTTGATAAATTTAATTTTTTCACCTTTTTTCACATATTGACTTAGAATCTCCATAGTAAAATTTTCATTTTGCCAAATATTGTTCAAATTTTAACTTTTTTCTATTTAGTATCGCAGAGTCTGGCCTAACTAGCGTAATTCCGTAGTTCCCGTCGATCTCCGACCAGTAGTTTTCTTGTTATTCACATTTGAAACCCCAAATCTTGGCAAAAATTAGGTTTTTCCGCTCCACTCGAAAATTTTTCCAGGCCCGTCGCCGGTTTTAGTCGCCGTACAGCTGCGCCTCGTCGAGACCTATCCGACGACACCGCGCGCGCGACCCTGAGACGACGCGAAGTCGAAATTTTTCGAGTCGAACCATAAAAATTTCATACAAAAGTTTACCTAAGCAGTGACGATCTGAAGTAAAGCTATCTCGTTTGGTATATTAAAGCTGTAATATTGCAGCCTCTTTCGATTTTTCAGAGCTCCAATCGGTAGTCCCCGTCTAATTAACGCCGTTTGACGCATTTTTGTTTGATAAATTTAATTTTTTCACCTTTTTTCACATATTGACTTAGAATCTCCATAGTAAAATTTTCATTTTGCCAAATATTGTTCAAATTTTAACTTTTTTCTATTTAGTATCGCAGAGTCTGGCCTAACTAGCGTAATTCCGTAGTTCCCGTCGATCTCCGACCAGTAGTTTTCTTGTTATTCACATTTGAAACCCCAAATCTTGGCAAAAATTAGGTTTTTCCGCTCCACTCGAAAATTTTTCCAGGCCCGTCGCCGGTTTTAGTCGCCGTACAGCTGCGCCTCGTCGAGACCTATCCGACGACACCGCGCGCGCGACCCTGAGACGACGCGAAGTCGAAATTTTTCGAGTCGAACCATAAAAATTTCATACAAAAGTTTACCTAAGCAGTGACGATCTGAAGTAAAGCTATCTCGTTTGGTATATTAAAGCTGTAATATTGCAGCCTCTTTCGATTTTTCAGAGCTCCAATCGGTAGTCCCCGTCTAATTAACGCCGTTTGACGCATTTTTGTTTGATAAATTTAATTTTTTCACCTTTTTTCACATATTGACTTAGAATCTCCATAGTAAAATTTTCATTTTGCCAAATATTGTTCAAATTTTAACTTTTTTCTATTTAGTATCGCAGAGTCTGGCCTAACTAGCGTAATTCCGTAGTTCCCGTCGATCTCCGACCAGTAGTTTTCTTGTTATTCACATTTGAAACCCCAAATCTTGGCAAAAATTAGGTTTTTCCGCTCCACTCGAAAATTTTTCCAGGCCCGTCGCCGGTTTTAGTCGCCGTACAGCTGCGCCTCGTCGAGACCTATCCGACGACACCGCGCGCGCGACCCTGAGACGACGCGAAGTCGAAATTTTTCGAGTCGAACCATAAAAATTTCATACAAAAGTTTACCTAAGCAGTGACGATCTGAAGTAAAGCTATCTCGTTTGGTATATTAAAGCTGTAATATTGCAGCCTCTTTCGATTTTTCAGAGCTCCAATCGGTAGTCCCCGTCTAATTAACGCCGTTTGACGCATTTTTGTTTGATAAATTTAATTTTTTCACCTTTTTTCACATATTGACTTAGAATCTCCATAGTAAAATTTTCATTTTGCCAAATATTGTTCAAATTTTAACTTTTTTCTATTTAGTATCGCAGAGTCTGGCCTAACTAGCGTAATTCCGTAGTTCCCGTCGATCTCCGACCAGTAGTTTTCTTGTTATTCACATTTGAAACCCCAAATCTTGGCAAAAATTAGGTTTTTCCGCTCCACTCGAAAATTTTTCCAGGCCCGTCGCCGGTTTTAGTCGCCGTACAGCTGCGCCTCGTCGAGACCTATCCGACGACACCGCGCGCGCGACCCTGAGACGACGCGAAGTCGAAATTTTTCGAGTCGAACCATAAAAATTTCATACAAAAGTTTACCTAAGCAGTGACGATCTGAAGTAAAGCTATCTCGTTTGGTATATTAAAGCTGTAATATTGCAGCCTCTTTCGATTTTTCAGAGCTCCAATCGGTAGTCCCCGTCTAATTAACGCCGTTTGACGCATTTTTGTTTGATAAATTTAATTTTTTCACCTTTTTTCACATATTGACTTAGAATCTCCATAGTAAAATTTTCATTTTGCCAAATATTGTTCAAATTTTAACTTTTTTCTATTTAGTATCGCAGAGTCTGGCCTAACTAGCGTAATTCCGTAGTTCCCGTCGATCTCCGACCAGTAGTTTTCTTGTTATTCACATTTGAAACCCCAAATCTTGGCAAAAATTAGGTTTTTCCGCTCCACTCGAAAATTTTTCCAGGCCCGTCGCCGGTTTTAGTCGCCGTACAGCTGCGCCTCGTCGAGACCTATCCGACGACACCGCGCGCGCGACCCTGAGACGACGCGAAGTCGAAATTTTTCGAGTCGAACCATAAAAATTTCATACAAAAGTTTACCTAAGCAGTGACGATCTGAAGTAAAGCTATCTCGTTTGGTATATTAAAGCTGTAATATTGCAGCCTCTTTCGATTTTTCAGAGCTCCAATCGGTAGTCCCCGTCTAATTAACGCCGTTTGACGCATTTTTGTTTGATAAATTTAATTTTTTCACCTTTTTTCACATATTGACTTAGAATCTCCATAGTAAAATTTTCATTTTGCCAAATATTGTTCAAATTTTAACTTTTTTCTATTTAGTATCGCAGAGTCTGGCCTAACTAGCGTAATTCCGTAGTTCCCGTCGATCTCCGACCAGTAGTTTTCTTGTTATTCACATTTGAAACCCCAAATCTTGGCAAAAATTAGGTTTTTCCGCTCCACTCGAAAATTTTTCCAGGCCCGTCGCCGGTTTTAGTCGCCGTACAGCTGCGCCTCGTCGAGACCTATCCGACGACACCGCGCGCGCGACCCTGAGACGACGCGAAGTCGAAATTTTTGCCCGCCCACCCACCCTTACGTCCTTTACCATCAGGACTGGGTGGATAAGCCCAATTTTAAAAACCATATAATTTCTGAATCACGTCACACATTTAAGTTCTGTTTTCGAATAAAAACTCGTCAATAAAACCTACATCTCTATAATTGTTTTATTTCCAATTTCGGCAGACGTCTGAAATTTCGGTTTTCACAGAAATATATAAAAAATTGCTTTTATTTTGAAATTCCCTGATATGGCAGCCACATTTAGAACTCCACCAAATCCGAATCCGGAGGGCCCGCGCACACTCCGGCCCAAACGTGTCATAAAAGAAAATTCGGCAGAGATGATAGATGCGGAGATAGATGCGGAGAAAACTCCTGCCTGCTCCCCAGTTTTAATCGAAAGCTCTTCAACGCCGAAAATTAAATCCACGCGATTCGCAGAAACAGCACAAAACCTCTATGATGCGGCGCACAGACTATTGGAGGAATCAGGCAATCTACGTAAAGATATCAAAGCACAAGCTGAGGAATCCCTCAAAGGAATGTTAAACATAATTATACTCCTAGAAAAAGGTACTACCGACATCCCTCCGCCCGCACCGTTGGTAAACAGCTGTGAAACAGCTAACACAAACAAAAACCAACTAGAAATCTTGAAAGAGGTGAAGGAGATTAAACAACTAATACTGGAAAATAAGAAAACCTATGCAGATATTGCGGCAATGAACAGCGCCCCGAAAAGCCTACCCATTAAGTCGCATACACCAATGACTACCACGGTTTCGCCGAAACATAGTCTCATAATATCTTCAGGAGACACAAAGGATACAAGTGAAGCAGTACTCAACAAGATCAGAGCTGCAGTCGACGCCAAAAACAGCGGTCTACATGTCGACAACGTCCGTAAGGCCAGAAACCAGAAGGTAGTCATCAGCTGCGGAAATAGGGAAGATGCGGAAAAAATCGTAAGGAAAATCCAAAAAGCATCCAAGGATTTAAAAGTAGAGGAAGCAAAAAATAAAGACCCACTGGTGATAATCAAAGACGTACTCAGCTACAACACCGATGAGGACATCATCAACGCCATTAAAAATCAAAATAAACACATCACAAACGAAATCCCCAAAGGCGAGTTTAGAGCGGAAGTTAAATACCGACGAAGGGCCCGAAATCCACACGAAAGCCATGTCGTTTTGCAGGTCTCCCCGGCCTTGTGGCAAAAAATGACCTCCACTGGATACGTGTACGTAGACATACAAAAACGCACAGTAATGGATCAATCCCCGGTAGTACAATGCACCAAGTGTCTCGGATTTGGCCACGGCCGCAAATATTGTAAAGTAACTGAAGATTTGTGCTCGCACTGCGGCGAAAACCATCACAAATCCGAATGCCCGAGTCACCAAGAAAACATAATCGCGACATGCAAAAACTGCACAGACGCAAAACTGGAACAAAATAACCACAACGCCTTCGATACGAGATGCCCAGTCCGCCAAAAGTGGGATGCTTTGGCGAGACTGAGCATCTCGTATTGCTAAAGTTGTCACGGGGACAAACCACGCGTTGACCAACCAGGGAGGGATAAAAGAACATCTCATCATTCAGGCAAACCTACAAAGAAAGCGCCAAGCTACACAAGAACTACTAATAGAAGCAACAAGTAGAAATGCTAGCTTGGCGTTAGTACAAGAGCCTTATGTAGGAGCATCCGGGGAACTAAAAACTCATCCAGGCACTCAAGTAATACAAATGTCAAACAATAGAAAAGGACCAGTAAAAGCAGCTATAATAGTATTTGATCACAGTCTAAATATAATAGTTAACCCAAAATTACAAACTGAAAATATAGCGACAATTATAATAGAAAACAGTAAACAAAAAATAGCAATAATATCAGTATATTTCGAACCGGAAAAAGACATAACCACTTACCTGAATGAACTTACCCAAATCCTCGGTGTCCTGGACGGGAACAGCATCCTCCTCGGTGGCGACGTCAACGCGTGGAGTACATGGTGGGGCAGTTCCTACGAAGACCGTCGTGGCGAAGAACTGGCAGCATATCTGGAAGAGAAAGATTATCATATTATTAATGAAGGTGATGAACCCACATTCGAAGTAATAAGAAATGGAAGAGTATACCAAAGTAGAGTAGACATAACAACATGTACTAAGGATCTAATCACAAAAGTAGAAAATTGGAACGTTAACAAAACAATTACAAATGCAGATCACAACGCAATTACATACACCTTAACACTAGAGAAAAAACAGGATTTTCAAACCAGAAAAAGCACTAGAATATACAAAAACAACAAAGCAGACTGGGAAAAATTTGAAACACACTTTAAATATGCAATTGAAGAAAGAGAATTAACCACAGAATACATACAAAACATACAAAACACACAAAAACTAGAAGAAACAATAGAAAACTACACAAATTGCATCACCATCGCATGCAATGAATCAATGCCGAGAGTAAAACATATAATAAAGCCAAAAGAAATGCCATGGTGGACTACGGAACTGTCACAATTGAAACATGAAATGACAACGAAGAAAAGGCGCATCAGATGCGCTGCAGACACGAGAAAAGAAGAAGTCATAAGAGAATACCTAGAATCAAAGGAAACCTACGAAGCGGCAATGAACTCTGCACAAACAACTAGTTGGAAAGAATTCTGTACTAAACAGGAAAAAGAAACATTATGGGACAGCATATATAGAATTATAAGAGCAACATCAAAAAGACAGCAAGAAGAACTACTTATAAGAGACAACACAGTATTAAATCCAAAGGAATCTGCTGAATGGATGGCCGATACATTCTTTCCCAAGGACGAAGGAAAGGAAGACCGAGATTACCACAAAGAGATAAGGGAAAAAGTTTACAAAATCAATGAAAACAGACAAGGAGAAGAAGCGGATCGACCATTCACTATCGCGGAACTAACAAACATCCTAAAAACTTTCAACCCTAAAAAAGCACCGGGACACGACGGTTTCACGGCAGATATCTGCACAAAAGCCATAATGCTAAATCCCGATGTCTTTCTTGCAATAATAAATAAATGCTTCAAACTAGAATGTTTCCCCACGGAGTGGAAAAAGGCCGTGATTATTACCATCAAGAAACCCGGGAAAAACAACTATAATACACCAAAATCATTCCGCCCAATAGGACTACTTCCAATTTTAGGTAAAATATATGAAAAGCTATTAACAAACAGAATTAAACACTACACGTCAAAACACATAAATAAAAAACAATACGGATTTACCCCTCAAAAAAGCACAGAAGATGCACTGGTTGACATGATGAATCGAATTAAAAACAGTCTTGCTAATAAAGAGATAATAACACTCATCTCACTCGACATTGAAGGAGCCTTCGATTCATCGTGGTGGCCAGCCATAAAAATACAACTAGCAGAAAAAGGGTGCCCAGGCAACCTGAGAAGAATAATAGATGGATACTTCACCAACAGAGAGATCACCCTCAACTACGCCGGCCATGAACACAAGCTCCAGCCGTCTAAAGGATGTGTTCAAGGTTCGATAGGAGGCCCAACATTCTGGAACTTATTACTGAACCCTCTTTTAGATGACCTAGAATTGGAAGGTGTTCATTGCCAGGCGTTTGCAGATGACATTCTGTTATTGTTTTCAGGTAAAGATGCCAAACAAATAGAACAACAAGCAAATACAACACTAAAATATATAAAAGAATGGGGAGATAAAAATAAACTAAAATTTGCAGCACACAAAACTCAACAAATAACTTTTACTAACAAATTAAAATTCGATAATCCAATAGTTAAAATGGGGAACATTACGTTAGAACAGAAAGAGGAAATTAAAATATTAGGGGTCACTTTTGATAAAAAACTAACATTCAACAACCACATTTCAAATGTATGTAAAAAAGCAACCACAATTTATAACCAAATAGCCAAAACAGCTAAGACAACATGGGGGTTAAACCCAGACATAATCCGTACAATTTACACAGCGGTTATTGAACCGATAATAATGTACGCTGCTCCAGTCTGGGCGGAGGCGGTCGGAAAGATATCAACGCAGAGGCAGCTAAACACAATTCAAAGAGGATTTGGACGAAAAATAGCCAAAACATACAGGACAACCTCCCTGCACTCTGTGTTGATACTTTCTGGACTGCTCCCACTGGACCTCAAGATCAGGGAAGTAGCGGACCTATACAAGGTAAAAAGAGCGCAGGACTTTTACGAATTGCCGGGAAGACCTGTAGAGATGCCTGAACCGCACCTTGACAAACCACACCCGGCCGAGGACGTCGGTCACTCCTTCACCATCCTGGACGCAGACCAGATAAAAAGTATCGACAGGCTGGCGGAGGTAAACATATTCACGGACGGTAGCAAGGTGGATGAAGGAGTGGGAGCCGCGTTCTCTGCGTGGAGAAACGGAACAGAAATCAAAACCGAAAAGCACAGATTATCCAGATACTGCTCGGTGTACCAGGCGGAGCTCTTTGCGCTGCTGAGAGCAACCAAATATATCACAAACCAGAACTTCACAAACACAGCCATCATAAGCGACTCACGATCATCTTTGGAAGCCCTCAGCAGCGCAAAGTCTCTACATCCTCTGGTTGTACAAATCAGACGGGAGCTGGCAAGGGCGACAGCGCTGAACAAAATCATTAAGCTGTACTGGGTGAAGGCGCATGTCGGAGTAACTGGGAACGAAAGGGCAGACGAGTTAGCCAAACAAGCCGTCCTCAAGAAGACTCGTCCCAGTTACGACGCTTGCCCCACATCATACATAAAACGATCACTGCGAGAGAGGTCCGTGAAGGCTTGGCAGAGCAGATACGAGGAAGGCGAAACGGCCAAAGTCACCAAACTATTCTTCCCAAACGTAGGAACCGCCTATAAAATAGTAAGGGAAATTGCACCCAGTCATCTGCTCTGCCAGGCATTCACTGGCCACGGAGCCTTTTCGCAATATCTTCACCGCTTCAAGATCAAAGATTCACCAAACTGTGCCTGTAATACAGGCGAAGAGGAGACAATAATACACTTATTAACAAAATGTAAAAATTATAGACTCGAAAGAATGAACGTAGAATGCAAAATTAAAAACAAAATAATAGAAAACAGACTAGAAGAAATATTAGCAGATAATAAAATGAGATACCCGTTTTTAGAATTTACAGTTAAAATAATAATCGATGCAATTGAAAGGAACAAAACATAATAATATGAGTAAAATACAATAATTATAAAAGAACAAAACATAACATAAAATCGTTTCATTTAGAAACAAACAAAAAGAAAGAAACAGATACAAAGACAAAAATACTTAAATAAAAACAGAATCAGATATACAAAATTTCTGACGACAAAAGTCAGAAGAAAGAATGGCAACAGGAACAAAAAAAAAAAAAAAAAAACCTAACCTAACCTAACCTAACCTAACCTTTTTTTTTTTTTTTGTTGACCCTGGGGAAATCCCTTCGGATACCCCCCCGTCCGGGGAAGACGGGGGTGGTTATGTGGTGTACTCCACTAAAACCCCAGGGGTGTTCCTTCTACGCATCGAGCGGGGACTCGTGTTTCGCGGTTGCATTCGACCGATTCCCCGCCCTGCGTCTGTCCCTTCGGACTCCTCTAGGGGGACTTTCTGTCCCTTACAAAGGTGTGGCACGCTGGAACACTCAGCGTGCCTATCCACCACGGGGGCCCTAACTGGACGACGGAACTTTCCCCGTACCGCCGCCCGGCCCACACTCCAAGAAACAATATCTTGGTGCCGCCTTATTCGTTCGCATCAGCCGTTCCTCCGGCTTGCGCTTCTTGATTACGCGATGCTTGCGTCGTTCTGGGCCTTTTTCTCGGAGGATGTGTTGCTTTGCAGCTGGCGCCCCCCAGAATATGGTCCGCCTTCTTATTAGCTTCGGCACACAGAACACAATGCGGCGAAGCTTTACACAGCTTAAGTTTGTGCCCAGGTTGTCCACATCGGAAACAGATGTCGCTCCGATCGACGGTGTTCTTACACGCACCTCGAACGTGTCCTACTTCAAGACACTTATGACACCGCAGCGGTCTTAGCGGCAGGACTTTGACACCCGCCGAGACCCATCCTACAAGAAGTTTTTTGCCGCCATCTCTGATTTTCATCGCTGCTGTTACAGGGCAGGTAACATGAGCCATTCCTAATCTGTCTATGCCGCTTCGAATCTCAGAACACCTTACTGCATCTGCTGAGCAATCTCCCACTTTAGCGACAGCCAACCTAACCTCGTCGACTGTAGCTGTATCATCCAAGCCAGTCACTCTGAGCTCTGCATGTTTGACTGGTCTAACGATCTCCACCATTTCAGGGTCAATAAGGTCGCGAAGTTTCTCCGCCATTTTGTCAGCCCTTTCTCCACTGTCGGTTCCTGGCAGCTCGATGATACGCGCGCCCGTAGCGGTCACTTTCATAGCTAAGCCGCCGGTGATGCCGTACTCCTCAAACTTAAGTTTGTCTTTTGCCTGTAAGAGAGCCTGCGCATATGTGACTCCCTTCTTTTCAGCTTCGGGGCGCAACTTTATAGTGATGGCCGCTGTCTTCGGCGTGCGCAGCTTTGGTTGGCTCTTCTGCTTCGTGGCGGAAGGAGGTGCCTTAGCCTTCCCTTGCTTGTTCTCCGGTTTCTTGCGTTTCTTACCCACCGTTTTCCAACCCTCCTCTTCCGGAGTAGAGGCCGATGGTGCAGGCCCTGCGTCGGTAGCTGTTGTCGGCGCAGACGGGGCTGGGGTGATGTCGTCCTTTTGGGTTGGTTTTTTGTTCCCTTTCCTCTTGCGTTTGGGCCCCTCTTTTGGTTTAGGAGCGGGCCTTGGCGGGACAGGTGTCGTAGTCTCGCAAGGTAACTCTTCTCTAGCTGACGACATCGGTATGGGAGCAACGGGTGATGGTGGCCCCTCATTCCCCTCACTAGTAAAGATAGGGGGATGTCGGCTATACTGCGTCAGCAACTTTTGCTCTAGCCCCTCAAATTTGGCGTTTATGATAGCCAGTATGCGTTCGGTATCTGCTGCAGGTTGCTGGTTTCCTCCTTGACCGGCACAGTTCCCACATGCACCGGGGCGGGTCGATCTTTGTAGAATCGAGACTTGATTCTTGAGGGCCCCAATTTCCTCTCGTAGTCGCTCATTTTCACCTTGGAAGCGAACGTATCCCGATTGTATCCGGAGAAAATCTGACCGAAGGGCCTTGTATTTCTCATCCAGCTTCCGAAGCTCTTCGTTGTCCGTCCGGTGTGGTACTTCAGACAGCGCCTCCTTGATCTGCGCCGCTGCGTCCTTGAGAGTACGGACGAACGTCCCCTTGAGATGCCCAGACCGGTTGGCCACGTCGGCTATGATGTCTGCGGTCTCACACAGCTTATCGCAGACTTCTCTAATCGGCATGGTCTTCCAGTCCGCAGTCTTTCTGGTCGGGCTAGGATCGCGTAAGGGCAACACTCGCCGCGCTTTCGCTGCAATCTCCTTTTCTGCGAGGAGTTCCGCCTCTTGTCTTAGTTGAGCCCGTCTGGCGGCGGCTAGCTCCTGCCTGGCTCTGCCAACTCCAATATACTCCCCAGTCGTAGGCGGACGACCCCTCCCGCGCTTTGATGGTGTCCCTGGTGTAGGGGTGGCGGGATTTCGTTCGTCTTCTGATGCTAGCGGGGGATCCTCCTTCTCATGGTCACCGTCTCCCGATCTTGGTGACTCAGATCGCCTTGGTTCGCGATCTTGTTCCGCATGTGTTTCAGGGTCGAGCTCTTCATCCGATACTGTGACACCGGACGACCACGACGAGCAGCGACTCCTACTTCCTTCTCCCTTCTTTGCCTCTTTAGCGATGCGCGCGTGAAGTCGCGTTAAGCGAACTATAGGCATCTTCTTGGTGACTTTCTTTGGTCTTTTAAATCCATCGTCCGTCTCGGACCCATCATCGTAAAAATTATCTGTATCATAAAATTCTTCCATTCTGTACCCACGAGTATGGGAGAAAACAACGTCGACCCGGGCAGAGATCCCTGTACCCGGGCAACCCTACTACACCCTGGAGGTCGGGAGGTATCCAGGGGTGGCGTTCGAAACTGACCACCTATGCCAGCCACCCGAAACGGGCGCCCCGACACCACGTCCTCAGATGCCGGGACTTTAAGGATTTTTTATAGTGGTTTACTCCACGCAGCCCCCGCCTGAGACAAGCGGGCGGCCCCCGGTCCTGCACCACGTACAGGGTTCCGGTTTGATCTATGATTTATTATAGTGGTTTACTCCACGCAGCCCCCGCATATAAAAAGCGGCGGCCCCCGGCCCAGCACCGCGTACTGGGTTACGGTATGACGTCGGATTATTCGCCACCACCGCAATGATACTTGCGATGGCGCCCAGGGTGCACCACGAGGAGGTTATCCGACCAGCACCCCAACCTAACCTAACCTAACCTAACCTAACCTAACCTAACCTAACCTAACCTTTTTTTTTTTTTTTTTTTTTTTTTTTTTTTTTTTTAACGAGTGGAAAATGCGTTACGCATACCTATGTCGCCTGGGAGAGCAAACAAAAAGGTTATGTGGGACTCTCCCGCCGATGGGCCTACCCACTAAAAACCACTCGCCGTGTCCTTCTTCCCATAGTGTCTCGGCAATGGCTATCGCTGTAGCATTATCCATTAGCCTCAACTGGGTTGCTCGCCGGAGCAAGCCCACCTCGGGATGCAGAAACTACTTCTGCCATCCCATGGGATTTCTCCCATACGCCAGAAAGCGCACTGCACGGATGCGCACCAACCAGCTTGGGGTCCATAAACTTAAAAGCAAGGTCTCCCAACCGAGCTCGGGACCCACTACAGCGTACTACCCATAATTTTCCGCCTCCATATGGACGCGTAGTCCTTACAGGTCTCCGCAATCGAATGAGAGAGACATAGGCTTTCGGATTCACCGCACACTTTGCGTCACCTTAGTCCATTGTCTCACTCAGAGCGTCCGCCACTAAGAGACTCGTGTGTACTAACTTCCGGTTTCCGCCTCTATGTAAGACATAGAAGCGTAGTCCCTCTCAGGTTTCCACATTGCCGTTCGAATAGTGAGTTTCCAAGGGAAACTAGGCGCGCCTCTCGCGCTTATCCCTCAGTCCTCACTGTTTTCGAGCGTCCGCCTCTAAACGACTTTCGCTACCCTCGTGTGTACTTTCTTCCGGTTTCCGCCTCTATGTAAGTCATAGAGCGTATTCCCTCTCAGATTTCCACAATCAAACGCGTACTATCCGAAAGGTTTCCGTTTCCGTGTAAACACAGAGACACGTAGTCCCTCTCAAACCTCCGCAACCGTTCGAGAGCGGTTGCTCACCGCTCTGGTTTTGGTTCGCGCCGGCAAGCCGGTAGCCTCTATATCTAGAGGCCATTCCCCTATCCACCACCTGGGGACGCGCCCGATAGCAGACCAGAAACTGCCACGGGAACCTAACCTAACCTAACCTAACCTAACCTAACCTAACCTAACCTAACCTAACCTAACCTAACCTAACCTAACCGTTTTTTATCTTCGCATATTTAAACTGAAATATTGCAAACTTTTATAAATTCATTGCATTGATATCGGTGATCCCCGATTATTAAACGTTTTTTATTGCATATTAGGCTTACAAAATTTATTTTATCACGATTTTTCACATTTTGACTTTATATTTTCATAGTAAAAATTTTCATTTGGACAAAAATTCGTAAATTTCCAAACTTTTTTCTGCTGATATCATAGATTTCGGCTTAACTAGCACAACCCCGCCGTTCCCGTCGCTCTGCGGCCCATACTTTTTGACTTATTCAAATTTTAAACCCCAAATTTTAGCAAAATTTCAGTTTTTTCGACCTACACGAAAATTTTTACAGGCCCGTTTCAGTTTTTATTCGCCATCCAGTTGCGCCTCGTCGAGCCCTAGCCGACGACACCCCGCGCGCGACGCTGAGACGTCCCGAAGTCAAAAATTTTCGTGAAAATCCCTCAAAATCTTATACCGAGGCTACCTAAGCGGAGACTTTCTCAAGGGAAATTGTTTATCTTCGCATATTTAAACTGAAATATTGCAAACTTTTATAAATTCATTGCATTGATATCGGTGATCCCCGATTATTAAACGTTTTTTATTGCATATTAGGCTTACAAAATTTATTTTATCACGATTTTTCACATTTTGACTTTATATTTTCATAGTAAAAATTTTCATTTGGACAAAAATTCGTAAATTTCCAAACTTTTTTCTGCTGATATCATAGATTTCGGCTTAACTAGCACAACCCCGCCGTTCCCGTCGCTCTGCGGCCCATACTTTTTGACTTATTCAAATTTTAAACCCCAAATTTTAGCAAAATTTCAGTTTTTTCGACCTACACGAAAATTTTTACAGGCCCGTTTCAGTTTTTATTCGCCATCCAGTTGCGCCTCGTCGAGCCCTAGCCGACGACACCCCGCGCGCGACGCTGAGACGTCCCGAAGTCAAAAATTTTCGTGAAAATCCCTCAAAATCTTATACCGAGGCTACCTAAGCGGAGACTTTCTCAAGGGAAATTGTTTATCTTCGCATATTTAAACTGAAATATTGCAAACTTTTATAAATTCATTGCATTGATATCGGTGATCCCCGATTATTAAACGTTTTTTATTGCATATTAGGCTTACAAAATTTATTTTATCACGATTTTTCACATTTTGACTTTATATTTTCATAGTAAAAATTTTCATTTGGACAAAAATTCGTAAATTTCCAAACTTTTTTCTGCTGATATCATAGATTTCGGCTTAACTAGCACAACCCCGCCGTTCCCGTCGCTCTGCGGCCCATACTTTTTGACTTATTCAAATTTTAAACCCCAAATTTTAGCAAAATTTCAGTTTTTTCGACCTACACGAAAATTTTTACAGGCCCGTTTCAGTTTTTATTCGCCATCCAGTTGCGCCTCGTCGAGCCCTAGCCGACGACACCCCGCGCGCGACGCTGAGACGTCCCGAAGTCAAAAATTTTCGTGAAAATCCCTCAAAATCTTATACCGAGGCTACCTAAGCGGAGACTTTCTCAAGGGAAATTGTTTATCTTCGCATATTTAAACTGAAATATTGCAAACTTTTATAAATTCATTGCATTGATATCGGTGATCCCCGATTATTAAACGTTTTTTATTGCATATTAGGCTTACAAAATTTATTTTATCACGATTTTTCACATTTTGACTTTATATTTTCATAGTAAAAATTTTCATTTGGACAAAAATTCGTAAATTTCCAAACTTTTTTCTGCTGATATCATAGATTTCGGCTTAACTAGCACAACCCCGCCGTTCCCGTCGCTCTGCGGCCCATACTTTTTGACTTATTCAAATTTTAAACCCCAAATTTTAGCAAAATTTCAGTTTTTTCGACCTACACGAAAATTTTTACAGGCCCGTTTCAGTTTTTATTCGCCATCCAGTTGCGCCTCGTCGAGCCCTAGCCGACGACACCCCGCGCGCGACGCTGAGACGTCCCGAAGTCAAAAATTTTCGTGAAAATCCCTCAAAATCTTATACCGAGGCTACCTAAGCGGAGACTTTCTCAAGGGAAATTGTTTATCTTCGCATATTTAAACTGAAATATTGCAAACTTTTATAAATTCATTGCATTGATATCGGTGATCCCCGATTATTAAACGTTTTTTATTGCATATTAGGCTTACAAAATTTATTTTATCACGATTTTTCACATTTTGACTTTATATTTTCATAGTAAAAATTTTCATTTGGACAAAAATTCGTAAATTTCCAAACTTTTTTCTGCTGATATCATAGATTTCGGCTTAACTAGCACAACCCCGCCGTTCCCGTCGCTCTGCGGCCCATACTTTTTGACTTATTCAAATTTTAAACCCCAAATTTTAGCAAAATTTCAGTTTTTTCGACCTACACGAAAATTTTTACAGGCCCGTTTCAGTTTTTATTCGCCATCCAGTTGCGCCTCGTCGAGCCCTAGCCGACGACACCCCGCGCGCGACGCTGAGACGTCCCGAAGTCAAAAATTTTCGTGAAAATCCCTCAAAATCTTATACCGAGGCTACCTAAGCGGAGACTTTCTCAAGGGAAATTGTTTATCTTCGCATATTTAAACTGAAATATTGCAAACTTTTATAAATTCATTGCATTGATATCGGTGATCCCCGATTATTAAACGTTTTTTATTGCATATTAGGCTTACAAAATTTATTTTATCACGATTTTTCACATTTTGACTTTATATTTTCATAGTAAAAATTTTCATTTGGACAAAAATTCGTAAATTTCCAAACTTTTTTCTGCTGATATCATAGATTTCGGCTTAACTAGCACAACCCCGCCGTTCCCGTCGCTCTGCGGCCCATACTTTTTGACTTATTCAAATTTTAAACCCCAAATTTTAGCAAAATTTCAGTTTTTTCGACCTACACGAAAATTTTTACAGGCCCGTTTCAGTTTTTATTCGCCATCCAGTTGCGCCTCGTCGAGCCCTAGCCGACGACACCCCGCGCGCGACGCTGAGACGTCCCGAAGTCAAAAATTTTCGTGAAAATCCCTCAAAATCTTATACCGAGGCTACCTAAGCGGAGACTTTCTCAAGGGAAATTGTTTATCTTCGCATATTTAAACTGAAATATTGCAAACTTTTATAAATTCATTGCATTGATATCGGTGATCCCCGATTATTAAACGTTTTTTATTGCATATTAGGCTTACAAAATTTATTTTATCACGATTTTTCACATTTTGACTTTATATTTTCATAGTAAAAATTTTCATTTGGACAAAAATTCGTAAATTTCCAAACTTTTTTCTGCTGATATCATAGATTTCGGCTTAACTAGCACAACCCCGCCGTTCCCGTCGCTCTGCGGCCCATACTTTTTGACTTATTCAAATTTTAAACCCCAAATTTTAGCAAAATTTCAGTTTTTTCGACCTACACGAAAATTTTTACAGGCCCGTTTCAGTTTTTATTCGCCATCCAGTTGCGCCTCGTCGAGCCCTAGCCGACGACACCCCGCGCGCGACGCTGAGACGTCCCGAAGTCAAAAATTTTCGTGAAAATCCCTCAAAATCTTATACCGAGGCTACCTAAGCGGAGACTTTCTCAAGGGAAATTGTTTATCTTCGCATATTTAAACTGAAATATTGCAAACTTTTATAAATTCATTGCATTGATATCGGTGATCCCCGATTATTAAACGTTTTTTATTGCATATTAGGCTTACAAAATTTATTTTATCACGATTTTTCACATTTTGACTTTATATTTTCATAGTAAAAATTTTCATTTGGACAAAAATTCGTAAATTTCCAAACTTTTTTCTGCTGATATCATAGATTTCGGCTTAACTAGCACAACCCCGCCGTTCCCGTCGCTCTGCGGCCCATACTTTTTGACTTATTCAAATTTTAAACCCCAAATTTTAGCAAAATTTCAGTTTTTTCGACCTACACGAAAATTTTTACAGGCCCGTTTCAGTTTTTATTCGCCATCCAGTTGCGCCTCGTCGAGCCCTAGCCGACGACACCCCGCGCGCGACGCTGAGACGTCCCGAAGTCAAAAATTTTCGTGAAAATCCCTCAAAATCTTATACCGAGGCTACCTAAGCGGAGACTTTCTCAAGGGAAATTGTTTATCTTCGCATATTTAAACTGAAATATTGCAAACTTTTATAAATTCATTGCATTGATATCGGTGATCCCCGATTATTAAACGTTTTTTATTGCATATTAGGCTTACAAAATTTATTTTATCACGATTTTTCACATTTTGACTTTATATTTTCATAGTAAAAATTTTCATTTGGACAAAAATTCGTAAATTTCCAAACTTTTTTCTGCTGATATCATAGATTTCGGCTTAACTAGCACAACCCCGCCGTTCCCGTCGCTCTGCGGCCCATACTTTTTGACTTATTCAAATTTTAAACCCCAAATTTTAGCAAAATTTCAGTTTTTTCGACCTACACGAAAATTTTTACAGGCCCGTTTCAGTTTTTATTCGCCATCCAGTTGCGCCTCGTCGAGCCCTAGCCGACGACACCCCGCGCGCGACGCTGAGACGTCCCGAAGTCAAAAATTTTCGTGAAAATCCCTCAAAATCTTATACCGAGGCTACCTAAGCGGAGACTTTCTCAAGGGAAATTGTTTATCTTCGCATATTTAAACTGAAATATTGCAAACTTTTATAAATTCATTGCATTGATATCGGTGATCCCCGATTATTAAACGTTTTTTATTGCATATTAGGCTTACAAAATTTATTTTATCACGATTTTTCACATTTTGACTTTATATTTTCATAGTAAAAATTTTCATTTGGACAAAAATTCGTAAATTTCCAAACTTTTTTCTGCTGATATCATAGATTTCGGCTTAACTAGCACAACCCCGCCGTTCCCGTCGCTCTGCGGCCCATACTTTTTGACTTATTCAAATTTTAAACCCCAAATTTTAGCAAAATTTCAGTTTTTTCGACCTACACGAAAATTTTTACAGGCCCGTTTCAGTTTTTATTCGCCATCCAGTTGCGCCTCGTCGAGCCCTAGCCGACGACACCCCGCGCGCGACGCTGAGACGTCCCGAAGTCAAAAATTTTCGTGAAAATCCCTCAAAATCTTATACCGAGGCTACCTAAGCGGAGACTTTCTCAAGGGAAATTGTTTATCTTCGCATATTTAAACTGAAATATTGCAAACTTTTATAAATTCATTGCATTGATATCGGTGATCCCCGATTATTAAACGTTTTTTATTGCATATTAGGCTTACAAAATTTATTTTATCACGATTTTTCACATTTTGACTTTATATTTTCATAGTAAAAATTTTCATTTGGACAAAAATTCGTAAATTTCCAAACTTTTTTCTGCTGATATCATAGATTTCGGCTTAACTAGCACAACCCCCGCCGTTCCCGTCGCTCTGCGGCCCATACTTTTTGACTTATTCAAATTTTAAACCCCAAATTTTAGCAAAATTTCAGTTTTTTCGACCTACACGAAAATTTTTACAGGCCCGTTTCAGTTTTTATTCGCCATCCAGTTGCGCCTCGTCGAGCCCTAGCCGACGACACCCCGCGCGCGACGCTGAGACGTCCCGAAGTCAAAAATTTTCGTGAAAATCCCTCAAAATCTTATACCGAGGCTACCTAAGCGGAGACTTTCTCAAGGGAAATTGTTTATCTTCGCATATTTAAACTGAAATATTGCAAACTTTTATAAATTCATTGCATTGATATCGGTGATCCCCGATTATTAAACGTTTTTTATTGCATATTAGGCTTACAAAATTTATTTTATCACGATTTTTCACATTTTGACTTTATATTTTCATAGTAAAAATTTTCATTTGGACAAAAATTCGTAAATTTCCAAACTTTTTTCTGCTGATATCATAGATTTCGGCTTAACTAGCACAACCCCGCCGTTCCCGTCGCTCTGCGGCCCATACTTTTTGACTTATTCAAATTTTAAACCCCAAATTTTAGCAAAATTTCAGTTTTTTCGACCTACACGAAAATTTTTACAGGCCCGTTTCAGTTTTTATTCGCCATCCAGTTGCGCCTCGTCGAGCCCTAGCCGACGACACCCCGCGCGCGACGCTGAGACGTCCCGAAGTCAAAAATTTTCGTGAAAATCCCTCAAAATCTTATACCGAGGCTACCTAAGCGGAGACTTTCTCAAGGGAAATTGTTTATCTTCGCATATTTAAACTGAAATATTGCAAACTTTTATAAATTCATTGCATTGATATCGGTGATCCCCGATTATTAAACGTTTTTTATTGCATATTAGGCTTACAAAATTTATTTTATCACGATTTTTCACATTTTGACTTTATATTTTCATAGTAAAAATTTTCATTTGGACAAAAATTCGTAAATTTCCAAACTTTTTTCTGCTGATATCATAGATTTCGGCTTAACTAGCACAACCCCGCCGTTCCCGTCGCTCTGCGGCCCATACTTTTTGACTTATTCAAATTTTAAACCCCAAATTTTAGCAAAATTTCAGTTTTTTCGACCTACACGAAAATTTTTACAGGCCCGTTTCAGTTTTTATTCGCCATCCAGTTGCGCCTCGTCGAGCCCTAGCCGACGACACCCCGCGCGCGACGCTGAGACGTCCCGAAGTCAAAAATTTTCGTGAAAATCCCTCAAAATCTTATACCGAGGCTACCTAAGCGGAGACTTTCTCAAGGGAAATTGTTTATCTTCGCATATTTAAACTGAAATATTGCAAACTTTTATAAATTCATTGCATTGATATCGGTGATCCCCGATTATTAAACGTTTTTTATTGCATATTAGGCTTACAAAATTTATTTTATCACGATTTTTCACATTTTGACTTTATATTTTCATAGTAAAAATTTTCATTTGGACAAAAATTCGTAAATTTCCAAACTTTTTTCTGCTGATATCATAGATTTCGGCTTAACTAGCACAACCCCGCCGTTCCCGTCGCTCTGCGGCCCATACTTTTTGACTTATTCAAATTTTAAACCCCAAATTTTAGCAAAATTTCAGTTTTTTCGACCTACACGAAAATTTTTACAGGCCCGTTTCAGTTTTTATTCGCCATCCAGTTGCGCCTCGTCGAGCCCTAGCCGACGACACCCCGCGCGCGACGCTGAGACGTCCCGAAGTCAAAAATTTTCGTGAAAATCCCTCAAAATCTTATACCGAGGCTACCTAAGCGGAGACTTTCTCAAGGGAAATTGTTTATCTTCGCATATTTAAACTGAAATATTGCAAACTTTTATAAATTCATTGCATTGATATCGGTGATCCCCGATTATTAAACGTTTTTTATTGCATATTAGGCTTACAAAATTTATTTTATCACGATTTTTCACATTTTGACTTTATATTTTCATAGTAAAAATTTTCATTTGGACAAAAATTCGTAAATTTCCAAACTTTTTTCTGCTGATATCATAGATTTCGGCTTAACTAGCACAACCCCGCCGTTCCCGTCGCTCTGCGGCCCATACTTTTTGACTTATTCAAATTTTAAACCCCAAATTTTAGCAAAATTTCAGTTTTTTCGACCTACACGAAAATTTTTACAGGCCCGTTTCAGTTTTTATTCGCCATCCAGTTGCGCCTCGTCGAGCCCTAGCCGACGACACCCCGCGCGCGACGCTGAGACGTCCCGAAGTCAAAAATTTTCGTGAAAATCCCTCAAAATCTTATACCGAGGCTACCTAAGCGGAGACTTTCTCAAGGGAAATTGTTTATCTTCGCATATTTAAACTGAAATATTGCAAACTTTTATAAATTCATTGCATTGATATCGGTGATCCCCGATTATTAAACGTTTTTTATTGCATATTAGGCTTACAAAATTTATTTTATCACGATTTTTCACATTTTGACTTTATATTTTCATAGTAAAAATTTTCATTTGGACAAAAATTCGTAAATTTCCAAACTTTTTTCTGCTGATATCATAGATTTCGGCTTAACTAGCACAACCCCGCCGTTCCCGTCGCTCTGCGGCCCATACTTTTTGACTTATTCAAATTTTAAACCCCAAATTTTAGCAAAATTTCAGTTTTTTCGACCTACACGAAAATTTTTACAGGCCCGTTTCAGTTTTTATTCGCCATCCAGTTGCGCCTCGTCGAGCCCTAGCCGACGACACCCCGCGCGCGACGCTGAGACGTCCCGAAGTCAAAAATTTTCGTGAAAATCCCTCAAAATCTTATACCGAGGCTACCTAAGCGGAGACTTTCTCAAGGGAAATTGTTTATCTTCGCATATTTAAACTGAAATATTGCAAACTTTTATAAATTCATTGCATTGATATCGGTGATCCCCGATTATTAAACGTTTTTTATTGCATATTAGGCTTACAAAATTTATTTTATCACGATTTTTCACATTTTGACTTTATATTTTCATAGTAAAAATTTTCATTTGGACAAAAATTCGTAAATTTCCAAACTTTTTTCTGCTGATATCATAGATTTCGGCTTAACTAGCACAACCCCGCCGTTCCCGTCGCTCTGCGGCCCATACTTTTTGACTTATTCAAATTTTAAACCCCAAATTTTAGCAAAATTTCAGTTTTTTCGACCTACACGAAAATTTTTACAGGCCCGTTTCAGTTTTTATTCGCCATCCAGTTGCGCCTCGTCGAGCCCTAGCCGACGACACCCCGCGCGCGACGCTGAGACGTCCCGAAGTCAAAAATTTTCGTGAAAATCCCTCAAAATCTTATACCGAGGCTACCTAAGCGGAGACTTTCTCAAGGGAAATTGTTTATCTTCGCATATTTAAACTGAAATATTGCAAACTTTTATAAATTCATTGCATTGATATCGGTGATCCCCGATTATTAAACGTTTTTTATTGCATATTAGGCTTACAAAATTTATTTTATCACGATTTTTCACATTTTGACTTTATATTTTCATAGTAAAAATTTTCATTTGGACAAAAATTCGTAAATTTCCAAACTTTTTTCTGCTGATATCATAGATTTCGGCTTAACTAGCACAACCCCGCCGTTCCCGTCGCTCTGCGGCCCATACTTTTTGACTTATTCAAATTTTAAACCCCAAATTTTAGCAAAATTTCAGTTTTTTTCGACCTACACGAAAATTTTTACAGGCCCGTTTCAGTTTTTATTCGCCATCCAGTTGCGCCTCGTCGAGCCCTAGCCGACGACACCCCGCGCGCGACGCTGAGACGTCCCGAAGTCAAAAATTTTCGTGAAAATCCCTCAAAATCTTATACCGAGGCTACCTAAGCGGAGACTTTCTCAAGGGAAATTGTTTATCTTCGCATATTTAAACTGAAATATTGCAAACTTTTATAAATTCATTGCATTGATATCGGTGATCCCCGATTATTAAACGTTTTTTATTGCATATTAGGCTTACAAAATTTATTTTATCACGATTTTTCACATTTTGACTTTATATTTTCATAGTAAAAATTTTCATTTGGACAAAAATTCGTAAATTTCCAAACTTTTTTCTGCTGATATCATAGATTTCGGCTTAACTAGCACAACCCCGCCGTTCCCGTCGCTCTGCGGCCCATACTTTTTGACTTATTCAAATTTTAAACCCCAAATTTTAGCAAAATTTCAGTTTTTTCGACCTACACGAAAATTTTTACAGGCCCGTTTCAGTTTTTATTCGCCATCCAGTTGCGCCTCGTCGAGCCCTAGCCGACGACACCCCGCGCGCGACGCTGAGACGTCCCGAAGTCAAAAATTTTCGTGAAAATCCCTCAAAATCTTATACCGAGGCTACCTAAGCGGAGACTTTCTCAAGGGAAATTGTTTATCTTCGCATATTTAAACTGAAATATTGCAAACTTTTATAAATTCATTGCATTGATATCGGTGATCCCCGATTATTAAACGTTTTTTATTGCATATTAGGCTTACAAAATTTATTTTATCACGATTTTTCACATTTTGACTTTATATTTTCATAGTAAAAATTTTCATTTGGACAAAAATTCGTAAATTTCCAAACTTTTTTCTGCTGATATCATAGATTTCGGCTTAACTAGCACAACCCCGCCGTTCCCGTCGCTCTGCGGCCCATACTTTTTGACTTATTCAAATTTTAAACCCCAAATTTTAGCAAAATTTCAGTTTTTTCGACCTACACGAAAATTTTTACAGGCCCGTTTCAGTTTTTATTCGCCATCCAGTTGCGCCTCGTCGAGCCCTAGCCGACGACACCCCGCGCGCGACGCTGAGACGTCCCGAAGTCAAAAATTTTCGTGAAAATCCCTCAAAATCTTATACCGAGGCTACCTAAGCGGAGACTTTCTCAAGGGAAATTGTTTATCTTCGCATATTTAAACTGAAATATTGCAAACTTTTATAAATTCATTGCATTGATATCGGTGATCCCCGATTATTAAACGTTTTTTATTGCATATTAGGCTTACAAAATTTATTTTATCACGATTTTTCACATTTTGACTTTATATTTTCATAGTAAAAATTTTCATTTGGACAAAAATTCGTAAATTTCCAAACTTTTTTCTGCTGATATCATAGATTTCGGCTTAACTAGCACAACCCCGCCGTTCCCGTCGCTCTGCGGCCCATACTTTTTGACTTATTCAAATTTTAAACCCCAAATTTTAGCAAAATTTCAGTTTTTTCGACCTACACGAAATTTTTACAGGCCCGTTTCAGTTTTTATTCGCCATCCAGTTGCGCCTCGTCGAGCCCTAGCCGACGACACCCCGCGCGCGACGCTGAGACGTCCCGAAGTCAAAAATTTTCGTGAAAATCCCTCAAAATCTTATACCGAGGCTACCTAAGCGGAGACTTTCTCAAGGGAAATTGTTTATCTTCGCATATTTAAACTGAAATATTGCAAACTTTTATAAATTCATTGCATTGATATCGGTGATCCCCGATTATTAAACGTTTTTTATTGCATATTAGGCTTACAAAATTTATTTTATCACGATTTTTCACATTTTGACTTTATATTTTCATAGTAAAAATTTTCATTTGGACAAAAATTCGTAAATTTCCAAACTTTTTTCTGCTGATATCATAGATTTCGGCTTAACTAGCACAACCCCCGCCGTTCCCGTCGCTCTGCGGCCCATACTTTTTGACTTATTCAAATTTTAAACCCAAATTTTAGCAAAATTTCAGTTTTTTCGACCTACACGAAAATTTTTACAGGCCCGTTTCAGTTTTTATTCGCCATCCAGTTGCGCCTCGTCGAGCCCTAGCCGACGACACCCCGCGCGCGACGCTGAGACGTCCCGAAGTCAAAAATTTTCGTGAAAATCCCTCAAAATCTTATACCGAGGCTACCTAAGCGGAGACTTTCTCAAGGGAAATTGTTTATCTTCGCATATTTAAACTGAAATATTGCAAACTTTTATAAATTCATTGCATTGATATCGGTGATCCCCGATTATTAAACGTTTTTTATTGCATATTAGGCTTACAAAATTTATTTTATCACGATTTTTCACATTTTGACTTTATATTTTCATAGTAAAAATTTTCATTTGGACAAAAATTCGTAAATTTCCAAACTTTTTTCTGCTGATATCATAGATTTCGGCTTAACTAGCACAACCCCGCCGTTTCCCGTCGCTCTGCGGCCCATACTTTTTGACTTATTCAAATTTTAAACCCCAAATTTTAGCAAAATTTAAGTTTTTTCGACCTACACGAAAATTTTTACAGGCCCGTTTCAGTTTTTATTCGCCATCCAGTTGCGCCTCGTCGAGCCCTAGCCGACGACACCCCGCGCGCGACGCTGAGACGTCCCGAAGTCAAAAATTTTCGTGAAAATCCCTCAAAATCTTATACCGAGGCTACCTAAGCGGAGACTTTCTCAAGGGAAATTGTTTATCTTCGCATATTTAAACTGAAATATTGCAAACTTTTATAAATTCATTGCATTGATATCGGTGATCCCCGATTATTAAACGTTTTTTATTGCATATTAGGCTTACAAAATTTATTTTATCACGATTTTTCACATTTTGACTTTATATTTTCATAGTAAAAATTTTCATTTGGACAAAAATTCGTAAATTTCCAAACTTTTTTCTGCTGATATCATAGATTTCGGCTTAACTAGCACAACCCCCGCCGTTCCCGTCGCTCTGCGGCCCATACTTTTTGACTTATTCAAATTTTAAACCCCAAATTTTAGCAAAATTTCAGTTTTTTCGACCTACACGAAAATTTTTACAGGCCCGTTTCAGTTTTTATTCGCCATCCAGTTGCGCCTCGTCGAGCCCTAGCCGACGACACCCCGCGCGCGACGCTGAGACGTCCCGAAGTCAAAAATTTTCGTGAAAATCCCTCAAAATCTTATACCGAGGCTACCTAAGCGGAGACTTTCTCAAGGGAAATTGTTTTCTTCGCATATTTAAACTGAAATATTGCAAACTTTTATAAATTCATTGCATTGATATCGGTGATCCCCGATTATTAAACGTTTTTTATTGCATATTAGGCTTACAAAATTTATTTTATCACGATTTTTCACATTTTGACTTTATATTTTCATAGTAAAATTTTCATTTGGACAAAAATTCGTAAATTTCCAAACTTTTTTCTGCTGATATCATAGATTTCGGCTTAACTAGCACAACCCCGCCGTTCCCGTCGCTCTGCGGCCCATACTTTTTGACTTATTCAAATTTTAAACCCCAAATTTTAGCAAAATTTCAGTTTTTTCGACCTACACGAAAATTTTTACAGGCCCGTTTCAGTTTTTATTCGCCATCCAGTTGCGCCTCGTCGAGCCCTAGCCGACGACACCCCGCGCGCGACGCTGAGACGTCCCGAAGTCAAAAATTTTCGTGAAAATCCCTCAAAATCTTATACCGAGGCTACCTAAGCGGAGACTTTCTCAAGGGATATTGTTTATCTTCGCATATTTAAACTGAAATATTGCAAACTTTTATAAATTCATTGCATTGATATCGGTGATCCCCGATTATTAAACGTTTTTTATTGCATATTAGGCTTACAAAATTTATTTTATCACGATTTTTCACATTTTGACTTTATATTTTCATAGTAAAAATTTTCATTTGACAAAAATTCGTAAATTTCCAAACTTTTTTCTGCTGATATCATAGATTTCGGCTTAACTAGCACAACCCCGCCGTTCCCGTCGCTCTGCGGCCCATACTTTTTGACTTATTCAAATTTTAAACCCCAAATTTAGCAAAATTTCAGTTTTTTCGACCTACACGAAAATTTTTACAGGCCCGTTTCAGTTTTTATTCGCCATCCAGTTGCGCCTCGTCGAGCCCTAGCCGACGACACCCCGCGCGCGACGCTGAGACGTCCCGAAGTCAAAAATTTTCGTGAAAATCCCTCAAAATCTTATACCGAGGCTACCTAAGCGGAGACTTTCTCAAGGGAAATTGTTTATCTTCGCATATTTAAACTGAAATATTGCAAACTTTTATAATTCATTGCATTGATATCGGTGATCCCCGATTATTAAACGTTTTTTATTGCATATTAGGCTTACAAAATTTATTTTATCACGATTTTTCACATTTTGACTTTATATTTTCATAGTAAAAATTTTCATTTGGACAAAAATTCGTAAATTTCCAAACTTTTTTCTGCTGATATCATAGATTTCGGCTTAACTAGCACAACC
>CAJUUR010000004.1:0-12500 GCA_910589605.1 Chrysoteuchia culmella
AACCTAACCTAACCTAACCTAACCTAACCTAACCTAACCTAACCTAACCTAACCTAACCTAACCTAACCTAACCTAACCTAACCTAACCTAACCTAACCTAACCTAACCTAACCTAACCTAACCTAACCTAACCTAACCTAACCTAACCTAACCTAACCTAACCTAACCTAACCTAACCTAACCTAACCTAACCTAACCTAACCTAACCTAACCTAACCTAACCTAACCTAACCTAACCTAACCTAACCTAACCTAACCTAACCTAACCTAACCTAACCTAACCTAACCTAACCTAACCTAACCTAACCTAACCTAACCTAACCTAACCTAACCTAACCTAACCTAACCTAACCTAACCTAACCTAACCTAACCTAACCTAACCTAACCTAACCTAACCTAACCTAACCTAACCTAACCTAACCTAACCTAACCTAACCTAACCTAACCTAACCTAACCTAACCTAACCTAACCTAACCTAACCTAACCTAACCTAACCTAACCTAACCTAACCTAACCTAACCTAACCTAACCTAACCTAACCTAACCTAACCTAACCTAACCTAACCTAACCTAACCTAACCTAACCTAACCTAACCTAACCTAACCTAACCTAACCTAACCTAACCTAACCTAACCTAACCTAACCTAACCTAACCTAACCTAACCTAACCTAACCTAACCTAACCTAACCTAACCTAACCTAACCTAACCTAACCTAACCTAACCTAACCTAACCTAACCTAACCTAACCTAACCTAACCTAACCTAACCTAACCTAACCTAACCTAACCTAACCTAACCTAACCTAACCTAACCTAACCTAACCTAACCTAACCTAACCTAACCTAACCTAACCTAACCTAACCTAACCTAACCTAACCTAACCTAACCTAACCTAACCTAACCTAACCTAACCTAACCTAACCTAACCTAACCTAACCTAACCTAACCTAACCTAACCTAACCTAACCTAACCTAACCTAACCTAACCTAACCTAACCTAACCTAACCTAACCTAACCTAACCTAACCTAACCTAACCTAACCTAACCTAACCTAACCTAACCTAACCTAACCTAACCTAACCTAACCTAACCTAACCTAACCTAACCTAACCTAACCTAACCTAACCTAACCTAACCTAACCTAACCTAACCTAACCTAACCTAACCTAACCTAACCTAACCTAACCTAACCTAACCTAACCTAACCTAACCTAACCTAACCTAACCTAACCTAACCTAACCTAACCTAACCTAACCTAACCTAACCTAACCTAACCTAACCTAACCTAACCTAACCTAACCTAACCTAACCTAACCTAACCTAACCTAACCTAACCTAACCTAACCTAACCTAACCTAACCTAACCTAACCTAACCTAACCTAACCTAACCTAACCTAACCTAACCTAACCTAACCTAACCTAACCTAACCTAACCTAACCTAACCTAACCTAACCTAACCTAACCTAACCTAACCTAACCTAACCTAACCTAACCTAACCTAACCTAACCTAACCTAACCTAACCTAACCTAACCTAACCTAACCTAACCTAACCTAACCTAACCTAACCTAACCTAACCTAACCTAACCTAACCTAACCTAACCTAACCTAACCTAACCTAACCTAACCTAACCTAACCTAACCTAACCTAACCTAACCTAACCTAACCTAACCTAACCTAACCTAACCTAACCTAACCTAACCTAACCTAACCTAACCTAACCTAACCTAACCTAACCTAACCTAACCTAACCTAACCTAACCTAACCTAACCTAACCTAACCTAACCTAACCTAACCTAACCTAACCTAACCTAACCTAACCTAACCTAACCTAACCTAACCTAACCTAACCTAACCTAACCTAACCTAACCTAACCTAACCTAACCTAACCTAACCTAACCTAACCTAACCTAACCTAACCTAACCTAACCTAACCTAACCTAACCTAACCTAACCTAACCTAACCTAACCTAACCTAACCTAACCTAACCTAACCTAACCTAACCTAACCTAACCTAACCTAACCTAACCTAACCTAACCTAACCTAACCTAACCTAACCTAACCTAACCTAACCTAACCTAACCTAACCTAACCTAACCTAACCTAACCTAACCTAACCTAACCTAACCTAACCTAACCTAACCTAACCTAACCTAACCTAACCTAACCTAACCTAACCTAACCTAACCTAACCTAACCTAACCTAACCTAACCTAACCTAACCTAACCTAACCTAACCTAACCTAACCTAACCTAACCTAACCTAACCTAACCTAACCTAACCTAACCTAACCTAACCTAACCTAACCTAACCTAACCTAACCTAACCTAACCTAACCTAACCTAACCTAACCTAACCTAACCTAACCTAACCTAACCTAACCTAACCTAACCTAACCTAACCTAACCTAACCTAACCTAACCTAACCTAACCTAACCTAACCTAACCTAACCTAACCTAACCTAACCTAACCTAACCTAACCTAACCTAACCTAACCTAACCTAACCTAACCTAACCTAACCTAACCTAACCTAACCTAACCTAACCTAACCTAACCTAACCTAACCTAACCTAACCTAACCTAACCTAACCTAACCTAACCTAACCTAACCTAACCTAACCTAACCTAACCTAACCTAACCTAACCTAACCTAACCTAACCTAACCTAACCTAACCTAACCTAACCTAACCTAACCTAACCTAACCTAACCTAACCTAACCTAACCTAACCTAACCTAACCTAACCTAACCTAACCTAACCTAACCTAACCTAACCTAACCTAACCTAACCTAACCTAACCTAACCTAACCTAACCTAACCTAACCTAACCTAACCTAACCTAACCTAACCTAACCTAACCTAACCTAACCTAACCTAACCTAACCTAACCTAACCTAACCTAACCTAACCTAACCTAACCTAACCTAACCTAACCTAACCTAACCTAACCTAACCTAACCTAACCTAACCTAACCTAACCTAACCTAACCTAACCTAACCTAACCTAACCTAACCTAACCTAACCTAACCTAACCTAACCTAACCTAACCTAACCTAACCTAACCTAACCTAACCTAACCTAACCTAACCTAACCTAACCTAACCTAACCTAACCTAACCTAACCTAACCTAACCTAACCTAACCTAACCTAACCTAACCTAACCTAACCTAACCTAACCTAACCTAACCTAACCTAACCTAACCTAACCTAACCTAACCTAACCTAACCTAACCTAACCTAACCTAACCTAACCTAACCTAACCTAACCTAACCTAACCTAACCTAACCTAACCTAACCTAACCTAACCTAACCTAACCTAACCTAACCTAACCTAACCTAACCTAACCTAACCTAACCTAACCTAACCTAACCTAACCTAACCTAACCTAACCTAACCTAACCTAACCTAACCTAACCTAACCTAACCTAACCTAACCTAACCTAACCTAACCTAACCTAACCTAACCTAACCTAACCTAACCTAACCTAACCTAACCTAACCTAACCTAACCTAACCTAACCTAACCTAACCTAACCTAACCTAACCTAACCTAACCTAACCTAACCTAACCTAACCTAACCTAACCTAACCTAACCTAACCTAACCTAACCTAACCTAACCTAACCTAACCTAACCTAACCTAACCTAACCTAACCTAACCTAACCTAACCTAACCTAACCTAACCTAACCTAACCTAACCTAACCTAACCTAACCTAACCTAACCTAACCTAACCTAACCTAACCTAACCTAACCTAACCTAACCTAACCTAACCTAACCTAACCTAACCTAACCTAACCTAACCTAACCTAACCTAACCTAACCTAACCTAACCTAACCTAACCTAACCTAACCTAACCTAACCTAACCTAACCTAACCTAACCTAACCTAACCTAACCTAACCTAACCTAACCTAACCTAACCTAACCTAACCTAACCTAACCTAACCTAACCTAACCTAACCTAACCTAACCTAACCTAACCTAACCTAACCTAACCTAACCTAACCTAACCTAACCTAACCTAACCTAACCTAACGCTAACCTAACCTAACCTAACCTAACCTAACCTAACCTAACCTAACCTAACCTAACCTAACCTAACCTAACCTAACCTAACCTAACCTAACCTAACCTAACCTAACCTAACCTAACCTAACCTAACCTAACCTAACCTAACCTAACCTAACCTAACCTAACCTAACCTAACCTAACCTAACCTAACCTAACCTAACCTAACCTAACCTAACCTAACCTAACCTAACCTAACCTAACCTAACCTAACCTAACCTAACCTAACCTAACCTAACCTAACCTAACCTAACCTAACCTAACCTAACATAACCTAACCTAACCTAACCTAACCTAACCTAACCTAACCTAACCTAACCTAACCTAACCTAACCTAACCTAACCTAACCTAACCTAACCTAACCTAACCTAACCTAACCTAACCTAACCTAACCTAACCTAACCTAACCTAACCTAACCTAACCTAACCTAACCTAACCTAACCTAACCTAACCTAACCTAACCTAACCTAACCTAACCTAACCTAACCTAACCTAACCTAACCTAACCTAACCTAACCTAACCTAACCTAACCTAACCTAACCTAACCTAACCTAACCTAACCTAACCTAACCTAACCTAACCTAACCTAACCTAACCTAACCTAACCTAACCTAACCTAACCTAACCTAACCTAACCTAACCTAACCTAACCTAACCTAACCTAACCTAACCTAACCTAACCTAACCTAACCTAACCTAACCTAACCTAACCTAACCTAACCTAACCTAACCTAACCTAACCTAACCTAACCTAACCTAACCTAACCTAACCTAACCTAACCTAACCTAACCTAACCTAACCTAACCTAACCTAACCTAACCTAACCTAACCTAACCTAACCTAACCTAACCTAACCTAACCTAACCTAACCTAACCTAACCTAACCTAACCTAACCTAACCTAACCTAACCTAACCTAACCTAACCTAACCTAACCTAACCTAACCTAACCTAACCTAACCTAACCTAACCTAACCTAACCTAACCTAACCTAACCTAACCTAACCTAACCTAACCTAACCTAACCTAACCTAACCTAACCTAACCTAACCTAACCTAACCTAACCTAACCTAACCTAACCTAACCTAACCTAACCTAACCTAACCTAACCTAACCTAACCTAACCTAACCTAACCTAACCTAACCTAACCTAACCTAACCTAACCTAACCTAACCTAACCTAACCTAACCTAACCTAACCTAACCTAACCTAACCTAACCTAACCTAACCTAACCTAACCTAACCTAACCTAACCTAACCTAACCTAACCTAACCTAACCTAACCTAACCTAACCTAACCTAACCTAACCTAACCTAACCTAACCTAACCTAACCTAACCTAACCTAACCTAACCTAACCTAACCTAACCTAACCTAACCTAACCTAACCTAACCTAACCTAACCTAACCTAACCTAACCTAACCTAACCTAACCTAACCTAACCTAACCTAACCTAACCTAACCTAACCTAACCTAACCTAACCTAACCTAACCTAACCTAACCTAACCTAACCTAACCTAACCTAACCTAACCTAACCTAACCTAACCTAACCTAACCTAACCTAACCTAACCTAACCTAACCTAACCTAACCTAACCTAACCTAACCTAACCTAACCTAACCTAACCTAACCTAACCTAACCTAACCTAACCTAACCTAACCTAACCTAACCTAACCTAACCTAACCTAACCTAACCTAACCTAACCTAACCTAACCTAACCTAACCTAACCTAACCTAACCTAACCTAACCTAACCTAACCTAACCTAACCTAACCTAACCTAACCTAACCTAACCTAACCTAACCTAACCTAACCTAACCTAACCTAACCTAACCTAACCTAACCTAACCTAACCTAACCTAACCTAACCTAACCTAACCTAACCTAACCTAACCTAACCTAACCTAACCTAACCTAACCTAACCTAACCTAACCTAACCTAACCTAACCTAACCTAACCTAACCTAACCTAACCTAACCTAACCTAACCTAACCTAACCTAACCTAACCTAACCTAACCTAACCTAACCTAACCTAACCTAACCTAACCTAACCTAACCTAACCTAACCTAACCTAACCTAACCTAACCTAACCTAACCTAACCTAACCTAACCTAACCTAACCTAACCTAACCTAACCTAACCTAACCTAACCTAACCTAACCTAACCTAACCTAACCTAACCTAACCTAACCTAACCTAACCTAACCTAACCTAACCTAACCTAACCTAACCTAACCTAACCTAACCTAACCTAACCTAACCTAACCTAACCTAACCTAACCTAACCTAACCTAACCTAACCTAACCTAACCTAACCTAACCTAACCTAACCTAACCTAACCTAACCTAACCTAACCTAACCTAACCTAACCTAACCTAACCTAACCTAACCTAACCTAACCTAACCTAACCTAACCTAACCTAACCTAACCTAACCTAACCTAACCTAACCTAACCTAACCTAACCTAACCTAACCTAACCTAACCTAACCTAACCTAACCTAACCTAACCTAACCTAACCTAACCTAACCTAACCTAACCTAACCTAACCTAACCTAACCTAACCTAACCTAACCTAACCTAACCTAACCTAACCTAACCTAACCTAACCTAACCTAACCTAACCTAACCTAACCTAACCTAACCTAACCTAACCTAACCTAACCTAACCTAACCTAACCTAACCTAACCTAACCTAACCTAACCTAACCTAACCTAACCTAACCTAACCTAACCTAACCTAACCTAACCTAACCTAACCTAACCTAACCTAACCTAACCTAACCTAACCTAACCTAACCTAACCTAACCTAACCTAACCTAACCTAACCTAACCTAACCTAACCTAACCTAACCTAACCTAACCTAACCTAACCTAACCTAACCTAACCTAACCTAACCTAACCTAACCTAACCTAACCTAACCTAACCTAACCTAACCTAACCTAACCTAACCTAACCTAACCTAACCTAACCTAACCTAACCTAACCTAACCTAACCTAACCTAACCTAACCTAACCTAACCTAACCTAACCTAACCTAACCTAACCTAACCTAACCTAACCTAACCTAACCTAACCTAACCTAACCTAACCTAACCTAACCTAACCTAACCTAACCTAACCTAACCTAACCTAACCTAACCTAACCTAACCTAACCTAACCTAACCTAACCTAACCTAACCTAACCTAACCTAACCTAACCTAACCTAACCTAACCTAACCTAACCTAACCTAACCTAACCTAACCTAACCTAACCTAACCTAACCTAACCTAACCTAACCTAACCTAACCTAACCTAACCTAACCTAACCTAACCTAACCTAACCTAACCTAACCTAACCTAACCTAACCTAACCTAACCTAACCTAACCTAACCTAACCTAACCTAACCTAACCTAACCTAACCTAACCTAACCTAACCTAACCTAACCTAACCTAACCTAACCTAACCTAACCTAACCTAACCTAACCTAACCTAACCTAACCTAACCTAACCTAACCTAACCTAACCTAACCTAACCTAACCTAACCTAACCTAACCTAACCTAACCTAACCTAACCTAACCTAACCTAACCTAACCTAACCTAACCTAACCTAACCTAACCTAACCTAACCTAACCTAACCTAACCTAACCTAACCTAACCTAACCTAACCTAACCTAACCTAACCTAACCTAACCTAACCTAACCTAACCTAACCTAACCTAACCTAACCTAACCTAACCTAACCTAACCTAACCTAACCTAACCTAACCTAACCTAACCTAACCTAACCTAACCTAACCTAACCTAACCTAACCTAACCTAACCTAACCTAACCTAACCTAACCTAACCTAACCTAACCTAACCTAACCTAACCTAACCTAACCTAACCTAACCTAACCTAACCTAACCTAACCTAACCTAACCTAACCTAACCTAACCTAACCTAACCTAACCTAACCTAACCTAACCAACTCTTTATTAGTGTTTCAATTGCGATTCTTCGGCTGAAGTAAATTTTTTCCAGTGTAGTTTCTCCGTCCCTTGCCTTCTGCAACAAAAAATTCACAAATATTAGCTTTTCTTTGAATTTCATATTTTCAAAAGTTGACCTAAGCAGTGGAATATCGCGAAAACCTAACTCTTTATTAGTGTTTCAATTGCGATTCTTCGGCTGAAGTAAATTTTTTCCAGTGTAGTTTCTCCGTCCCTTGCCTTCTGCAACAAAAAATTCACAAATATTAGCTTTTCTTTGAATTTCATATTTTCAAAAGTTGACCTAAGCAGTGGAATATCGCGAAAACCTAACTCTTTATTAGTGTTTCAATTGCGATTCTTCGGCTGAAGTAAATTTTTTCCAGTGTAGTTTCTCCGTCCCTTGCCTTCTGCAACAAAAAATTCACAAATATTAGCTTTTCTTTGAATTTCATATTTTCAAAAGTTGACCTAAGCAGTGGAATATCGCGAAAACCTAACTCTTTATTAGTGTTTCAATTGCGATTCTTCGGCTGAAGTAAATTTTTTCCAGTGTAGTTTCTCCGTCCCTTGCCTTCTGCAACAAAAAATTCACAAATATTAGCTTTTCTTTGAATTTCATATTTTCAAAAGTTGACCTAAGCAGTGGAATATCGCGAAAACCTAACTCTTTATTAGTGTTTCAATTGCGATTCTTCGGCTGAAGTAAATTTTTTCCAGTGTAGTTTCTCCGTCCCTTGCCTTCTGCAACAAAAAATTCACAAATATTAGCTTTTCTTTGAATTTCATATTTTCAAAAGTTGACCTAAGCAGTGGAATATCGCGAAAACCTAACTCTTTATTAGTGTTTCAATTGCGATTCTTCGGCTGAAGTAAATTTTTTCCAGTGTAGTTTCTCCGTCCCTTGCCTTCTGCAACAAAAAATTCACAAATATTAGCTTTTCTTTGAATTTCATATTTTCAAAAGTTGACCTAAGCAGTGGAATATCGTGAAAACCTAACTCTTTATTAGTGTTTCAATTGCGATTCTTCGGCTGAAGTAAATTTTTTCCAGTGTAGTTTCTCCGTCCCTTGCCTTCTGCAACAAAAAATTCACAAATATTAGCTTTTCTTTGAATTTCATATTTTCAAAAGTTGACCTAAGCAGTGGAATATCGCGAAAACCTAACTCTTTATTAGTGTTTCAATTGCGATTCTTCGGCTGAAGTAAATTTTTTCCAGTGTAGTTTCTCCGTCCCTTGCCTTCTGCAACAAAAAATTCACAAATATTTCGCGGCTCGTTTTTCGTTTGCTCTGCCACCCATGGGGTTCGCATTCTCTAATAACACGTCTTGACAACAATGACTCAAAGAACACCCACAAAGAAAACAGGCGCTTCCATGGCGTCTGAAGATCCTGCCCTAGATGAATCATATGTCTCTCTGCACTCAATTCAAGACATAACTATTACAGAGTTAGATAATCTGAACGTTGTATCCAAAGTAGCCAAACGCGGTACAGCACGTTTCAACTATGTTAAAAAACTTATAATTTCCGAGCTTGAAAAAATTGTCGAATGCACCAAATCTTTCAAAAGCGAAAAGAAACATGACATCACCAACGGATGTGAGATCATCAAAAAACTTATATCCGAGCAAGCTGACGACTTCACACGTGAGTGCCGCAAGATCGAGTCTCAGGTCGACTCTCGGGAGAGAGAAGACATGATAAACGCTGTGTCCAATAATTTGAAGCAAGAAGTAGTTCAACTTGTTAAGGAGTCGGTTTCCTCAGAGCTAGAGAGCATCAAACGAACGGTCAGGGACACAATTTTAGAGAATAGCGCGAACACAACATCTACTAATTCAAATGCGGAGAACCTGGAAAACATGATTCCCAGGATTGCATCTGCTGTTGCTAAACAGCTTCCACCTCCAGTTGCACAATCCCCTTTCTTCAACACTCAAGCTTCGGGTAAATCTTACGCGTCTGTTGCATCTAACAAAATTAACATTCCGCCACAGGGCAAAAGCTCAAATCCCGCGATTATCGTCACTCCCAACTGCGAAGTAAAATCTCGCCAGGACGCAATAAGCGCATTCAGAAAAAGCGTAAGCTTCAGGGAACTGGCCTTTGCTCCGGCTAGAGTTCAGGTCGTGTCCAATAACAAACTTCGCGTAGAATTTGACAACAGCGCCCAAGCCGATCAAGTCATCAATAAGATCCAAGAATCAGGTCATGCAGCTGCGGAACCCGCGAAACGATTGAGACCCATGATCATCCTCAGGGGCATCGACAACGACACTCCTTCTGAGAGTTTGGTGGAAACAATCAAGTACCAGAATCCAGAATTAGACATCGCCAATGAGGAGCTGACACTGCGCTTCAAGCGTAACAACAAGAACCCTCAAATGTACTACAATGCTGTCTTTCTGGCCAGTCCAAGGCTCTATCGGGCCATTATGCGTCAAGAGCGTATTAATGTCGACCATCAGCGAGTCAGGGCTGGCGACTTCACCCCATTTTTACAGTGCCACAAGTGCCTTCAGTTCGGCCACACAAAAACGCACTGCCGGGCGGAGAAGCCCACCTGTGCACACTGCGCTTCCGCTGATCATACTGCGGAGAACTGCCCCGACTTAGGGAAACCTCCGAAATGCGCGAACTGTCTGAGTCACAATCAAAGGTTTGGCACCAAAGTTGACACCAAACACAGGGCGACAGATGAAGCCTGCAAAAGAGTCCGTTCAATGAAGGAAAAAATCAACGACCGTGTGGATTATGGTTGCCACTCTTTTTAATAGCGAATTAAAATTTATGCAGTGTAACACAGACAGAGCGCAACATAGCACAAACGAATTTATTAAATCCTTCATTAACGGACCCTTTAGTATTGGGCTCATCCAGGAGCCTTATGTCGGCAACGGCAACCTGATGAAACCACATCAAGGACTCAACATACACCAATTCAGCGGGGGCAAAAGAGTCAAAGCTTGTATAGTGACCAAACCCGGAATAGGACGCATTATAGGAGTCACTCAATTCTCCTCTCCAAACCTAAGCGTTATCCAGCTAACTCATAAAAACAGACCGTTTACCATTGCTTCTGTCTACGTGGAACCTCGAGATGATGAGGATAATACACTAGATCGCCTCGACATCTTAGCTAAGGCCACAGGAAGTCACAAACTAATTATCGGCGGAGACCTCAACGGATGGCACCCTATTTGGGGCTCCGTCTCAGCTACACCCCGCGGCGACGAAATATTAGAACTAGTCATGGGCAATGACCTCAGTGTCTGTAATATAGGCAACACTCCCACATTTGAGACCACCACGCACGGACAGCATTGTACCTCCATCGTGGACCTCACCATAGTCTCAGAATCTTTGCAGAGTCGTATTGTCGATTGGCGGGTTAACCCAGATTTGTGCGCATCCTCCTATCACAACTCAATTGAGTTCACCCTTCTTATCGGAGATCTCTCGCGTCACACTCCCCAGAATACTTCCACTTTCCGCTTTAAGTCAGAGAAAGCCAACTGGGCACTCTTTAAACAAATACTCGATGGCATCATGACCACCTCCCACCTGCTAGATAAAAACATCAACATAGCCAATCCCAGCGATTTGGATAAAATAATAGACGATTTCACAGATGCTATACACAACGCTTGCGAGGGATCTATGCCGGTGAGAGGAGGCTCGACTAAAGTCAAGGCCCCTTGGTGGACCAACGAGCTAGAGGCATGCAAAACTAAAGTGCTAGAACTGCACCGAAAGCTACACACAGCCAAGCGCCACAAACTGCCCATCGACCAAATCCTTCAAGAACAGGTAGCGGCTAAGGAAGAATACGCCCAGCTCATGAGGACGGAGTCGACAAGGCACTTTCGGGAGTTCTGTGAGCTCCAAACAAAAGAAAACGTCTGGTCGCTTACAAACCGACTACTGAAAGAAGCAGCTCCCAGAACACCACCAGTCACAATCAAAGTCGGTAACCGATTCACCACATCAGGAAGGGAAACAGCTGATGCAATCTTGGATCACTTTTTCCCTTCCGATGATGATGACTCTGAAACAAGACATCATCAACTCAGAGCAGATGAACACAATTTGCCAGATACTCCCGACGATCCACCCTTCACTGCAGACGAAATACTCGAATGTCTCAGCCACATGAACCCTAAAAAGGCACCAGGATTGGACGGGCTAACATCGGATATCTGTCAACAAACAGCTATGGCATACCCAGGGCTTTTAACCGAGATACTTAACAGATGCCTCACATTACAGTATTTCCCCAGAAAGTGGAAGGAGGCCTATATTAAGGTTATCCCGAAACCTGGTAAAGTGGATTACACCTCGCTTAACGCACTCCGTCCTATCGGACTCATTCCAGTATTTGGCAAGCTCCTCGAAAAGTTGTTCATCCGCCGAGTTAATCA
>CAJUUR010000004.1:17500-20000 GCA_910589605.1 Chrysoteuchia culmella
AACCTAACCTAACCTAACCTAACCTAACCTAACCTAACCTAACCTAACCTAACCTAACCTAACCTAACCTAACCTAACCTAACCTAACCTAACCTAACCTAACCTAACCTAACCTAACCTAACCTAACCTAACCTAACCTAACCTAACCTAACCTAACCTAACCTAACCTAACCTAACCTAACCTAACCTAACCTAACCTAACCTAACCTAACCTAACCTAACCTAACCTAACCTAACCTAACCTAACCTAACCTAACCTAACCTAACCTAACCTAACCTAACCTAACCTAACCTAACCTAACCTAACCTAACCTAACCTAACCTAACCTAACCTAACCTAACCTAACCTAACCTAACCTAACCTAACCTAACCTAACCTAACCTAACCTAACCTAACCTAACCTAACCTAACCTAACCTAACCTAACCTAACCTAACCTAACCTAACCTAACCTAACCTAACCTAACCTAACCTAACCTAACCTAACCTAACCTAACCTAACCTAACCTAACCTAACCTAACCTAACCTAACCTAACCTAACCTAACCTAACCTAACCTAACCTAACCTAACCTAACCTAACCTAACCTAACCTAACCTAACCTAACCTAACCTAACCTAACCTAACCTAACCTAACCTAACCTAACCTAACCTAACCTAACCTAACCTAACCTAACCTAACCTAACCTAACCTAACCTAACCTAACCTAACCTAACCTAACCTAACCTAACCTAACCTAACCTAACCTAACCTAACCTAACCTAACCTAACCTAACCTAACCTAACCTAACCTAACCTAACCTAACCTAACCTAACCTAACCTAACCTAACCTAACCTAACCTAACCTAACCTAACCTAACCTAACCTAACCTAACCTAACCTAACCTAACCTAACCTAACCTAACCTAACCTAACCTAACCTAACCTAACCTAACCTAACCTAACCTAACCTAACCTAACCTAACCTAACCTAACCTAACCTAACCTAACCTAACCTAACCTAACCTAACCTAACCTAACCTAACCTAACCTAACCTAACCTAACCTAACCTAACCTAACCTAACCTAACCTAACCTAACCTAACCTAACCTAACCTAACCTAACCTAACCTAACCTAACCTAACCTAACCTAACCTAACCTAACCTAACCTAACCTAACCTAACCTAACCTAACCTAACCTAACCTAACCTAACCTAACCTAACCTAACCTAACCTAACCTAACCTAACCTAACCTAACCTAACCTAACCTAACCTAACCTAACCTAACCTAACCTAACCTAACCTAACCTAACCTAACCTAACCTAACCTAACCTAACCTAACCTAACCTAACCTAACCTAACCTAACCTAACCTAACCTAACCTAACCTAACCTAACCTAACCTAACCTAACCTAACCTAACCTAACCTAACCTAACCTAACCTAACCTAACCTAACCTAACCTAACCTAACCTAACCTAACCTAACCTAACCTAACCTAACCTAACCTAACCTAACCTAACCTAACCTAACCTAACCTAACCTAACCTAACCTAACCTAACCTAACCTAACCTAACCTAACCTAACCTAACCTAACCTAACCTAACCTAACCTAACCTAACCTAACCTAACCTAACCTAACCTAACCTAACCTAACCTAACCTAACCTAACCTAACCTAACCTAACCTAACCTAACCTAACCTAACCTAACCTAACCTAACCTAACCTAACCTAACCTAACCTAACCTAACCTAACCTAACCTAACCTAACCTAACCTAACCTAACCTAACCTAACCTAACCTAACCTAACCTAACCTAACCTAACCTAACCTAACCTAACCTAACCTAACCTAACCTAACCTAACCTAACCTAACCTAACCTAACCTAACCTAACCTAACCTAACCTAACCTAACCTAACCTAACCTAACCTAACCTAACCTAACCTAACCTAACCTAACCTAACCTAACCTAACCTAACCTAACCTAACCTAACCTAACCTAACCTAACCTAACCTAACCTAACCTAACCTAACCTAACCTAACCTAACCTAACCTAACCTAACCTAACCTAACCTAACCTAACCTAACCTAACCTAACCTAACCTAACCTAACCTAACCTAACCTAACCTAACCTAACCTAACCTAACCTAACCTAACCTAACCTAACCTAACCTAACCTAACCTAACCTAACCTAACCTAACCTAACCTAACCTAACCTAACCTAACCTAACCTAACCTAACCTAACCTAACCTAACCTAACCTAACCTAACCTAACCTAACCTAACCTAACCTAACCTAACCTAACCTAACCTAACCTAACCTAACCTAACCTAACCTAACCTAACCTAACCTAACCTAACCTAACCTAACCTAACCTAACCTAACCTAACCTAACCTAACCTAACCTAACCTAACCTAACCTAACCTAACCTAACCTAACCTAACCTAACCTAACCTAACCTAACCTAACCTAACCTAACCTAACCTAACCTAACCTAACCTAACCT
>CAJUUR010000004.1:25000-30000 GCA_910589605.1 Chrysoteuchia culmella
TATTAGTGTTTCAATTGCGGTTCTTCGGCTGAAGTAAATTTTTTCCAGTGTAGTTTCTCCGTCCCTTGCCTTCTGCAACAAAAAATTCACAAATATTAGCTTTTCTTTGAATTTCATATTTTCAAAAGTTGACCTAAGCAGTGGAATATCGCGAAAACCTAACTCTTTATTAGTGTTTCAATTGCGGTTCTTCGGCTGAAGTAAATTTTTTCCAGTGTAGTTTCTCCGTCCCTTGCCTTCTGCAACAAAAAATTCACAAATATTAGCTTTTCTTTGAATTTCATATTTTCAAAAGTTGACCTAAGCAGTGGAATATCGCGAAAACCTAACTCTTTATTAGTGTTTCAATTGCGGTTCTTCGGCTGAAGTAAATTTTTTCCAGTGTAGTTTCTCCGTCCCTTGCCTTCTGCAACAAAAAATTCACAAATATTAGCTTTTCTTTGAATTTCATATTTTCAAAAGTTGACCTAAGCAGTGGAATATCGCGAAAACCTAACTCTTTATTAGTGTTTCAATTGCGGTTCTTCGGCTGAAGTAAATTTTTTTCCAGTGTAGTTTCTCCGTCCCTTGCCTTCTGCAACAAAAAATTCACAAATATTTCGCGGCTCGCGCTACGCGCGAGCCGTTTTTCGTTTGCTCTGCCACCCATGGGGTTCGCCTTCTCTAATAACACGTCTTGACAACAATGACTCAAATTCATTTGTAGCTATCCACCATGTTTAAAACGCCACCCCCGACACCAGTCAGGAGAAACAAGCCCGACCCTACAATGAACAGCAACTTGAGTAACGTAACTAAGACCTCTAGAACCAAACTCTTACCGACCAATCAAGATTGGTTTGAGACTGAGGAAATTGTATCTCCTCGCTCTCGATCGCCTGTGTTTCTCTCATTTCAGGCCCAGAACCCGCCTTTCTCTAACGCCGATACGCCCATTGCCGAAGAATCGGCCCCCGATGCCACGGTATCTACAAATCCCATCTTAGCAAAGATTGCTGACCTCTGTGGAGTTATTGATGACCACATCAAGTCAAGCGGCAATCTCCGTAAGGTCATAAGAGACAGCGTCCTTGCCAGTACTAAGGAGATCAGGACTTTGATCACCTCCGACCCTAACACCATTCCATTCGCTGCTCCCAACGTCACTTTTGACCACTCAGCCACTCTTGAAGCTATCCGCAACACAGTACGCCAGACTGTCAAAGAGGAGATTGCGAAGATTAAACTTCCCAGCCCACCTCCTGCAGCTCCAACCCAAACCTTCTCTGAGATAGTCCAGTCACAGAAGCAGGCCAAGCGCAAGGAACCCTCCATCCCCCCTAAATCCAAACCTGCCATCATCGTGTCCTCCAAGAAGAGCGTCCTTAGCCCGGCCGAGACACTCAAAACCTGGAGGAGCTCAGTCTCCTTCAGAGACACCACATTCGCACCGGCCGCGGTGAAGTTCGTCTCGAATAACAAGCTGAGGGTTGAGTTTGACTCTGCGGAACAGCGCGAAGCCACCCTCAAGAAAGTCAACCATCCTGACTCCAAGGTTCAGGCCGAAATCTCCAAGGCGCTGAGCCCCATGATTATTATCAAGGGTATATCGGCTGAAATCCCTGTCGAAGAACTCGTGGAGGCTATCAAAGGCCAAAACGAGTCAATTCAAAAAGCTATGTCCAAACCGGAAGACCTGGTCTTCAAATTCAAAAGAGCCAACAAAAACAAGGACCTGTACAATGCGGTTCTCCTGGCAGCCCCCCCGGTCTGGCGTGCAGTCACTGATGCTGTTAAGATTAATCTTGACCATCAGAGGGTGCATGCTGAAAACTACGTACCCCTACTGCAATGTTATAAATGCTTGCAGTATGGGCACACAAAAGCGCGCTGCGGACAGGAGACTGCTATTTGCTCCCACTGTGCCGAACCCGGACACAGCTATCAAACCTGCCCCAACAAGAAAAACCCGGAAACGACTTGCTGCTATAACTGCAACCAGCACTCCAAAACATCCAATGCGAAGAACGACACTAAGCATAGTGCCACATCAAATCTATGTCCTCGACAGCATCTAATGACTCAGAAGATTATTGCACGCACGGATTATGGTCAGTAGAGTCTCACCGAATACCATATCTCATCCACTCAATAAAAACTCATTGACCTGCATTCAAATAAATTTAGCACGTAGTCGTAACGCTCTTCACGAGCTTACCACACACCTCGCAAACTCTCAAGCCGAAATTGCATTCATAACAGAACCCTATACATCCAATATAAATAAACTCAAACCAATCCCTGGATACACACTTCATCAGTTCTGCACTTCCACTTCAACTCCTGTTAAATCTGCCCTTCTGATAAAAGAGCGAACGTTCAGCTCGCTCGGTATTTCTGCCCATTCTGACCATAATATATGCATCGTACAGATCACCAACAAATCTGGTCTTAAAGTATACCTTGTATCTGTCTACGTAGAGCCCGACACCGATGATTATAACACACTAGGAAAGCTTGACAGTTTCCTCGGCCAAACTTCCGGGTCACTGCACATTATTGGCGGGGATTTTAATGGATGGCACACCTCATGGGGATCATCCCAAAACAATAGCCGCGGCAATATTGTTTATGATCTGGCCACTGTCCAAAACCTATCCATCTGCAATGTTGGGAATACGCCGACTTTCGAAAAAGTCACACACGGTCGCCTAAGGAAATCTATCATAGACCTCACGCTGAACAGTGACCCCAATCAACTCACTATCACTGATTGGAAGGTCGATATCTCGATCTGCCCATCCAGCGACCACCACGCTATTACCTTCATGCTAGGCCTCGGTCCCATCGCACCAACTAAGAATGTCAAGCTGTCTACGTATCGATATAACACTGCTCACGTCAAGTGGGAGGAAATTCAAACACGCTTTACTGAGATCATGCAAGAGAATCTTCCGCCTCGTCCTGATTTTAACTCTATTAACTGCGAACAACTCGATCGGTACGTAGACGACTTCACTCATGCCATTCAAATGGCATCGGACAAGCTCCTACCCAGGTCCTCTGGTCCTCCGCAGCGTGCGCCCTGGTGGAGCGATCATCTGGAACAGCTGAAACAATCTGTCATTAGAAATCACCGCCAATTGAGCAAGGCGGTTCGTCGTAAATTACCTTTGGACGACCTGATCCTGGAGCGTGATAGACTCAAGCATGAATACTCTGCGGCTTTCTGCGCGGCCTCCACGGAACACTTTCGTGAGTTTTGTGGCCGCCAGAAAAAGGAGGACGTTTGGTCTGTTACGAACCGGATCATAAAGACTAGACCTCTTGCCCAGGCACCGGCTACCTTGCGCTTAGACGATGGTACCTACACCAGCGGCAGCGCTGACACCGCCAAAGCACTCATTAACCGCTTCTACCCTGATGATACACCTGACAAGACTGCCAATCAAACTAGCATGCGCGCAGACATGACGAAACCTATCGACACACCCCATGAACCTCCTTTCACCTATGAGGAAGTTATCACCTGTCTCAAAGGGATGAACCACAAGCGTGCTCCCGGGCTGGACCATTTAACTGCTGACATTTGCTTACGGGTCGCCTTGTGGTTTCCCGATGAACTCCTTGGAATCATCAATTGTTGTCACCGACTTGAACACTTCCCCAAAACCTGGAAGACGGCTATGGCTAAAATTATTCCTAAGCCGAACCGGCCCGACTACAACCAATTATCCAGCTTTCGTCCGATCGGCTTACTCAATGTACTAGGTAAGCTCCTCGAAAGACTTATCGCCAATCGTCTTACCTACCATTTAAGCAAAACCGGCAACAACACTCCCAACCAGTTCGGCTTCAAATCTCAGCGCTCAACTGTTCTCGCTATCAACACTGCGCTACAGATCGTTAAGTCCGCAAAATCTAACGGCGAACAGGTAGTAGGGGTCTCTCTAGACATCCAAGCCGCCTTCGACCGTGCCTGGTGGACGGCGATCTTCAAAAGGCTGAGAGACACCGACTGCCCTAGTAACCTGTATCGCACGCTACTAAACTACATCCAAGACCGCGAGGTCATCATTAATTTTGCTGACCAGAAAGTCTCCAAATTCACGTCCAGGGGCTGCATTCAAGGATCTGTCATCGGCCCTATGCTATGGAACCTCGTCCTGGACGAGCTCCTACTGATGCCGATGGCAAATGGATGTCACCTCCAAGCTTACGCGGATGACGTACTTTTAATCGCTCACGCAAAATCAGTCTCGCAGCTCGAACAACTCGTCAATCATACTCTGGATCGGATTACTAGTTGGGGGGAAGGGGTAAAACTTGAATTCGGTCCAGAAAAGACACAAATCATTGCATTCACAACTCGCGCATCTCGCTGCAAAATTCAAGTCCACTCCAAACCAATTCAATTCGTTAATCAGATTAAATATTTAGGCATAATTATTGACAGGAAACTCACATTCATACAGCACGTTGAACATACAATAGACAAAGCGAAGAAATTGCACAACAAGCTCTCCATCTTTATTAGACCCACCTGGGGAATACACCCTGAAAATGTTCGTATCATATACGAACATGTCATAGAACCCATCATATGTTATGGGGCCGGCATTTGGTACGGCGCCCTCAAATACCAACACGTCACCCAGCGGCTACTCTCCATCCAAAGGCTGTTCGCCATCAAAATGGTACAGGGCTTCCGCACGTTGAGCACCGCAGCTTCTATTTCATTGGCTCAACTCACCCCTTTGCCGGCAAAAGTTGCGGCGGTCGGTGACATTGAGGCCTCGAAACTGTTCGGAGTTTCATCTTTCTTACCTGCTGACATCCCAATCGAAACTCTTTCACCACCTGAAGAGCTGCTCCACCCATCCGAAAGAAGAGGCATCGAATTCGTCGAGGTTACCTCTGCTTCTGAACTCGAGGAAGTCTGTGGACACAACTCCTATAAAATCTTCACCGACGGCAGCCGGCACGACGATAGAGTCGGAGCTGCCTTCGTCGTACTTGAA
>CAJUUR010000004.1:32500-55000 GCA_910589605.1 Chrysoteuchia culmella
AACCTAACCTAACCTAACCTAACCTAACCTAACCTAACCTAACCTAACCTAACCTAACCTAACCTAACCTAACCTAACCTAACCTAACCTAACCTAACCTAACCTAACCTAACCTAACCTAACCTAACCTAACCTAACCTAACCTAACCTAACCTAACCTAACCTAACCTAACCTAACCTAACCTAACCTAACCTAACCTAACCTAACCTAACCTAACCTAACCTAACCTAACCTAACCTAACCTAACCTAACCTAACCTAACCTAACCTAACCTAACCTAACCTAACCTAACCTAACCTAACCTAACCTAACCTAACCTAACCTAACCTAACCTAACCTAACCTAACCTAACCTAACCTAACCTAACCTAACCTAACCTAACCTAACCTAACCTAACCTAACCTAACCTAACCTAACCTAACCTAACCTAACCTAACCTAACCTAACCTAACCTAACCTAACCTAACCTAACCTAACCTAACCTAACCTAACCTAACCTAACCTAACCTAACCTAACCTAACCTAACCTAACCTAACCTAACCTAACCTAACCTAACCTAACCTAACCTAACCTAACCTAACCTAACCTAACCTAACCTAACCTAACCTAACCTAACCTAACCTAACCTAACCTAACCTAACCTAACCTAACCTAACCTAACCTAACCTAACCTAACCTAACCTAACCTAACCTAACCTAACCTAACCTAACCTAACCTAACCTAACCTAACCTAACCTAACCTAACCTAACCTAACCTAACCTAACCTAACCTAACCTAACCTAACCTAACCTAACCTAACCTAACCTAACCTAACCTAACCTAACCTAACCTAACCTAACCTAACCTAACCTAACCTAACCTAACCTAACCTAACCTAACCTAACCTAACCTAACCTAACCTAACCTAACCTAACCTAACCTAACCTAACCTAACCTAACCTAACCTAACCTAACCTAACCTAACCTAACCTAACCTAACCTAACCTAACCTAACCTAACCTAACCTAACCTAACCTAACCTAACCTAACCTAACCTAACCTAACCTAACCTAACCTAACCTAACCTAACCTAACCTAACCTAACCTAACCTAACCTAACCTAACCTAACCTAACCTAACCTAACCTAACCTAACCTAACCTAACCTAACCTAACCTAACCTAACCTAACCTAACCTAACCTAACCTAACCTAACCTAACCTAACCTAACCTAACCTAACCTAACCTAACCTAACCTAACCTAACCTAACCTAACCTAACCTAACCTAACCTAACCTAACCTAACCTAACCTAACCTAACCTAACCTAACCTAACCTAACCTAACCTAACCTAACCTAACCTAACCTAACCTAACCTAACCTAACCTAACCTAACCTAACCTAACCTAACCTAACCTAACCTAACCTAACCTAACCTAACCTAACCTAACCTAACCTAACCTAACCTAACCTAACCTAACCTAACCTAACCTAACCTAACCTAACCTAACCTAACCTAACCTAACCTAACCTAACCTAACCTAACCTAACCTAACCTAACCTAACCTAACCTAACCTAACCTAACCTAACCTAACCTAACCTAACCTAACCTAACCTAACCTAACCTAACCTAACCTAACCTAACCTAACCTAACCTAACCTAACCTAACCTAACCTAACCTAACCTAACCTAACCTAACCTAACCTAACCTAACCTAACCTAACCTAACCTAACCTAACCTAACCTAACCTAACCTAACCTAACCTAACCTAACCTAACCTAACCTAACCTAACCTAACCTAACCTAACCTAACCTAACCTAACCTAACCTAACCTAACCTAACCTAACCTAACCTAACCTAACCTAACCTAACCTAACCTAACCTAACCTAACCTAACCTAACCTAACCTAACCTAACCTAACCTAACCTAACCTAACCTAACCTAACCTAACCTAACCTAACCTAACCTAACCTAACCTAACCTAACCTAACCTAACCTAACCTAACCTAACCTAACCTAACCTAACCTAACCTAACCTAACCTAACCTAACCTAACCTAACCTAACCTAACCTAACCTAACCTAACCGGGGGGTTGGATGGTTGCCTCCCCGCGGCGCTCCCTGGAAACGGTAACTAGGTACACGGTAACGCAGTGTCCTAGCCCGGCTAAAACCATCCCTCTGCGAACAACTGACTTCGTGTTTGCAGCGACTAACCATCATGGAAGACGATCAATTCTTTGCGGATTACATGCCTGGAGGGGCATATTGCCCTGTTTCTGAATCAGGTTCCGAAGATGAAGGTGAGCCGAAGTTGTACGGGCCCTTCGAAAAAATCAACACCTACATAAGTGAAATACAGCTCCTCGTGACTAATGCACAAAAAGGGAAAGGTGCAGGTCTTTCTAAAGACCAAAAAACGCGCATCATCGAGCTATGCAGGATGACCAACACCGTTTGCTATGCCTCATCTACCAAACCATCGTCGAAGGTGACTCCAGCTATCTCCTCAACTGCGCCTGCTCCCGCTACCTCTGGGACTCCAGCGAGTCTCACCGTTGAAAATATTACCCAGATCGTACGAGAATCCCTTAAGGAAGAACTCAAAAATTACCCCATTTTAAAGCAAAATCCCGTTTCTGACCGACCCGTTTCTTACGCCGCAATGGCTTCCCGTTCCAGCGATAAAACCACCAAATCTGTTGAAAACACCCCAAAGGCTTCCAAGCCTGCCATCATTGTTTCACATAAAAAGGAGACTGCATCTCGCGAGGATACAATACGAAGCTTCCGCTCTGCCGTGAACTTCAAGACTCTGGACTTCGCACCATCTAGGGTCCAGTCGCTTTCTAAGCAAAAGTTCCGGGTCGAGTTCGACACCGATGAACAGCGATCCGAGACATTAAAGCGACTGGCCCAGGATCCAAACCTCAACGCAGAGACTGCAAGAAAACTCCGGCCCATGGTCGTTCTGAAGGGTGTATCAAAGGAAATACCAAGTGAAGATCTATGCCACCTCATCTTACAGCAAAACCCGAATGTGAAAGCTGCTATTAAGGACGAAAACGATATTACCTTCAAGTTCGAAAGAAAGAACCGCAGCGACAAACTTTACAATGCTGTCTTTATAGTAACTCCCAATGTTTTCCGTGCCATGTTGGACTTGGCCAAAATCAATGTGGACTACTTACGAGTCCACGTTGAAGAGTTTAGTCCCTTCCTTCAATGCTTCAAGTGTCTACAGTTTGGACACACGAGAAACAAATGTACCGCCACCGTGGACACATGCTCTCACTGCACAGGCCAACACGACCTGGAGGCATGTCCCGCGAAAGAGGATCCAAAAAAGTCCGTGTGTCTAAACTGTAAAACACACAATGCGCGATTCAAAGGAAGGGACTCAACCCAACACCGTGCGACTTCCACTAAATGCCCGCGTGTGAGGGCCATGCTGCTTAAGGTCCAGCAAAGGATCGACTATGGCACGGAAAACAAACCATAGTAAACATTACCGATTCGTTTTCTGCTTTGCAATATTCGTTGTATTCTTTACATCTAATATCTGAAAATCATAATTTTTTTTTGTAAACACTTAACTTTAATTTGTAAAACATTCTATTTGTGTCTATAACCACTTTATAAAATTTAAATTGTAATTAACTTCACTTCTTTTATCTGACGTCTAGAGAGTAACAGGGTCGGTGAATCGTATACCGTTAGCGAGAACCGGCTGTCTGACTCGCCGGGCATGAAATAACTCTGCTCTGATGTGAATCAAAAACTTTTCTGGAGAATTCAAATAAAATTAAAAAAAAAAAAAAAAAAAACCTAACCTAACCTAACCTAACCTAACCTAACCTAACCTAACCTAACCTAACCTAACCTAACCTAACCTAACCTAACCTAACCTAACCTAACCTAACCTAACCTAACCTAACCTAACCTAACCTAACCTAACCTAACCTAACCTAACCTAACCTAACCTAACCTAACCTAACCTAACCTAACCTAACCTAACCTAACCTAACCTAACCGCGAACAACTGCGAACGCAAGTGACAGCAGCGACAATGTACGACGACGAAGACGACTTTTGCGATCAATTCATGCCCGGCGGAGCCATGTGTCCCGTCAGCGAGTCCGAGAGCGAGGGTGAGCCGAGACTTATTGCTCCCTTCGATGACATCAAGGACTACGCGACGGAGATCATGGGTTATGTGAAGAACGCTCAGAAGGGGAAGGGTGCGGGTCTATCTAAAGACCACAAGGCACGCATTATCACCTTGTGCCTACTCACCGTGCAGAAATGCAACGCTAGTTCTTTTTTGGCCAAGGAGAAAGCCCCACCTGCCGCCACCTCTTCTACATCCTCCACCACTGGACTCACTGTCGAGAACATTACGAAGATAGTTCGTCAGTCCATCCAAGACGAACTCAAGAAGGTACCTATGTTGAACCAATCGGCTGTTCCAAAACCTCTCTCGTATGCCACCATTGCTTCAAAAACAACATCCCCAAGTAGTACTCAATCTCCAGACCCCAAACCAGTCTCGAAGCCTGCTATAATTGTCTCCCATAAAAGGGAGACTGCCACTCGCGACGACACAATCCGGAGCTTCCGCTCCGCTGCCAACTTCAAAACCCTGGACTTTGCGCCATCTAAGGTCCAGCCTCTTTCTAAACAAAAGTTTCGGATAGAGTTCGATTCGGAGGAACAAAAATCCGAAACTCTAAAGAGGCTGGCCAAGGATCCCAATCTACAGGCTGAAACCGCCAGAAAACTGAAACCTATGGTGGTTATAAAAGGGATCTCCAAGGAGGTTCCTCGCGAAGAGTTGAAGGACTTGATACTCCAACAAAACCCCTGTATAAAAGCTGCTTCAAAACAAGAGGAAGATCTACTCTACAAATTTGTCCGTAATAACCGAAACGAAAAACTGTACAATGCTGTGTTTATAACAAGTCCCTCTGTCTTCCGCGCCATGCTCGATCTTACCAAGGTCAACGTCGACTTTCAACGTGTACACGTTGAGGAATTTAGCCCGTTCCTTCAATGTTTTAAGTGTCTGCAGTTCGGACACACGCGCAGCAAATGCTCCTCCAGCGTCGAGACCTGCTCCCATTGCACGGGATCGCACGATCTGGAGAAGTGCCCCAGCAAAGAGGACTCCAAAGCAGCCGTGTGTCTGAACTGTAAGACACACAACACGAAATTCAATGGGAAGGACAACACCTCCCACCGGGCTACATCCACCAAATGTCCGCGAGTAAAAGCGATGCTTATAAAAGTCCGAGATAAGGTCGACTATGGCTCGGAAGTGTGATATTTCACATATCAATCTTCCAAAAATCTGTTTGCTAAATATTGTAACTCTGTTTCACTAACTTAAATCTTTAGACAACTTTGTTTCTATGTATAATCCATTTCTCATTTTGTTAATAACTGTTCTAATTCTGATTCTTTTAAAAACCATAGCTCTTATCTGAGGGCTTTCGGTTTCAATTCGGTTGTATACCGTAAGCAACGTTTTGATTCTGAAGCCCACCAGTATTTGAAGTCACATTGTCAGGCATAATACCACAATAGATCTTTTGTAAACAAAAAAAAAAAAAAAAAAAAAAAAAAAAAAAAAAAAAAAAAAAAAAAAAAAACCTAACCTAACCTAACCTAACCTAACCTAACCTAACCTAACCTAACCTAACCTAACCTAACCTAACCTAACCTAACCTAACCTAACCTAACCTAACCTAACCTAACCTAACCTAACCGGGGGGTTGGATGTTGGCCTCCCCGCGGCGCCCCCTGGAAACGGTAACTAGGTACACGGTAACGCAGTGTCCTAGCCCGGCTAACAACATCCACAGCGAATAACTGACTCCATATGTACTCAGCATCCTCAGCCATGTACGGAATGGACGACGCAGACGACGAATTTCTAAGCCAATATATGCCTGGCGGAGCCATGTGTCCCGTCTCGGAGTCTGAAGACGAAGGCGAGCCGACCTTATCTGGGCCCTTCGCTAAGATCAAAGACAACGTGGACGAGATCATGCGCATCGTCCAGAACGCCCAAAAGGGAAAGGGAGAAGGGAGAATCTCCAAGGATAACAAGGCACGCATTGTCCAGCTGTGTCAAATGACCGTAACAACATGTTACGCTAGCTCTACTTCATCCAAAGAGAAAACTCCTCCTGCATCTTCTTCACCCTCTACTGGACTCACCGCCGAGAAAGTCACCGAGATCGTGCGCGCTTCTCTCAAGGAAGAACTTAAAAACTACCCGATCCTGAAAACTCCCATCTGTGAAACAAGACCATTGTCGTATGCTGCAATAGCATCCAAACATAACGACAGACCTGCTAAAACACCTGCAATCAGCACACCTGCACCAACTAAACCCGCTATAATTGTAGCACATAAGAAAGAAACTGCAACCCGTGAAGAGACTATTCGCTCCTTCCGCTCTGCTGCGGATTTTAAAACTCTGAACTTTGCACCATCCCGAGTCCAGCAACTTTCGAAGCTCAAGTTCCGCGTGGAGTTCGACTCCGAAGAGCAGAAGGCGGAAACTTTAAAGCGGCTGGACAAAGACCCGAACCTCACCACCGAAACCGCGAAGAAGCTGAAGCCCATGATAATCCTGAAGGGAATATCAAAAGAAGTCTCAAACCAAGATCTCAAGGCCTTGATCCTTCAGCAAAACCCCTCCGTGAAAGCTGCGATCCAAGATGAAGATAATGACCTCAACTTTAGATTCGAAAGAAAAAATCGAAATGAGAATTTATATAATGCCGTTTTCATTGTCTCACCAACCGTTTTCCGTGCCATAATCGACCTTTGCAAGATCAGCGTGGACTACATGCGAGTACACGCTGAAGAGTTCAGTCCTTTCCTCCAGTGCTTTACGTGTCTGCAGTTCGGACACACGAAGAATAAATGCTCCTCCAAAGTCGTGACGTGTCCTCACTGTGCGGAAACGCACGACCTGGATCACTGTCCGACTAAAGAAGACCCCAAAAAGTCCATGTGCCTGAACTGCAAGACGCACAACGCGCGATTTAAAGGAAAAGACAACACACAGCACCGCGCTACATCTGCAAAATGTCCTCGCGTGAAAGCCATGCTCATTAAGGTCCAACAGCGGATCGATTATGGCATGGAAAACTAATTCCATCTTTTATTATCTTCTATTTTTCTGTAAATTATCATTTTGTGTCCCACCTAAATCTTTCCAATTCACTTAACTCTTTCTGTAAAAAAAAAAATATCTTTTATGCAAATCATTCTCTGTAAAAGTAATTAACACCTAACTATATTTTGATGTATTGAGGGGAACGGAGTTGGGACGGTCGTATCAAATAGCGACGCCTGGCTTCGTTGCCCACCAGATAAGAAACCACTTTAACTTTTAAATATTGTGAATAGCCATTGTAACAAGCGAAATCAAATAAAATTAATAAAAAAAAAAAAAAAAACCTAACCTAACCTAACCTAACCTAACCTAACCTAACCTAACCTAACCTAACCTAACCTAACCTAACCTAACCTAACCTAACCTAACCTAACCTAACCTAACCTAACCTAACCTAACCTAACCTAACCTAACCTAACCTAACCTAACCTAACCTAACCAGTTGCGCTCTGTCCGCCACGGTGAACGGATCGGAACACGTCTGAGCTCCCGCAGTGCTAACATATCGCTCCGCAGCAAAAAATTCAAAAAGTGTGGTTTTTCTCAACGTATCAACAAGTGCTATACACCAAAAGTTGCGTCTTTTTGCGCCCTACACGTTGATGATATAAGTTTTAAAATCGGTGAAGTGTGTGCGAAGTTACAAGTGAATTAGTGATATATAACCTCGGAAACACAAGTTTTCGCCCACTTCCCGAGGATTTACGTGAGAACGACAACAGCTATACCAGCGCCTGAGACGTCAAATTGTGCGTCTCGGCGCCCTCTACCTGCCTACTTCAGCAGCTCCCCTGGGCTATTTAAGCCTGAGGAGTTAGGAGCCAATTTCCGTCGACAACACGTGGTCGAGTCGCCACGAGGTCATCGATCCCGCACTCTCCGAACATCAGGAGCAAACGAGGCTGGAAGGGGACACCGAGGCGACTCCCTGGACGCATCGAGCGTCGAAATCCGGCGGAAGACAGCTGAGGTTTTGCATTTTTAAATTTTCAAAAACTTCAAAAAATTCTAACCTAAAATTTTTGTATAGCAGCATAGTCCTTTTTAATTTTTCTAATTTAGCTCCCTAAGAGCCCTTCCTTATATTTTTTAAAATTCTGAAATCGGTTAAGTAAATCCGAAGTTAGAAAATTTTGAAGTTTAGGGTAGTTTGCACCCCCGCGATTTGCGGCTTAGATATAAGACCTTTTAGTGTAGATTTTTGTGTGCATATAGCCTAGGAAAAGACCCATTTTATACATTTTAAATTATATTTTTTGTGTTGATAGTTTTTAAGTTATTACATTTTTTGTGTTAAAATATTGAGTTGCTCCTTAGGGGTAGTTGATAGGGGTGTATACGACTCGGTATAGCTTTTGTATACCAAGGGCATCTTAAATAAGCCCAAACTAGGAGGCCCTAGGCCTTACTTTAGACTTTGGCCCAAAAGTCAGCCATTTTGTTTTGTTGGGCCAAAATCTTGACCCCGGAATATCTCGGGTAATATTGGGCCTAGAGAGTCGGGGTTTCCAGAGGAGGACCTTAAATCCTCCCCTCTTGCGGCCTGGTGGGGTAAAAGTCTGAATTTCCACTTTTTTGGAATTTCGTACATTTGACCAGTGTCCCTAATACCCAAAGACCCCCTCACCACGTTGCAAAAAACCCCGGCCCTCTACGACCAATAGTTTGGGCGTGGCGAATTTTCAAAAAATCGGCGGCCATTTTGGATCCGCCATTTTGAAAGTTCCGGAAGGCCGTAGCACCTAAACTATTGGTCCGATTTCGACGGGGATTTGACAGGGGACCTTGCTTTGCCCCCCTGCACCCTTCCCAACCCCTAAATTTAAGTTTTGACGCGACGAGTTTTCGCACACTATTTTATAATCGGGCGGGATAGATCTCGCGGAGCTACCCCTCCTAGCCCCAAAAACCTCCCCGCTAGCTCCAATAGCACCGGAGCTATAGCCCTTCAAAGTTTCGCCGCCATCTTGGATCCGCCATTTTGGAAAACTTTGGAGGGCAATATCTCCTAAACTGTTGGGGCTAGAGCGACGGGGCTTTTGCTGTGGTGAGTCCCCTCACCTCCCCTTACAGGCCCGAGGGGTGTTTTTACCCTACGGTGACCCCGGAGATTAAATTCAACAAATCACATTTTCGGGTAGAGGGGGGAATACTCCACAAAATTGCCCAAAGAACGGGTGTTCTGCGGCGAATAGTTTCCGAGATAATCGATTTGGCCCTTTTTGGCCCACGTTGGGCCAAAAAATTGGCCCCGGGATTTCTCGGAGACTATTGGTCTGAGGACCTCGAGTGAGGTGTCGTTGAAAAGGGCTCGGAGAGGAGAACGCAGCGGCATTATTAGTTTTTAGTTGACGGCGGCCATTTTGGCGGCCATCTTGGATTTAACCAAAAAATCCATAACTTTGCAGTTTTTTGAGCTAGGACCACCCGGTTTTTGGAAATCGGTTAAGGCTAACGTTCTCTATCTGTGATAGAGCTGACAAATAATTTAAGAATATAGAGCTATTTTTACAAAGGTTTTTCAGGAATTCCTAAAAAACTGCTAAAACAGTTAGTTTTTAAGACAATACCTTTTTATGGTATTTATGTTAGGATAAGGCTCAAACGGACTAAAATTATACGGGCAGAGCTCAATAAAAAACCCAGTAATATACGTACACAATAAAAAATTACAAGTACTTACCTGCTTTTCGGGGACTCCTGAGCATTCTGGTCATCACCTGCAACACAAATACACATTAACCAAATTACACATACAAACACTTCCTCTTACATACACACACACACACACAAACACACACACACATACTTGCACACCCACACCACACTCATACCTGCATAAGACATAACAACACTACACCTAAATAAACAAACTTACACTTACCTGTATACTCACCACATACCTGAGCGGCTCCTACCGCGAACCGGACGAAGTTATCTGAAAAGTAGGGTAAAAACATATAAGACGAGATAAAAACTGCAATTTATTTATTCAAGTTTACTTTCAAATTATTTTACATTAGTTATATTGACACACTAAGGCACTATAAAACTTATACAAGCCCTGTGTAACATAATTAACTTATTAAATTGACGTGTACCTCCAACTTTATTACAAATCACTACACAGCAATATGTATCATACGCCGAAAAATACGAAACCGATTCCCCAACCCAGAGCTTCTGGTACAGTTACAATCGGGAAAGCGCCTACAGCAATGATTGACTCCCCGACACCATCACCGTCGCCACGGAGCACTGGAGACAAGACCATAAAGACGCCTGTAAAACTATCAGTGAGTAGGCCTAAAACTCTAAGCCTAATGAAAAAATTCAATGACGGGACAGTAGGCAAAAGCCTGCGAAATGAGCAAGACGAATCCCTGCTCCAAGGAGTTGTGGCACACATGGAGAAATCACAGGATTTCGCCCACGACTACAATGGCTGCCGCAAAGACTTAAAGACTCATCTGACCACAGGATCCGACGATGTTCTACTAAAACTTCTAGAGATAGGGAGGAGGCTCCAGGAGAAAAACACGCAAAATGCCCCCCGTAGAGTGGCTCAACTTACACCAGGACAACACGAAGAACCCAAAGAGCCCCCCCAACAAGAAAACACCAAACAGCTTGAGAAACTGTTTAGACAGATCGAGGACTTGCAGAACAGCCTCGAGGGACAGCTCCATGGCCTGGGCACGGTCATGCAGGAGCACATAAGTAAGCCCTTACTCGAAAAGATGAAAAGTGTAGAAACTGAAGTGAGCTTGGCCACTGACGAGATCAAAAAGGTCAGTGAAAAGATTGATAACCAAAGTGGACCCAAAACTTATGCCGGTGCGGTGGCAACTCAGAACACTGGACCATCAGCGATGCCCAGAGAAACGCTACACTCGGTTATAATCACATCAAAAGACGAGGAGGAAACAGCAGAAGAGGTTATCAACCATGTAAGAACAGCGATAGAAACTGACGAAGATGAGTGGATCAAGGTCACAAGAGTAAGGAAAGCAAAGGACAGGAAAGTGGTGGTGGGATTGAGAACAAGGGAGGACAGAAACCGCCTAAAGGACAAGCTCGAGAAAACCAACCTCACAGTCGAGGATGCAGTGAACAAGGATCCTCTCCTGCTCTTCCAAAACGTTCTAAAGGCAACCAGCGACGAAGCCATACTAACAACCCTGAGAAACAGAAATAAAGGAATCTTCGCAGGTCTCAGCAGCGATGAGGACAGACTGCAGATAAAGTACAGAAAGAGGGCACGAAATCCTCAACAATGCCATGTGGTCATGAGCGCGTCTCCTGCCATATGGAAAAGGACCCTGGAGAAAGGGACGGTCACTGTAGACGGGATGCTCAGAACCTACGTGAAAGACCAGTCACCCCTAGTACAATGCACTGGCTGCCTCGGATACGGTCACAGCAGAAAATTCTGCAAAAGTGAGGGTGTCCGATGCAGCCATTGCGGAGGACCGCATTTAAAGGTAGACTGCGAGGAGTGGGATATGAACACCCCCCCAAGATGCACGAACTGTGAGAACGCCAAGCTGAGAACAGTGGATCACAATGCGTTCAGCGATGACTGCCCCATCCGAAAAAAGTGGGACAATATAGCGAGGTCAACGGTTAATTACCAGTGCTGAAGGCACCCAGGCAACAGGCTCCTCATACCAAGTGATACAGGCTAATCTCCAGCGCAAAAAACTCGCAACGCAAGAGATGCTGATAGAAGGTAAAGAGAGGGGAGCATCAATCGCATTAATCCAAGAACCGTATGTGGGAACCAGGAACTGTATGGAGGGCAGAAGGGGAGTGCGGGTGTTCCAATGTGAGGGAGAAGCGACAGTGAAAGCGGCCATAGTGGTATTTGACCCGAGCATAGATATCGTCCATCACACACAGCTCACGACACCTAACATTGCAGTCGTGGAAGCCCGGACAAAAACCTGGAAGATTGCCCTCGTGTCATACTACTTCGAACCAGACGAGCCCATAGATCAATACCTTAACCACCTAAAGAAAATAAAAGACACCATAAAAACAAAAAAGCTGGTGATAGGTGGAGATGCTAATGCGAAGAACACATGGTGGGGGAGCCCAGTAGTGGACAAGAGGGGGGAAATCGTGGCGGGCACACTCGATGAATTGGACCTACACGTGCTAAACAAAGGGAGCACCCCCACTTTTGATACTATAAGAGGCGGAAAACGATACCACAGTTTCGTAGACGTTACTGCATGCTCAACGGACATGCTGGATCTGGTGGCGGACTGGACTGTTGATGAGGGCCTGACTAGCTCGGACCATAACGGCATTGTATTTGACATCAACCTAACAAGATCTAAGGGTACGCAAATTAAAAGGACCACCAGACAATTCAACACCAGAAAGGCGAATTGGACTCAATTTCGTGAGAAATTGAGCCAATTAAAGCTGGAGTATGGAATAACAAAAGATGGAATTGATCAAATTATTAACAGAGAACACCTAGACAATGTGATAAACAATTACACACAAGCAATCACGGAGGCATGCACGAGTTCAATACCCAAGAAGAAGAACACCGAAAACCTTACAATGCCGTGGTGGAGTGAAGAGTTAGCAGAGATGAAGAGGGGGGTCGCCACCAGAAAAAACAGGATAAGATGCGCTGCACCAGTCCGAAGGGCAAAGGTGGTGGAAGATTACCTCGAACACAAGAATCAATATGAGTTGGCAGCAAGAAAGGCCCAAGTCGAGAGTTGGAAGGAGTTTTGCGCAAAACAGGATAGAGAGGGCGTTTGGGAAGGCATATACAGAGTAATAGCGAGGACGACCAAAAGGGAAGAAGACCTGCCCCTGGAAGATAGAGGGCGGTTACTGGACGCGAAAGAGTCGGTAGAGCTTATGGCCAACACCTTCTACCCCAAAGACCGGGAAGAGGAGGATAATGCCCACCATAGGGAAATAAGGAAGAAAGCAGGCATGGTGAACAGTGAACCAAATGATGTCCAACAAGACCCACCGTTCACCATCACAGAACTTGAAACAGCCGCAAATTCCTTCAACCCGAAGAAAGCTCCTGGCGCAGATGGATTCACCGCCGATATCTGCCTTAACGCAATTAAAGAAGACCCGATCACGATGCTCGCCCTATTTAACAAATGCCTGGAACTAGGACACTTTCCAACAGCATGGAAAGAGGCAACGGTGGTCATACTACGCAAACCAGGAAAGGATAAATATAACACCCCGAAGTCCTACAGGCCAATAGGTCTTCTACCGGTACTGGGCAAGACCTTTGAAAAAATGCTGATGAATAGAGTGAAGCACCACATCCTGCCTAACATCAGCACCCGCCAATACGGGTTCATGCCCCAAAGGAGCACCGAGGACTCCCTCTATAATCTAATGCAGCACATACGAACAAAGCTCAGGCAAAAGAAAATCGTCATATTAGTGTCACTGGATATAGAGGGGGCCTTCGACAGCGCCTGGTGGCCAATTATAAGAGTGCGTTTGGCGGAGGAAAAATGCCCCTCTAATATTAGGAAAGTAGTAGATAGCTACCTTAGTAACAGAAAAGTTAGGGTAAGATACGCTGGGGAAGAAGTCGTCAAGGAGACAAACAAAGGCTGCGTACAGGGTTCCATAGGGGGTCCAATTCTCTGGAATCTGATGCTCGACCCACTACTAAAAGATCTAGAAGCGGGAGGATACTGGATACAGGCGTTCGCGGATGATGTCGTCCTTGTTTTCGAGGGGGAGACCGCTCAGGAAATACAGGGTTATGCAAATGCCGCTCTCGAACATGTTCGAGCGTGGGGTGTCGCAAACAAGCTGAAATTCGCGCCGCATAAAACAAGCGCAATGATTGTTACCCGGAAGCTTAAATACGACACACCACGCCTGAGCATGGGCGGGACGGACATAGGCTTCTCAAAAGAGATTAAATTACTCGGGGTCACAATTGACAACAGCCTAACATTTAATACACACGTCACAAACATATGTAAAAAAGCCATAGGCATATATAAACAGCTCGCAAAGGCTGCCAAGGTAAGCTGGGGACTGCACCCGGAGGTGATCCGCGCTATTTACACAGCCACAGTAGAACCAATTGTTATGTACGCGGCCAGTGCATGGGCACCGGCCGTAGACAAGCTCGGGGTGCAAAAGCAGCTGGCGGTGCTACAGCGCGGATTCGCTCAGAAACTTTGTCGTGCATATCGCACAGCGTCATTAAACTCTGCGTTAGTGTTGGCTGGAATACTCCCCCTCGATCTTCGTGTACGCGAAGCAGCTTCATTGTATGAAGCAAAGAGGGGAGTGCCCCAGCCAGCACTGATGGACAGGGAAGTAGAGCGAATGGCTCCAGCATTGGAGGCCCCACACCCTGCTGGGCGTATTGCCTGGAAAATCATCAGCCTGATGGACGAAGAGCAGCTTAGAAACAACAGTAACGTCAACATTAAAATATATACGGATGGAAGCAAGATTGAGGGTAAGGTTGGAGCCTCGCTATCCATTTGGGATAGCGAAATCGAAATCAAAGCCCTCAAACTTGCATTACCATCGTACAGTACCGTGTATCAGGCTGAGCTCCTGGCAATATGCCGGGCAACAAGAGAAATCTGTGGATACAAAGAGGAAAGCTTTGGCATCTACAGTGACTCGATGGCGGCATTACAAACAATTACAAACCTCGGTTCCCTGCATCCCCTAGCTGTGGAGGCAAGAAGTAACATGGGCAAATTACATCAACAAAATAAAACAGTATCTCTATTTTGGATAAAAGCCCACGCAGGGTTGCAGGGAAACGAGAGGGCCGACCAACTGGCCAAGGAAGCCGCACTCAACACAAAACGAAGGCCGGATTACGATTTGTGTCCGATTTCATTCGTTAAGCGAGGCCTACGTGAGGCCTCGCTCAGCGAATGGAATCACAGGTACATGTCGGGTATAACAGCGCAGACGACGAAAATCTTTTTCCCAAATGCGATAAAAGCTTATGGTGTAATAAGAAAAATGGAGCTAGACAGTGTGGTAACACAAATTTTGACGGGGCATGGAGGATTCTCCCAATACTTGCACCGTTTCAAGTTAAGGGAGAGTCCATCATGCATCTGTGACCCGGATGCCCAGGAGAACGTCCCCCATTTGCTCTTAGAATGTCCCGAATTTACTGTAGATCGATACAACATTGAACAAAAACTGGAAGTAAAATTGACAGTAGACAGTATGGAAAAAATTATGTTAGGAAAAAACAGAGAACTATTTTTAAATTATTGTAAGAAAATAGCAAATATAGTTATAAAGAGAAATAAAGACTAAGAAAATTATGTTAAATAAATATAATTGTATATTTAGTGTAACATAAAAAATCTTGAAAATAAAAATGTTAACATATAATATATAGATAAACAAACTATATTATAAATATAAGAAAAATGTATTAGAAATAAGAAAACATAATGTGTAAATAGAAAATAAGAATAATGTAAGAAAGAAATGTATTAGAAATAAGAAAGAAAGAAATGTAACTGTAAAAGTAAGAATTAAAAAACAAAATATTGTATAAAATAAAGACAAAAATGTGTAGTATCCCCTATCCCTTAATTAGAAAATAAGTAATATAAAAGTAGAATAGGCAGGTATCCCCACCTGTTATAGGGCAAAAGATGACGAATGAAAGAGTAGTATGAGGAATGAAAGTGCGAGAGGCATACAAGAAGAAATGGCATGAAAGAGAACACAGCAAACATAGACTCCAATCATGTTGGAGGTACAAGAAAAAAAAAAAAAAAAAAAAAAAAAAAAAAAAAAAAAAAAAAAAAAAAAAAAAAAAAAAAAAAAAAAAAAAAAAAAAAAAAAAAAAAAAAAAAATAACCTAACCTAACCTAACCTAACCTAACCTAACCTAACCTAACCTAACCTAACCTAACCTAACCTAACCTAACCTAACCTAACCTAACCTAACCTAACCTAACCTAACCTAACCTAACCTAACCTAACCTAACCTAACCTAACCTAACCTAACCTAACCTAACCTAACCTAACCTAACCTAACCTAACCTAACCTAACCTAACCTAACCTAACCTAACCTAACCTAACCTAACCTAACCTAACCTAACCTAACCTAACCTAACCTAACCTAACCTAACCTAACCTAACCTAACCTAACCTAACCTAACCTAACCTAACCTAACCTAACCTAACCTAACCTAACCTAACCTAACCTAACCTAACCTAACCTAACCTAACCTAACCTAACCTAACCTAACCTAACCTAACCTAACCTAACCTAACCTAACCTAACCTAACCTAACCTAACCTAACCTAACCTAACCTAACCTAACCTAACCTAACCTAACCTAACCTAACCTAACCTAACCTAACCTAACCTAACCTAACCTAACCTAACCTAACCTAACCTAACCTAACCTAACCTAACCTAACCTAACCTAACCTAACCTAACCTAACCTAACCTAACCTAACCTAACCTAACCTAACCTAACCTAACCTAACCTAACCTAACCTAACCTAACCTAACCTAACCTAACCTAACCTAACCTAACCTAACCTAACCTAACCTAACCTAACCTAACCTAACCTAACCTAACCTAACCTAACCTAACCTAACCTAACCTAACCTAACCTAACCGGGGGGTTGGATGGTTGCCTCCCCGCGGCGCTCCCTGGAAACGGTAACTAGGTACACGGTAACGCAGTGTCCTAGCCCGGCTAAAACCATCCCCTTGCGAACAACTGCGAACGCAAGTGACAGCAGCGACAATGTACGACGACGAAGACGACTTTTGCGATCAATTCATGCCCGGCGGAGCCATGTGTCCCGTCAGCGAGTCCGAGAGCGAGGGTGAGCCGAGACTTATTGCTCCCTTCGATGACATCAAGGACTACGCGACGGAGATCATGGGTTATGTGAAGAACGCTCAGAAGGGGAAGGGTGCGGGTCTATCCAAAGACCACAAGGCACGCATTATCACCTTGTGCCTACTCACCGTGCAGAAATGCAACGCTAGTTCTTTTTTGGCCAAGGAGAAAGCCCCACCTGCCGCCACCTCTTCTACATCCTCCACCACTGGACTCACTGTCGAGAACATTACGAAGATAGTTCGTCAGTCCATCCAAGACGAACTCAAGAAGGTACCTATGTTGAACCAATCGGCTGTTCCAAAACCTCTCTCGTATGCCACCATTGCTTCAAAAACAACATCCCCAAGTAGTACTCAATCTCCAGACCCCAAACCAGTCTCGAAGCCTGCTATAATTGTCTCCCATAAAAGGGAGACTGCCACTCGCGACGACACAATCCGGAGCTTCCGCTCCGCTGCCAACTTCAAAACCCTGGACTTTGCGCCATCTAAGGTCCAGCCTCTTTCTAAACAAAAGTTTCGGATAGAGTTCGATTCGGAGGAACAAAAATCCGAAACTCTAAAGAGGCTGGCCAAGGATCCCAATCTACAGGCTGAAACCGCCAGAAAACTGAAACCTATGGTGGTAATAAAAGGGATTTCCAAGGAGGTTCCTCGCGAAGAGTTAAAGGACTTGATACTCCAACAAAACCCCTGTATAAAAGCTGCTTCAAAACAAGAGGAAGATCTACTCTACAAATTCGTCCGTAATAACCGTAATGAAAAACTCTACAACGCTGTGTTTATAACAAGTCCCTCCGTCTTCCGCGCCATGCTCGACCTTACCAAGGTCAACGTCGACTTTCAACGTGTACACGTTGAGGAATTTAGCCCGTTCCTTCAATGTTTTAAGTGTCTGCAGTTCGGACACACGCGCAGCAAATGCTCCTCCAGCGTCGAGACCTGCTCCCATTGCACGGGATCGCACGATCTGGAGAAGTGCCCCAGCAAAGAGGACTCCAAAGCAGCCGTGTGTCTGAACTGTAAGACACACAACACGAAATTCAATGGGAAGGACAACACCTCCCACCGGGCTACATCCACCAAATGTCCGCGAGTAAAAGCGATGCTTATAAAAGTCCGAGATAAGGTCGACTATGGCTCGGAAGTGTGATATTTCACATATCAATCTTCCAAAATCTGTTTGCTTAAATATTGTAATTCTGTTTCACTAACTTAAATCTTAAGACAACTTTGTTTCTATGTGTAATCCATTTCTCATTTTGTTAATAACTGTTGTAATTCTGATTCTTTTAAAAACCATAGCTCTTATCTGAGGGCTTTCGGTTCAATTCGGTTGTATACCGTAAGCAACGTTTTGATTCTGAAGCCCACCAGTATTTGAAGTCACATTGTCAGGCATAATACCACAATAGATCTTTTGTAAACCAATTAAAACTTTAAAAAAAAAAAAAAAAAAAAAAAAACCTAACCTAACCTAACCTAACCTAACCTAACCTAACCTAACCTAACCTAACCTAACCTAACCTAACCTAACCTAACCTAACCTAACCTAACCTAACCTAACCTAACCTAACCTAACCTAACCTAACCTAACCTAACCTAACCTAACCTAACCTAACCTAACCTAACCTAACCCAGTTGCGTCTGAGCTCCCGCAGTGCTAACATATCGCTCCGCAGCAAAAAATTCAAAAAGTGTGGTTTTTCTCATCGGATCATCAAGTGTTATACGTCAAAAGTTGCGTATTTTTACGCCCTACACGGCAGTGAAAAAAGTGCGAAAATCGGTGAAGTGTGTGCGAAGTTATTAGCGGAAAAGTGTTTTATAACCTCGAAAACCTAAGTTTTCGCCCACTTCCCGAGCTTTATCTTGGGAACCACACGTGCTACAACAGCGTCAGAGACGACATATTGTACGTCTCGGCGCCCTCTACCCGCCGACGCCAGCAGCTCCCCTGGGCCGTTAAAGCCTGAGGAGTTAGGAGCCGAAAACAAGCGACAACACGTGGTCGAGTCGCCACGAGGTCATCGAACCCGCTTTCTCCGAGCATCAGGAGCAGACGAGGCTGAAAGGGGACACCGGGGCGAGTCATCCGACGCTTCGAGCACGCCGATCGGATACTTAGGAGCTAAGTTATAGAATTTTAAAGTTTATAAAATTTTCAAAAAATTAATTCTCAAAATTTTTATATAGAGTCTATATATGTTTTAATTTTATCTAGGTAGCTCCTTCTGAGCCCTACACCCCAGTGAAAAAATTTTTTAAATCGGTCAAATAGATCTGACGAAATAATTTTTTGAAAATAAGGGTGGTTTACTCCCCCTCAAATTGCCACTGTGTTTTAAGACCTAGAGAGCTAGTTTTTATATATATTGTGAACCCATATTTTTAGCATATTCCCTGAATTTTTCAGAATTTTAGACTTAGTACTTTTTGTTTTATAGAATTTTTTAGGTTATTTTCTACAATATTAGGAAAGGGGTTGAAGAGGGGCGAATTTTGGAGTCAACAGGGTATTTACATCCAAAGGGCATCACTATCAAGCCCAAACAAGGTCGCTCTAGGCCTTACTTTTTGAATTTACCCACCTGGCGGCCATTTTGGTTTGTAGGGTGTGAAACTTACCCTGGCGATTTCTCGCCTAATATAGCACCTAGAGAGGTGGGATTTCCACAGGAGGGCTTAAAACACCCCCCTCTTGCACTCTGGTGGGTCAAAAGGCGAAAATACCAAAAAGTTGGTATTTCCGAGTTTCATCCACCCTCAAGGGTAGTTAAAGACCCCCCCACCACGGAGCAAAAAACCCCGTCTCTCTAAGGCCGATAGTTTGGGGGCAGCGATTTTTTGAAATTTCGGCGGCCATATTGAATCCGCCATTTTGAAAAGTTCGGAGGGCCGTAGCTCCCAATATACTGGCCCGATTTCGGCGGGATTTGGACAGGGAGGTTTACCTGAGCCCCCCGCATCCCCCTCACCCCTCAAAATTAAATTTCGGGGTATCAAAAAATCCCGCGCGATTTGACCAGTGCGCGAGATAGGTCTCGGAGAGCTGACCCGCCCAGACCAAAACACCACCCCTCTAGCACTAATAGGGCCGGAGTTATAGCCCTTCAAAGTTCGTCCGCCATCTTGGATCCGCCATTTTGGAAAACTTTGAGGGGCGATATCTCCCATACTATTAGGGTTAGAGCGACGGGGATTTCTTTGCGGAGGTTCCCCTGGAGCCCCCTTCAAGCCACACAGGGTAAATTTACCCTAGGCCTACCTGGGTTTACCCAAGAAACTAAGGCCGCCATTTTGTGGGCACAAGGGCCCCCCGCAATATCCCCGAAGAAACCACTGTCCTGTGACCAATAGTTTTCCAGCTAGAGGTTTTTACCCGGAAACTACCCCTTCTTACCCATTTTCTTACCCTGGGTTTTTAGGGAAACTATTGGTCGTAGAGCAACGTGCGAGGTATCATTGGAAAGGGCTCGAGGAGAGGACCGCAACAACCCTCTTAGTTTTTAGCTGACGGCGGCCATTTTGGCAGCCATTTTGAATTTTACAAAAAATTTTGTAACTTTGCGGTTTTAAGTGATAGGAACATCAAAATTTCACAAACCAGTTAGGAATTACGTTCCCTACCTGCGGTAGAGACAATAATAAAAATTTAAAGCTAGAGCGACTCTACATAGAGTTTTAAAATTTTTCAAACTTTCATCAAAAATTTTGACTTTATAAGTAAAATACCTAGTAAACAATAAATTATACACTATAAGACCGCAGCCGTATCAGGCAGGACCTGAAAATTATTAAAATTTTCACACCATTTTTAAATTTTTATACACTTTACATATTATACATACCATATATACAATTTGACACACTGACGACACTGCTCCCACACCTCTTGTGCACCATCCACTGTACCTGGAATATAAACAAATACAAACACACACACCATGTACCACACACCACCCGTGGGAAAGAGGCTGCCCAGCCCTAGCACTGTCACCATATCACCATCCCAAGCTCTCTCACCGAAACTCCTTCCCCGTGCAACATACGCAAAACCGTCAATGTCGATGTCTCCAAATACATCCTCACCGGTATCCTCCAAAGCTTTGCAAGCAGCCATACCACCATACATCAGGGAAGGCTACGTTAGACCTGAGGACGCTGCTCAGGTCTACATAAACACAAGCAAAAACAAGAGTAAGCTTGCAAAACTGCTGAAAGCGTCAAGAGACCAGGAGGAAGCCAGCAAAGACCGGACACCCACCGATAAATTGCTTGGGTCCATAATGGGACTGCTGGATGCTATACCGGAAAAAATTAAAACCTTCACAGGAATGAGGAAGGATATAAAACAATTCCTAGAGGAGACGACGGAACAGAGCATTTCATTACTCTTCGAGGTGTCGAGGAGATCTCGCGAGATGGAGAATCTGTTGGCAACAACATCTCGCCAAACCCCACCCATCTCGCAGATCCACATGGGCCCCGAGACCCAAACCACCGCCGCCTCTGACGAGCGGCTGGAGAAGATGGATAATGCTATCCAAACTCTCCAGACGCTCATCGGGAAATGGGAGGAAAAAGGAAGGGTGCCACACCTAAAACTAAGCCTCGACGAGATTTCGGACGGAATACAAAGAATCGAGATAAAGCTGGATACATTGGAGGAAAACGGAAACGACACACATAACCTAATGGTTAACCTCCGTGACCATGTGGTCGACAAAGAGTCAGAAGAAGAGAGTTTTCCTTCCATCAAAGGCTCAATTAGGAACCAGGTTCACAACCTAGGTACATTATTCACAAAAATGGATTTATGGGGTGATATAAACACTGAACTCAGTGAAAAACAAATGGCCCAGCTTGCAAAGATCGAGGCCAAGTTGGACGACCCTATCAGCAAAGAGGTGGCACACAACATCCCTGCCACCTACGCCAGTGTCGCAGCCAGGGCGCCACCACCAAAGCTTCCCCCGACTCTGGAGTCGATTGTGATAACCTCGGAGGTAGAGCACGAGACAGGAGAGGAGGTGCTCCAAAGGGTTAGAAAAGCAATCGACGCCAAAGCCGAGGGACTTAGGGTCGACAAAATACGGAAGGCCAGGAACCAGCGGGTAATTTTAAGCTGCAAAAATAAGCAAGACATCATAAAAATATCAGAAAGAATAACGGTCAGAGACAAACAACTAAAAGCTGAGCCCTTACCAAATAAAGACCCTCTGGTGATTCTGAAGGATGTTCTGCTGGACAGCGACGAAGAAATCGTCGAAGCAGCACTCCGACAGAATCCCGAGATATTTGAAGACCGAGATAGAAATACAATACGCCTGAAAATAAAATACAAAAGACGCACAAGAAATCCACTCTCTAAGCATGTGATCCTCCAAGTGGACCCGCTTAGTTGGCAGAGGATGACGGCGGCTGGCGCCCTCCACATTGAC
>CAJUUR010000004.1:60000-62500 GCA_910589605.1 Chrysoteuchia culmella
CCTGAGCCCCCCGCATCCCCCTCACCCCTCAAAATTAAATTTCGGGGTATCAAAAAATCCCGCGCGATTTGACCAGTGCGCGAGATAGGTCTCGGAGAGCTGACCCGCCCAGACCAAAACACCACCCCTCTAGCACTAATAGGGCCGGAGTTATAGCCCTTCAAAGTTCGTCCGCCATCTTGGATCCGCCATTTTGGAAAACTTTGAGGGGCGATATCTCCCATACTATTAGGGTTAGAGCGACGGGGATTTCTTTGCGGAGGTTCCCCTGGAGCCCCCTTCAAGCCACACAGGGTAAATTTACCCTAGGCCTACCTGGGTTTACCCAAGAAACTAAGGCCGCCATTTTGTGGGCACAAGGGCCCCCCGCAATATCCCCGAAGAAACCACTGTCCTGTGACCAATAGTTTTCCAGCTAGAGGTTTTTACCCGGAAACTACCCCTTCTTACCCATTTTCTTACCCTGGGTTTTTAGGGAAACTATTGGTCGTAGAGCAACGTGCGAGGTATCATTGGAAAGGGCTCGAGGAGAGGACCGCAACAACCCTCTTAGTTTTTAGCTGACGGCGGCCATTTTGGCAGCCATTTTGAATTTTACAAAAAATTTTGTAACTTTGCGGTTTTAAGTGATAGGAACATCAAAATTTCACAAACCAGTTAGGAATTACGTTCCCTACCTGCGGTAGAGACAATAATAAAAATTTAAAGCTAGAGCGACTCTACATAGAGTTTTAAAATTTTTCAAACTTTCATCAAAAATTTTGACTTTATAAGTAAAATACCTAGTAAACAATAAATTATACACTATAAGACCGCAGCCGTATCAGGCAGGACCTGAAAATTATTAAAATTTTCACACCATTTTTAAATTTTTATACACTTTACATATTATACATACCATATATACAATTTGACACACTGACGACACTGCTCCCACACCTCTTGTGCACCATCCACTGTACCTGGAATATAAACAAATACAAACACACACACCATGTACCACACACCACCCGTGGGAAAGAGGCTGCCCAGCCCTAGCACTGTCACCATATCACCATCCCAAGCTCTCTCACCGAAACTCCTTCCCCGTGCAACATACGCAAAACCGTCAATGTCGATGTCTCCAAATACATCCTCACCGGTATCCTCCAAAGCTTTGCAAGCAGCCATACCACCATACATCAGGGAAGGCTACGTTAGACCTGAGGACGCTGCTCAGGTCTACATAAACACAAGCAAAAACAAGAGTAAGCTTGCAAAACTGCTGAAAGCGTCAAGAGACCAGGAGGAAGCCAGCAAAGACCGGACACCCACCGATAAATTGCTTGGGTCCATAATGGGACTGCTGGATGCTATACCGGAAAAAATTAAAACCTTCACAGGAATGAGGAAGGATATAAAACAATTCCTAGAGGAGACGACGGAACAGAGCATTTCATTACTCTTCGAGGTGTCGAGGAGATCTCGCGAGATGGAGAATCTGTTGGCAACAACATCTCGCCAAACCCCACCCATCTCGCAGATCCACATGGGCCCCGAGACCCAAACCACCGCCGCCTCTGACGAGCGGCTGGAGAAGATGGATAATGCTATCCAAACTCTCCAGACGCTCATCGGGAAATGGGAGGAAAAAGGAAGGGTGCCACACCTAAAACTAAGCCTCGACGAGATTTCGGACGGAATACAAAGAATCGAGATAAAGCTGGATACATTGGAGGAAAACGGAAACGACACACATAACCTAATGGTTAACCTCCGTGACCATGTGGTCGACAAAGAGTCAGAAGAAGAGAGTTTTCCTTCCATCAAAGGCTCAATTAGGAACCAGGTCACAACCTAGGTACATTATTCACAAAAATGGATTTATGGGGTGATATAAACACTGAACTCAGTGAAAAACAAATGGCCCAGCTTGCAAAGATCGAGGCCAAGTTGGACGACCCTATCAGCAAAGAGGTGGCACACAACATCCCTGCCACCTACGCCAGTGTCGCAGCCAGGGCGCCACCACCAAAGCTTCCCCCGACTCTGGAGTCGATTGTGATAACCTCGGAGGTAGAGCACGAGACAGGAGAGGAGGTGCTCCAAAGGGTTAGAAAAGCAATCGACGCCAAAGCCGAGGGACTTAGGGTCGACAAAATACGGAAGGCCAGGAACCAGCGGGTAATTTTAAGCTGCAAAAATAAGCAAGACATCATAAAAATATCAGAAAGAATAACGGTCAGAGACAAACAACTAAAAGCTGAGCCCTTACCAAATAAAGACCCTCTGGTGATTCTGAAGGATGTTCTGCTGGACAGCGACGAAGAAATCGTCGAAGCAGCACTCCGACAGAATCCCGAGATATTTGAAGACCGAGATAGAAATACAATACGCCTGAAAATAAAATACAAAAGACGCACAAGAAATCCACTCTCTAAGCATGTGATCCTCCAAGTGGACCCGCTTAGTTGGCAGAGGATGACGGCGGCTGGCGCCCTCCACATTGACCTCCAGAGGG
>CAJUUR010000005.1:0-65314 GCA_910589605.1 Chrysoteuchia culmella
TCCTGTCCTGTCCTGTCCTGTCCTGTCCTGTCCTGTCCTGTCCTGTCCTGTCCTGTCCTGTCCTGTCCTGTCCTGTCCTGTCCTGTCCTGTCCTGTCCTGTCCTGTCCTGTCCTGTCCTGTCCTGTCCTGTCCTGTCCTGTCCTGTCCTGTCCTGTCCTGTCCTGTCCTGTCCTGTCCTGTCCTGTCCTGTCCTGTCCTGTCCTGTCCTGTCCTGTCCTGTCCTGTCCTGTCCTGTCCTGTCCTGTCCTGTCCTGTCCTGTCCTGTCCTGTCCTGTCCTGTCCTGTCCTGTCCTGTCCTGTCCTGTCCTGTCCTGTCCTGTCCTGTCCTGTCCTGTCCTGTCCTGTCCTGTCCTGTCCTGTCCTGTCCTGTCCTGTCCTGTCCTGTCCTGTCCTGTCCTGTCCTGTCCTGTCCTGTCCTGTCCTGTCCTGTCCTGTCCTGTCCTGTCCTGTCCTGTCCTGTCCTGTCCTGTCCTGTCCTGTCCTGTCCTGTCCTGTCCTGTCCTGTCCTGTCCTGTCCTGTCCTGTCCTGTCCTGTCCTGTCCTGTCCTGTCCTGTCCTGTCCTGTCCTGTCCTGTCCTGTCCTGTCCTGTCCTGTCCTGTCCTGTCCTGTCCTGTCCTGTCCTGTCCTGTCCTGTCCTGTCCTGTCCTGTCCTGTCCTGTCCTGTCCTGTCCTGTCCTGTCCTGTCCTGTCCTGTCCTGTCCTGTCCTGTCCTGTCCTGTCCTGTCCTGTCCTGTCCTGTCCTGTCCTGTCCTGTCCTGTCCTGTCCTGTCCTGTCCTGTCCTGTCCTGTCCTGTCCTGTCCTGTCCTGTCCTGTCCTGTCCTGTCCTGTCCTGTCCTGTCCTGTCCTGTCCTGTCCTGTCCTGTCCTGTCCTGTCCTGTCCTGTCCTGTCCTGTCCTGTCCTGTCCTGTCCTGTCCTGTCCTGTCCTGTCCTGTCCTGTCCTGTCCTGTCCTGTCCTGTCCTGTCCTGTCCTGTCCTGTCCTGTCCTGTCCTGTCCTGTCCTGTCCTGTCCTGTCCTGTCCTGTCCTGTCCTGTCCTGTCCTGTCCTGTCCTGTCCTGTCCTGTCCTGTCCTGTCCTGTCCTGTCCTGTCCTGTCCTGTCCTGTCCTGTCCTGTCCTGTCCTGTCCTGTCCTGTCCTGTCCTGTCCTGTCCTGTCCTGTCCTGTCCTGTCCTGTCCTGTCCTGTCCTGTCCTGTCCTGTCCTGTCCTGTCCTGTCCTGTCCTGTCCTGTCCTGTCCTGTCCTGTCCTGTCCTGTCCTGTCCTGTCCTGTCCTGTCCTGTCCTGTCCTGTCCTGTCCTGTCCTGTCCTGTCCTGTCCTGTCCTGTCCTGTCCTGTCCTGTCCTGTCCTGTCCTGTCCTGTCCTGTCCTGTCCTGTCCTGTCCTGTCCTGTCCTGTCCTGTCCTGTCCTGTCCTGTCCTGTCCTGTCCTGTCCTGTCCTGTCCTGTCCTGTCCTGTCCTGTCCTGTCCTGTCCTGTCCTGTCCTGTCCTGTCCTGTCCTGTCCTGTCCTGTCCTGTCCTGTCCTGTCCTGTCCTGTCCTGTCCTGTCCTGTCCTGTCCTGTCCTGTCCTGTCCTGTCCTGTCCTGTCCTGTCCTGTCCTGTCCTGTCCTGTCCTGTCCTGTCCTGTCCTGTCCTGTCCTGTCCTGTCCTGTCCTGTCCTGTCCTGTCCTGTCCTGTCCTGTCCTGTCCTGTCCTGTCCTGTCCTGTCCTGTCCTGTCCTGTCCTGTCCTGTCCTGTCCTGTCCTGTCCTGTCCTGTCCTGTCCTGTCCTGTCCTGTCCTGTCCTGTCCTGTCCTGTCCTGTCCTGTCCTGTCCTGTCCTGTCCTGTCCTGTCCTGTCCTGTCCTGTCCTGTCCTGTCCTGTCCTGTCCTGTCCTGTCCTGTCCTGTCCTGTCCTGTCCTGTCCTGTCCTGTCCTGTCCTGTCCTGTCCTGTCCTGTCCTGTCCTGTCCTGTCCTGTCCTGTCCTGTCCTGTCCTGTCCTGTCCTGTCCTGTCCTGTCCTGTCCTGTCCTGTCCTGTCCTGTCCTGTCCTGTCCTGTCCTGTCCTGTCCTGTCCTGTCCTGTCCTGTCCTGTCCTGTCCTGTCCTGTCCTGTCCTGTCCTGTCCTGTCCTGTCCTGTCCTGTCCTGTCCTGTCCTGTCCTGTCCTGTCCTGTCCTGTCCTGTCCTGTCCTGTCCTGTCCTGTCCTGTCCTGTCCTGTCCTGTCCTGTCCTGTCCTGTCCTGTCCTGTCCTGTCCTGTCCTGTCCTGTCCTGTCCTGTCCTGTCCTGTCCTGTCCTGTACATACACAACACAATCTTTATCTTATCTTATCTTATCTTATCTTATCTTATCTTATCTTATCTTATCTTATCTTATCCTATCCTATCTTATCCTATCTTATCCTATCCTATTCTATCCTATCCTATCCTATCCTATCCTATCCTATCGTATCCTATCCTATCCTACCTATCCTATCCTATCCTATCCAACTTTATCCTATCCTATCTTATCTTATCTTATCTTATCTCATCCTATCCAACTTTATCCTATCTTATCTTATCTTATCTTATCTTATCTTATTGTGGCGTCAGCTCGGACTTTGTATCTAGGCCAAAATGCACTCACACAGAGGCAATTATTTCCAGCTGACGCACATACAATAATATGTTATACTTTAGTATTTAAGATGAGAAAATATAATAAATGATTGCTCTTAGCTATCAGCTCTCAGCACTAGCACACCACACTGGCTGTTTGATTCATCTCCCACGCAAGGAGCCAAATTGGTGACCCCGACGTGATTCTGCCCGACGTGATTCTGCCCGACGTGATTCTGCCCGACGTGATCAAGACCGACTTCATACTACTTCAAGAAATATATACACGGAAATCCAACGTCGCCCAGGGAGACAATCTGAAGATCGCAGCCACCAAAAAAATCCAAAACTGAAAAAAGCGCAATTACGCAGTTTGACGTAACTGTTTCATCGTTCGTTATCTAGCGGATCGGTTACTGGCCTCCCACAAGCGGGTCTCACCAGTCAATTGAGAAGTCGCACATAGATTTCGAATATCGAAACAGAAAACAAGCGCTATGGCCTATCAACAGTGCCCTTCGATACCGTCGCCGTCGCACAGGGAAACAGCTACAGCCACGGCCGAGTTATCTGCTTTATCCGTTTCATCCCGGATACCAGACTTTTGGCGGGACCAACCACGCCTATGGTTTTCCGTTTTTGAGTCTGCAATGGCTCCCCAGAAGCAAGGTGACGACTCTAAGTACCACCAAGTCGTTAGTAAATTGGGAAGGAACGAAGTACAACAAGTCAGCGACATCATTTCAAATCCGCCAAGCACAGGAAAATACGATGCGTTGCGAGCACGGTTACTACAAATATTTGAAGAATCCGAAAGCAGACAACTTCAAAAGCTTTTGGGAGAATTAGACCTTGGAGACCAGCGACCAACACAACTCTTGAGGAGAATGCGAGAGTTATCCAGAAGTAAGATCCCGGATGATACCCTTTCTATCATGTGGCAGCGCCATTTACCATCCGCAGTACGAGCTGTCTTGACCGTAAGCGATAGCAAGGACCTGGAAACGCTGGCGAATATCGCTAATAAAGTCCTTGACAACATGAGGCCTTTAGAAATAGCACAAGTCTCATCCAGTAGTAAGGACACATCCACGATTGACTTTCTTGTCAAACGAGTGGATTTGCTGACAAAGGAATTATGCGAGTTGCGCACTTCTTACCGTCACGTGTCAAGAGGGCACGATAGAAATAAACAGAGGCGCAGATCAACATCCCGCTCACATTCAAGATCACGATCCCAGCGAGACGATTGGTTATGTTGGTACCACCGAAAGTTTGGAGATCAATCGACGCGGTGTGCAGATAAATCTCGTTGTGTGTACAAAGCGCAGCGAATTACGCAGTCGGAAAACTAACTCCGACACTAACCGCGGCGGGAGTTGGTGTTGACGGGTCAAGTTACCGTCTATGTGTCACCGACCGAAAAAGTGGGACACAATTTTTAGTAGACACCGGAGCAGACATATCTGTACTCGCCCGTACACGAGAATAGCCCACGAATGCCGAATACACAATTTATGCCGCCAATGGAACGAAAATCAAGACCTACGGACTTAAGACCGTTTGCATAGATCTGGGACTACGAAGACCATTCACGTGGACATTCGTTATAGCTGACGTGCGCAGATCAATTCTCGGAGCAGATTTTCTCGCTAAAAATCAAATAAATATTGACTTAAGCGAAAAGAGATTGATCGACAAAATAACGAAATTATCGGTTGCTGCGCGCACAACGCACTCGAATGACTCATCGGTCCGCACGATAGATGTAACCGGACCGTACGCCGAGTTACTACGTGAATTCCCTGACGTAACAAGGCCGTCGACGCTGAAAAATGCACCTAAGCATAATGTCGTGCATTATTTACATACGACGGGGCCGCCGATCTATGCAAAAGTTCGTCCATTGAACCCAGCAAAGTATAAAGCCGCGAAACAGGAATTTCATAGGATGATGGAGTTAGGCATTTGCCGCCCCTCTAACAGTCCTTGGGCAACGCCGCTGCACATCGTTACAAAGAAGAATGGCGAACTAAGGCCATGCGGCGATTACAGACGATTAAACGCTGTTACACTTCCTGATCGCTATCCTATACCAAGGCTTCAAGATTTTACATACTTGCTGCGGAATAAGACCATCTTCTCCAAGCTGGACATCAGAAAATCGTTTCATCATCTACCTATTTTCGAAGAACACATACCGAAAACGGCCATTACAACGCCGTTCGGCCTTTTCGAGTTTACGAGGATGACGTTTGGATTACGTAATGCAAGTCAAACATTCCAACGCTTTGTAGATATGGTTTTTAAAGGGCTCGACGTATTTGTTTTTATCGACGATATCCTCATACCAACAAGGACGAAAGAGGAAAACGAGACCCTACTTCGAAAGGTACTGGAGAGGATGGACCAATATGGCATCACATTAAACGTGGATAAATGTGAATTCGGCAGAGAAGAACTGGATTTCCTGGGCTACCACATATCCAAGGATGGCATACGACCGCTGGATGAAAGGACTAAGGCAATTACCAACTTTCCGTTGCCTACTACGGTCCAGCAGCTGCGACGTTTTCTCGGCATGGTCAACTTCTACCGCCAGTGTATACCTCACGCTGCTAATATACAAGCTGAACTTAACAAGTACCTGCACAACTCCAAGAGGAAGGACAAAAGCGAGATAAAGTGGACACAAACGTCAATAGATGCGTTCGAGAAGTGCAAAGAAAGCATAAAAAGCGCTGTTGCACTATCTCACCCATCCACTTCCGTTCGTCTTGGCCTTATGACAGATTGTTCGGCCACATGTGCAGGAGCAGTACTACAGCAGCACGTGAATGGAAAGTGGGAACCCCTATCCTTCTTTTCTAAAACACTGAGCGAGACACAGAAACGGTACAGCACGTACGACCGGGAACTACTTGCTATATACATGGCAATTAAACATTTCCGTCACATGATCGAAGGAAGAGAATTTACGGTTTATACAGACCACAAACCGCTGACATTTGCTTTACACAAACCAGCGAGCTCATGTGACACGGAAAGAAGACTGCGCCAACTCGACTTCATCTCACAGTTTTGCTCCGACATACAACATATTTCCGGCAAAGATAATGTTGTTGCCGACTGCCTATCGCGAGTGGAAGAGATTACTTTCCCTTCGCCTATCGACTACGAGCAACTGTCAGACAACTGACAACTGAGAGAGCAAGAAAGAGACACCGAGTTGAGAGAGTTACGTAACAACCCGCGCTTGCAGTTTAAAATGTTCCCCGTACCTAATAGCGATAAGGTAATAACGTGCGAAACATCGACGCGCTATATGAAACCGTACCTACCGCAGCTGTACCGAAGAAAAGCATTCGAGATCGTGCACAACATCAGTCATCCCGGCGTCAGAGGAACACGACGCATGCTAGCGCAACGCTATTTCTGGCCATCGATGAATACAGACATTGGAAAATGGGCAAAGGCATGTCTATTATGTCAACGGTCCAAAGTGCAACGCCACACTGTTTCGCCGATAATGCACTTTCCGCCGGCCGATCGATTCGCGCACTTGCATATTGACATAATCGGGCCATTACCTACGTCCGAAGAGTGCAAATATTGCGTTACTATGATCGATCGCTGCACCAAATGGCCAGAAGCGTATCCCGTCAAGGACATTACCGCCGATACCATCTGCCAGATTCTACTCAGAGGTTGGATTGCCAGATTCGGAACACCGACGACGATTACGTCAGATCAAGGTCGACAGTTCGAGTCCGAACTCTTCCGGAAGCTGACAAGCAAGCTGGGCATCAACCACATCCATACCACCGCTTATCATCCGCAAGCAAATGGACAAGTAGAACGCTGGCATAGAACACTCAAGGCCGCGCTGATGACGAAGTGCAACCGAGTCAACTGGGTCAAAGAACTACCCATGATTCTGCTCGGACTTCGCACCGCTATACGGGACGACACGAAAGTGAGTGCAGCAGAACTGACCTACGGCACGACACTACGGCTACCTGGAGATTTCTTCACCGCTAGTACGACACTTCAAGATGAGAATGGCATGTTACAACAGTTACAGCATACAATGACGTCACTGCTGTCGACACCGAGGAGACAACACACTCAGCGAAACATCTTCGTACATGATGAGTTACGAACATGCTCACATGTATTTGTACGCGATGACGCAACGAAGAGCGCACTTACGCCGCCCTACAACGGTCCGTACAAAGTGCTCGAACGTCATGAGAAGTTTTACTCCGTCGAGTTACCAAACAGAACTGCCATTATCTCCATCGACCGTCTCAAGCCAGCCTTCCTACTTCACGAAGAGCAGAGTGGCGATCTCAGCGAGCAGCAGTCGCAGCCGCCGCCCGTGATGAAGCCTGGACCATCGACGATTCCTGAGGGTCAACAACCAGCCAAGGACAACGTGAAGACCACGCGTTCCGGCAGAATCTCCAAGCCAGTTGTTAGATTTAAATTCAATTAATCACATGCACTTAATGCAATGATTAATTGAATATAAACAAAGTCTATTTTTATCGCCGCCGCGAGTACTTTGCCTATACAGCAAATACCGTCCTCGGTCAGTGGACAGTGTCAATTTACAACACCTGTTCCTAGTAGTTAGTCATCGTAATTATAGTAACTTTTACTTTTGTTTTGTTTATTGGTTTACATCATAATTGTTATAGGTTTTTAGTTATTGTAAATTTCTTTTTTATCCCTTTCTTTATATTTAGGGGGGAGTGATGTGGCGTCAGCTCGGACTTTGTATCTAGGCCAAAATGCACTCACACAGAGGCAATTATTTCCAGCTGACGCACATACAATAATATGTTATACTTTAGTATTTAAGATGAGAAAATATAATAAATGATTGCTCTTAGCTATCAGCTCTCAGCACTAGCACACCACACTGGCTGTTTGATTCATCTCCCACGCAAGGAGCCAAATTATCTTATCTTATCTTATCTTATCTTATCTTATCTTATCTTATCTTATCTTATCTTATCTTATCTTATCTTATCTTATCTTATCTTATCTTATCTTATCTTATCTTATCTTATCTTATCTTATCTTATCTTATCTTATCTTATCTTATCTTATCTTATCTTATCTTATCTTATCTTATCTTATCTTATCTTATCTTATCTTATCTTATCTTATCTTATCTTATCTTATCTTATCTTATCTTATCTTATCTTATCTTATCTTATCTTATCTTATCTTATCTTATCTTATCTTATCTTATCTTATCTTATCTTATCTTATCTTATCTTATCTTATCTTATCTTATCTTATCTTATCTTATCTTATCTTATCTTATCTTATCTTATCTTATCTTATCTTATCTTATCTTATCTTATCTTATCTTATCTTATCTTATCTTATCTTATCTTATCTTATCTTATCTTATCTTATCTTATCTTATCTTATCTTATCTTATCTTATCTTATCTTATCTTATCTTATCTTATCTTATCTTATCTTATCTTATCTTATCTTATCTTATCTTATCTTATCTTATCTTATCTTATCTTATCTTATCTTATCTTATCTTATCTTATCTTATCTTATCTTATCTTATCTTATCTTATCTTATCTTATCTTATCTTATCTTATCTTATCTTATCTTATCTTATCTTATCTTATCTTATCTTATCTTATCTTATCTTATCTTATCTTATCTTATCCTATCCTATCCTATCCTATCCTATCCTATCCTATCCTATCCTATCCTATCCTATCTTATCTTATCTTATCTTATCTTATCTTATCTTATCTTATCTTATCTTATCTTATCTTATCTTATCTTATCTTATCTTATCTTATCTTATCTTATCTTATCTTATCTTATCTTATCTTATCTTATCTTATCTTATCTTATCTTATCTTATCTTATCTTATCTTATCTTATCTTATCTTATCTTATCTTATCTTATCTTATCTTATCTTATCTTATCTTATCTTATCTTATCTTATCTTATCTTATCTTATCTTATCTTATCTTATCTTATCTTATCTTATCTTATCTTATCTTATCTTATCTTATCTTATCTTATCTTATCTTATCTTATCTTATCTTATCTTATCTTATCTTATCTTATCTTATCTTATCTTATCTTATCTTATCTTATCTTATCTTATCTTATCTTATCTTATCTTATCTTATCTTATCTTATCTTATCTTATCTTATCTTATCTTATCTTATCTTATCTTATCTTATCTTATCTTATCTTATCTTATCTTATCTTATCTTATCTTATCTTATCTTATCTTATCTTATCTTATCTTATCTTATCTTATCTTATCTTCTCTTATCTTCTCTTATCTTCTCTTATCTTCTCTTATCTTCTCTTATATTCTCTTATCTTCTCTTATCTTCTCTTATATTCTCTTATCTTCTCTTATCTTCTCTTATCTTCTCTTATCTTCTCTTATCTTCTCTTATCTTCTCTTATCTTCTCTTATCTTCTCTTATCTTCTCTTATCTTCTCTTATCTTCTCTTATCTTCTCTTATCTTCTCTTATCTTCTCTTATCTTCTCTTATCTTCTCTTATCTTCTCTTATCTTCTCTTATCTTCTCTTATCTTCTCTTATCTTCTCTTATCTTCTCTTATCTTCTCTTATCTTCTCTTATCTTCTCTTATCTTCTCTTATATTCTCTTATCTTCTCTTATCTTCTCTTATCTTCTCTTATCTTCTCTTATCTTCTCTTATCTTCTCTTATCTTCTCTTATCTTCTCTTATCTTCTCTTATCTTCTCTTATCTTCTCTTATCTTCTCTTATCTTCTCTTATCTTCTCTTATCTTCTCTTATCTTCTCTTATCTTCTCTTATCTTCTCTTATCTTCTCTTATCTTCTCTTATCTTCTCTTATCTTCTCTTATCTTCTCTTATCTTCTCTTATCTTCTCTTATCTTCTCTTATCTTATCTTCTCTTATCTTCTCTTCTCTTCTCTTCTCTTCTCTTCTCTTGTCCTGTCCTGTCCTGTCCTGTCCTGTCCTGTCTAGGGCATGCAGAACCGGGCCCCGTTCTTGATTTTGCACACCCGGTTCTAGAGGTTTTCAGAACCGGGTCACCCGGTTCTACCCGGTTCCAAGCGATTAAATCGTATTTTTATAAAAAAAAAAAAGACGGGTTGCACTCCGGGAGTGCCGGCAGAAGTGAAAACTTGATTATTAACGTTGAGCATGTTTGATATTTTGGAATGGTTAGGGAATAATTTTGCACCAATTGCTTTATCAGTATAAAAGTACTATCATTTATGTGGTAGAATACAATATTCATTTATTGCGCTATCGTACACAAACATGACAAACCATATTAAAGTGAACGTTAAGTTAGGTAATAAGATATAAGAAAACATTAGTTATTATAGAGAATCGAAAAATATATATTGACAATAAAACAAGAGACAAGTAAAAGACATTATCAACAGTCTGTCGCTAAGCAACCGAGACCATAGTCAACCTGTCACCTCAACATTCTCCATCCGTCCTACGCTTTTTCGATCAGGTCACGTGTCCTGACGCGAGTTTAAGATTTTATACCCATTACAGAAAAAGTGCTCAACGCCGCTAAAGAAGTTTTCACTTCAAAAAAATTATAATTGAGAGTTTGGTAACGTAGGAGTTATAATGAGATGAATAAAAACCAAGTTGCTGTTGGTGTCAAATCAACGTTTAATAACTATTTTATAATCAACAAAAACTTACTCTTCACACTATTAAATAATCAAAAAAAAAACTAGCTTTTGAAACAATTTAAATAATTTGGTTTGATTTTTTTTGTTTGCAGTTGACATCTATTTGGAAATAATAGTTCTTACTTAAATAAGAGATCTTAAGGCGGTACCCTGACCGAAAGTGGCGCCGCGTTGAATTTTATTTAATATCGTAATTCTAATTCACAATTTTAATAAAACTTTACGTGGAATTTTTAGAGCCCATAGTCTAGTATTTTTAGACGGTATCATTACATTCCCTCGTAGTCACTGCTAGAAGTAGATAGCAAAACTGCTAAAAGTAGCCGTTTTTGACACATTTGCTATCTACTTCTACGAATGACTATGACGAGATGTAGCGATACCTTCTAAAAATACAAGACGGACTTATTATGAACTCTTTTGATATGTTTGTGCAATAAGTCTGAACTCCCTCGCGTTCCTGTCCTGTCCTGTCCTGTCCTGTCCTGTCCTGTCCTGTCCTGTCCTGTCCTGTCCTGTCCTGTCCTGTCCTGTCCTGTCCTGTCCTGTCCTGTCCTGTCCTGTCCTGTCCTGTCCTGTCCTGTCCTGTCCTGTCCTGTCCTGTCCTGTCCTGTCCTGTCCTGTCCTGTCCTGTCCTGTCCTGTCCTGTCCTGTCCTGTCCTGTCCTGTCCTGTCCTGTCCTGTCCTGTCCTGTCCTGTCCTGTCCTGTCCTGTCCTGTCCTGTCCTGTCCTGTCCTGTCCTGTCCTGTCCTGTCCTGTCCTGTCCTGTCCTGTCCTGTCCTGTCCTGTCCTGTCCTGTCCTGTCCTGTCCTGTCCTGTCCTGTCCTGTCCTGTCCTGTCCTGTCCTGTCCTGTCCTGTCCTGTCCTGTCCTGTCCTGTCCTGTCCTGTCCTGTCCTGTCCTGTCCTGTCCTGTCCTGTCCTGTCCTGTCCTGTCCTGTCCTGTCCTGTCCTGTCCTGTCCTGTCCTGTCCTGTCCTGTCCTGTCCTGTCCTGTCCTGTCCTGTCCTGTCCTGTCCTGTCCTGTCCTGTCCTGTCCTGTCCTGTCCTGTCCTGTCCTGTCCTGTCCTGTCCTGTCCTGTCCTGTCCTGTCCTGTCCTGTCCTGTCCTGTCCTGTCCTGTCCTGTCCTGTCCTGTCCTGTCCTGTCCTGTCCTGTCCTGTCCTGTCCTGTCCTGTCCTGTCCTGTCCTGTCCTGTCCTGTCCTGTCCTGTCCTGTCCTGTCCTGTCCTGTCCTGTCCTGTCCTGTCCTGTCCTGTCCTGTCCTGTCCTGTCCTGTCCTGTCCTGTCCTGTCCTGTCCTGTCCTGTCCTGTCCTGTCCTGTCCTGTCCTGTCCTGTCCTGTCCTGTCCTGTCCTGTCCTGTCCTGTCCTGTCCTGTCCTGTCCTGTCCTGTCCTGTCCTGTCCTGTCCTGTCCTGTCCTGTCCTGTCCTGTCCTGTCCTGTCCTGTCCTGTCCTGTCCTGTCCTGTCCTGTCCTGTCCTGTCCTGTCCTGTCCTGTCCTGTCCTGTCCTGTCCTGTCCTGTCCTGTCCTGTCCTGTCCTGTCCTGTCCTGTCCTGTCCTGTCCTGTCCTGTCCTGTCCTGTCCTGTCCTGTCCTGTCCTGTCCTGTCCTGTCCTGTCCTGTCCTGTCCTGTCCTGTCCTGTCCTGTCCTGTCCTGTCCTGTCCTGTCCTGTCCTGTCCTGTCCTGTCCTGTCCTGTCCTGTCCTGTCCTGTCCTGTCCTGTCCTGTCCTGTCCTGTCCTGTCCTGTCCTGTCCTGTCCTGTCCTGTCCTGTCCTGTCCTGTCCTGTCCTGTCCTGTCCTGTCCTGTCCTGTCCTGTCCTGTCCTGTCCTGTCCTGTCCTGTCCTGTCCTGTCCTGTCCTGTCCTGTCCTGTCCTGTCCTGTCCTGTCCTGTCCTGTCCTGTCCTGTCCTGTCCTGTCCTGTCCTGTCCTGTCCTGTCCTGTCCTGTCCTGTCCTGTCCTGTCCTGTCCTGTCCTGTCCTGTCCTGTCCTGTCCTGTCCTGTCCTGTCCTGTCCTGTCCTGTCCTGTCCTGTCCTGTCCTGTCCTGTCCTGTCCTGTCCTGTCCTGTCCTGTCCTGTCCTGTCCTGTCCTGTCCTGTCCTGTCCTGTCCTGTCCTGTCCTGTCCTGTCCTGTCCTGTCCTGTCCTGTCCTGTCCTGTCCTGTCCTGTCCTGTCCTGTCCTGTCCTGTCCTGTCCTGTCCTGTCCTGTCCTGTCCTGTCCTGTCCTGTCCTGTCCTGTCCTGTCCTGTCCTGTCCTGTCCTGTCCTGTCCTGTCCTGTCCTGTCCTGTCCTGTCCTGTCCTGTCCTGTCCTGTCCTGTCCTGTCCTGTCCTGTCCTGTCCTGTCCTGTCCTGTCCTGTCCTGTCCTGTCCTGTCCTGTCCTGTCCTGTCCTGTCCTGTCCTGTCCTGTCCTGTCCTGTCCTGTCCTGTCCTGTCCTGTCCTGTCCTGTCCTGTCCTGTCCTGTCCTGTCCTGTCCTGTCCTGTCCTGTCCTGTCCTGTCCTGTCCTGTCCTGTCCTGTCCTGTCCTGTCCTGTCCTGTCCTGTCCTGTCCTGTCCTGTCCTGTCCTGTCCTGTCCTGTCCTGTCCTGTCCTGTCCTGTCCTGTCCTGTCCTGTCCTGTCCTGTCCTGTCCTGTCCTGTCCTGTCCTGTCCTGTCCTGTCCTGTCCTGTCCTGTCCTGTCCTGTCCTGTCCTGTCCTGTCCTGTCCTGTCCTGTCCTGTCCTGTCCTGTCCTGTCCTGTCCTGTCCTGTCCTGTCCTGTCCTGTCCTGTCCTGTCCTGTCCTGTCCTGTCCTGTCCTGTCCTGTCCTGTCCTGTCCTGTCCTGTCCTGTCCTGTCCTGTCCTGTCCTGTCCTGTCCTGTCCTGTCCTGTCCTGTCCTGTCCTGTCCTGTCCTGTCCTGTCCTGTCCTGTCCTGTCCTGTCCTGTCCTGTCCTGTCCTGTCCTGTCCTGTCCTGTCCTGTCCTGTCCTGTCCTGTCCTGTCCTGTCCTGTCCTGTCCTGTCCTGTCCTGTCCTGTCCTGTCCTGTCCTGTCCTGTCCTGTCCTGTCCTGTCCTGTCCTGTCCTGTCCTGTCCTGTCCTGTCCTGTCCTGTCCTGTCCTGTCCTGTCCTGTCCTGTCCTGTCCTGTCCTGTCCTGTCCTGTCCTGTCCTGTCCTGTCCTGTCCTGTCCTGTCCTGTCCTGTCCTGTCCTGTCCTGTCCTGTCCTGTCCTGTCCTGTCCTGTCCTGTCCTGTCCTGTCCTGTCCTGTCCTGTCCTGTCCTGTCCTGTCCTGTCCTGTCCTGTCCTGTCCTGTCCTGTCCTGTCCTGTCCTGTCCTGTCCTGTCCTGTCCTGTCCTGTCCTGTCCTGTCCTGTCCTGTCCTGTCCTGTCCTGTCCTGTCCTGTCCTGTCCTGTCCTGTCCTGTCCTGTCCTGTCCTGTCCTGTCCTGTCCTGTCCTGTCCTGTCCTGTCCTGTCCTGTCCTGTCCTGTCCTGTCCTGTACATACACAACACAATCTTTATCTTATCTTATCTTATCTTATCTTATCTTATCTTATCTTATCTTATCTTATCTTATTGTGGCGTCAGCTCGGACTTTGTATCTAGGCCAAAATGCACTCACACAGAGGCAATTATTTCCAGCTGACGCACATACAATAATATGTTATACTTTAGTATTTAAGATGAGAAAATATAATAAATGATTGCTCTTAGCTATCAGCTCTCAGCACTAGCACACCACACTGGCTGTTTGATTCATCTCCCACGCAAGGAGCCAAATTGGTGACCCCGACGTGATTCTGCCCGACGTGATTCTGCCCGACGTGATTCTGCCCGACGTGATCAAGACCGACTTCATACTACTTCAAGAAATATATACACGGAAATCCAACGTCGCCCAGGGAGACAATCTGAAGATCGCAGCCACCAAAAAAATCCAAAACTGAAAAAAGCGCAATTACGCAGTTTGACGTAACTGTTTCATCGTTCGTTATCTAGCGGATCGGTTACTGGCCTCCCACAAGCGGGTCTCACCAGTCAATTGAGAAGTCGCACATAGATTTCGAATATCGAAACAGAAAACAAGCGCTATGGCCTATCAACAGTGCCCTTCGATACCGTCGCCGTCCGTCGCCGTCGCACAGGGAAACAGCTACAGCCACGGCCGAGTTATCTGCTTTATCCGTTTCATCCCGGATACCAGACTTTTGGCGGGACCAACCACGCCTATGGTTTTCCGTTTTTGAGTCTGCAATGGCTCCCCAGAAGCAAGGTGACGACTCTAAGTACCACCAAGTCGTTAGTAAATTGGGAAGGAACGAAGTACAACAAGTCAGCGACATCATTTCAAATCCGCCAAGCACAGGAAAATACGATGCGTTGCGAGCACGGTTACTACAAATATTTGAAGAATCCGAAAGCAGACAACTTCAAAAGCTTTTGGGAGAATTAGACCTTGGAGACCAGCGACCAACACAACTCTTGAGGAGAATGCGAGAGTTATCCAGAAGTAAGATCCCGGATGATACCCTTTCTATCATGTGGCAGCGCCATTTACCATCCGCAGTACGAGCTGTCTTGACCGTAAGCGATAGCAAGGACCTGGAAACGCTGGCGAATATCGCTAATAAAGTCCTTGACAACATGAGGCCTTTAGAAATAGCACAAGTCTCATCCAGTAGTAAGGACACATCCACGATTGACTTTCTTGTCAAACGAGTGGATTTGCTGACAAAGGAATTATGCGAGTTGCGCACTTCTTACCGTCACGTGTCAAGAGGGCACGATAGAAATAAACAGAGGCGCAGATCAACATCCCGCTCACATTCAAGATCACGATCCCAGCGAGACGATTGGTTATGTTGGTACCACCGAAAGTTTGGAGATCAATCGACGCGGTGTGCAGATAAATCTCGTTGTGTGTACAAAGCGCAGCGAATTACGCAGTCGGAAAACTAACTCCGACACTAACCGCGGCGGGAGTTGGTGTTGACGGGTCAAGTTACCGTCTATGTGTCACCGACCGAAAAAGTGGGACACAATTTTTAGTAGACACCGGAGCAGACATATCTGTACTCGCCCGTACACGAGAATAGCCCACGAATGCCGAATACACAATTTATGCCGCCAATGGAACGAAAATCAAGACCTACGGACTTAAGACCGTTTGCATAGATCTGGGACTACGAAGACCATTCACGTGGACATTCGTTATAGCTGACGTGCGCAGATCAATTCTCGGAGCAGATTTTCTCGCTAAAAATCAAATAAATATTGACTTAAGCGAAAAGAGATTGATCGACAAAATAACGAAATTATCGGTTGCTGCGCGCACAACGCACTCGAATGACTCATCGGTCCGCACGATAGATGTAACCGGACCGTACGCCGAGTTACTACGTGAATTCCCTGACGTAACAAGGCCGTCGACGCTGAAAAATGCACCTAAGCATAATGTCGTGCATTATTTACATACGACGGGGCCGCCGATCTATGCAAAAGTTCGTCCATTGAACCCAGCAAAGTATAAAGCCGCGAAACAGGAATTTCATAGGATGATGGAGTTAGGCATTTGCCGCCCCTCTAACAGTCCTTGGGCAACGCCGCTGCACATCGTTACAAAGAAGAATGGCGAACTAAGGCCATGCGGCGATTACAGACGATTAAACGCTGTTACACTTCCTGATCGCTATCCTATACCAAGGCTTCAAGATTTTACATACTTGCTGCGGAATAAGACCATCTTCTCCAAGCTGGACATCAGAAAATCGTTTCATCATCTACCTATTTTCGAAGAACACATACCGAAAACGGCCATTACAACGCCGTTCGGCCTTTTCGAGTTTACGAGGATGACGTTTGGATTACGTAATGCAAGTCAAACATTCCAACGCTTTGTAGATATGGTTTTTAAAGGGCTCGACGTATTTGTTTTTATCGACGATATCCTCATACCAACAAGGACGAAAGAGGAAAACGAGACCCTACTTCGAAAGGTACTGGAGAGGATGGACCAATATGGCATCACATTAAACGTGGATAAATGTGAATTCGGCAGAGAAGAACTGGATTTCCTGGGCTACCACATATCCAAGGATGGCATACGACCGCTGGATGAAAGGACTAAGGCAATTACCAACTTTCCGTTGCCTACTACGGTCCAGCAGCTGCGACGTTTTCTCGGCATGGTCAACTTCTACCGCCAGTGTATACCTCACGCTGCTAATATACAAGCTGAACTTAACAAGTACCTGCACAACTCCAAGAGGAAGGACAAAAGCGAGATAAAGTGGACACAAACGTCAATAGATGCGTTCGAGAAGTGCAAAGAAAGCATAAAAAGCGCTGTTGCACTATCTCACCCATCCACTTCCGTTCGTCTTGGCCTTATGACAGATTGTTCGGCCACATGTGCAGGAGCAGTACTACAGCAGCACGTGAATGGAAAGTGGGAACCCCTATCCTTCTTTTCTAAAACACTGAGCGAGACACAGAAACGGTACAGCACGTACGACCGGGAACTACTTGCTATATACATGGCAATTAAACATTTCCGTCACATGATCGAAGGAAGAGAATTTACGGTTTATACAGACCACAAACCGCTGACATTTGCTTTACACAAACCAGCGAGCTCATGTGACACGGAAAGAAGACTGCGCCAACTCGACTTCATCTCACAGTTTTGCTCCGACATACAACATATTTCCGGCAAAGATAATGTTGTTGCCGACTGCCTATCGCGAGTGGAAGAGATTACTTTCCCTTCGCCTATCGACTACGAGCAACTGTCAGACAACTGACAACTGAGAGAGCAAGAAAGAGACACCGAGTTGAGAGAGTTACGTAACAACCCGCGCTTGCAGTTTAAAATGTTCCCCGTACCTAATAGCGATAAGGTAATAACGTGCGAAACATCGACGCGCTATATGAAACCGTACCTACCGCAGCTGTACCGAAGAAAAGCATTCGAGATCGTGCACAACATCAGTCATCCCGGCGTCAGAGGAACACGACGCATGCTAGCGCAACGCTATTTCTGGCCATCGATGAATACAGACATTGGAAAATGGGCAAAGGCATGTCTATTATGTCAACGGTCCAAAGTGCAACGCCACACTGTTTCGCCGATAATGCACTTTCCGCCGGCCGATCGATTCGCGCACTTGCATATTGACATAATCGGGCCATTACCTACGTCCGAAGAGTGCAAATATTGCGTTACTATGATCGATCGCTGCACCAAATGGCCAGAAGCGTATCCCGTCAAGGACATTACCGCCGATACCATCTGCCAGATTCTACTCAGAGGTTGGATTGCCAGATTCGGAACACCGACGACGATTACGTCAGATCAAGGTCGACAGTTCGAGTCCGAACTCTTCCGGAAGCTGACAAGCAAGCTGGGCATCAACCACATCCATACCACCGCTTATCATCCGCAAGCAAATGGACAAGTAGAACGCTGGCATAGAACACTCAAGGCCGCGCTGATGACGAAGTGCAACCGAGTCAACTGGGTCAAAGAACTACCCATGATTCTGCTCGGACTTCGCACCGCTATACGGGACGACACGAAAGTGAGTGCAGCAGAACTGACCTACGGCACGACACTACGGCTACCTGGAGATTTCTTCACCGCTAGTACGACACTTCAAGATGAGAATGGCATGTTACAACAGTTACAGCATACAATGACGTCACTGCTGTCGACACCGAGGAGACAACACACTCAGCGAAACATCTTCGTACATGATGAGTTACGAACATGCTCACATGTATTTGTACGCGATGACGCAACGAAGAGCGCACTTACGCCGCCCTACAACGGTCCGTACAAAGTGCTCGAACGTCATGAGAAGTTTTACTCCGTCGAGTTACCAAACAGAACTGCCATTATCTCCATCGACCGTCTCAAGCCAGCCTTCCTACTTCACGAAGAGCAGAGTGGCGATCTCAGCGAGCAGCAGTCGCAGCCGCCGCCCGTGATGAAGCCTGGACCATCGACGATTCCTGAGGGTCAACAACCAGCCAAGGACAACGTGAAGACCACGCGTTCCGGCAGAATCTCCAAGCCAGTTGTTAGATTTAAATTCAATTAATCACATGCACTTAATGCAATGATTAATTGAATATAAACAAAGTCTATTTTTATCGCCGCCGCGAGTACTTTGCCTATACAGCAAATACCGTCCTCGGTCAGTGGACAGTGTCAATTTACAACACCTGTTCCTAGTAGTTAGTCATCGTAATTATAGTAACTTTTACTTTTGTTTTGTTTATTGGTTTACATCATAATTGTTATAGGTTTTTAGTTATTGTAAATTTCTTTTTTATCCCTTTCTTTATATTTAGGGGGGAGTGATGTGGCGTCAGCTCGGACTTTGTATCTAGGCCAAAATGCACTCACACAGAGGCAATTATTTCCAGCTGACGCACATACAATAATATGTTATACTTTAGTATTTAAGATGAGAAAATATAATAAATGATTGCTCTTAGCTATCAGCTCTCAGCACTAGCACACCACACTGGCTGTTTGATTCATCTCCCACGCAAGGAGCCAAATTATCTTATCTTATCTTATCTTATCTTATCTTATCTTATCTTATCTTATCTTATCTTATCTTATCTTATCTTATCTTATCTTATCTTATCTTATCTTATCTTATCTTATCTTATCTTATCTTATCTTATCTTATCTTATCTTATCTTATCTTATCTTATCTTATCTTATCTTATCTTATCTTATCTTATCTTATCTTATCTTATCTTATCTTATCTTATCTTATCTTATCTTATCTTATCTTATCTTATCTTATCTTATCTTATCTTATCTTATCTTATCTTATCTTATCTTATCTTATCTTATCTTATCTTATCTTATCTTATCTTATCTTATCTTATCTTATCTTATCTTATCTTATCTTATCTTATCTTATCTTATCTTATCTTATCTTATCTTATCTTATCTTATCTTATCTTATCTTATCTTATCTTATCTTATCTTATCTTATCTTATCTTATCTTATCTTATCTTATCTTATCTTATCTTATCTTATCTTATCTTATCTTATCTTATCTTATCTTATCTTATCTTATCTTATCTTATCTTATCTTATCTTATCTTATCTTATCTTATCTTATCTTATCTTATCTTATCTTATCTTATCTTATCTTATCTTATCTTATCTTATCTTATCTTATCTTATCTTATCTTATCTTATCTTATCTTATCTTATCTTATCTTATCTTATCTTATCTTATCTTATCTTATCTTATCTTATCTTATCTTATCTTATCTTATCTTATCTTATCTTATCTTATCTTATCTTATCTTATCTTATCTTATCTTATCTTATCTTATCTTATCTTATCTTATCTTATCTTATCTTATCTTATCTTATCTTATCTTATCTTATCTTATCTTATCTTATCTTATCTTATCTTATCTTATCTTATCTTATCTTATCTTATCTTATCTTATCTTATCTTATCTTATCTTATCTTATCTTATCTTATCTTATCTTATCTTATCTTATCTTATCTTATCTTATCTTATCTTATCTTATCTTATCTTATCTTATCTTATCTTATCCTATCCTATCCTATCCTATCCTATCCTATCCTATCCTATCCTATCCTATCCTATCCTATCTTATCTTATCTTATCTTATCTTATCCTATCTTATCTTATCTTATCTTATCTTATCTTATCTTATCTTATCTTATCTTATCTTATCTTATCTTATCTTATCTTATCTTATCTTATCTTATCTTATCTTATCTTATCTTATCTTATCTTATCTTATCTTATCTTATCTTATCTTATCTTATCTTATCTTATCTTATCTTATCTTATCTTATCTTATCTTATCTTATCTTATCTTATCTTATCTTATCTTATCTTATCTTATCTTATCTTATCTTATCTTATCTTATCTTATCTTATCTTATCTTATCTTATCTTATCTTATCTTATCTTATCTTATCTTATCTTATCTTATCTTATCTTATCTTATCTTATCTTATCTTATCTTATCTTATCTTATCTTATCTTATCTTATCTTATCTTATCTTATCTTATCTTATCTTATCTTATCTTATCTTATCTTATCTTATCTTATCTTATCTTATCTTATCTTATCTTATCTTATCTTATCTTATCTTATCTTATCTTATCTTATCTTATCTTATCTTATCTTATCTTATCTTATCTTATCTTATCTTATCTTATCTTATCTTATCCTATCTTATCCTATCTTATCCTATCTTATCCTATCTTATCCTATCTTATCCTATCTTATCCTATCTTATCTTATCCTATCTTATCCTATCCTATCCTATCCTATCTTATCCTATCCTATCCTATCCTATCCTATCCTATCCTATCCTATCCTATCCTATCCTATCCTATCCTATCCTATCCTATCCTATCTTATCCTATCCTATCCAACTTTATCCTATCTTATCTTCTCTTATCTTCTCTTATCTTCTCTTATCTTCTCTTATCTTCTCTTATCTTCTCTTATCTTCTCTTATCTTCTCTTATCTTCTCTTATCTTCTCTTATCTTCTCTTATCTTCTCTTATCTTCTCTTATCTTCTCTTATATTCTCTTATCTTCTCTTATCTTCTCTTATCTTCTCTTATCTTCTCTTATCTTCTCTTATCTTCTCTTATCTTCTCTTATCTTCTCTTATCTTCTCTTATCTTCTCTTATCTTCTCTTATCTTCTCTTATCTTCTCTTATCTTCTCTTATCTTCTCTTATCTTCTCTTATCTTCTCTTATCTTCTCTTATCTTCTCTTATCTTCTCTTATCTTCTCTTATCTTCTCTTATCTTCTCTTATCTTCTCTTATCTTCTCTTATCTTCTCTTATCTTCTCTTATCTTCTCTTATCTTCTCTTATCTTCTCTTATCTTCTCTTATCTTCTCTTATCTTCTCTTATCTTCTCTTATCTTCTCTTATCTTCTCTTATCTTCTCTTATCTTCTCTTATCTTCTCTTATCTTCTCTTATCTTCTCTTATCTTCTCTTATCTTCTCTTATCTTCTCTTATCTTCTCTTATCTTCTCTTATCTTCTCTTATCTTCTCTTATCTTCTCTTATCTTCTCTTATCTTATCTTCTCTTATCTTCTCTTCTCTTCTCTTCTCTTCTCTTCTCTTGTCCTGTCCTGTCCTGTCCTGTCCTGTCCTGTCTAGGGCATGCAGAACCGGGCCCCGTTCTTGATTTTGCACACCCGGTTCTAGAGGTTTTCAGAACCGGGTCACCCGGTTCTACCCGGTTCCAAGCGATTAAATCGTATTTTTATAAAAAAAAAAAAGACGGGTTGCACTCCGGGAGTGCCGGCAGAAGTGAAAACTTGATTATTAACGTTGAGCATGTTTGATATTTTGGAATGGTTAGGGAATAATTTTGCACCAATTGCTTTATCAGTATAAAAGTACTATCATTTATGTGGTAGAATACAATATTCATTTATTGCGCTATCGTACACAAACATGACAAACCATATTAAAGTGAACGTTAAGTTAGGTAATAAGATATAAGAAAACATTAGTTATTATAGAGAATCGAAAAATATATATTGACAATAAAACAAGAGACAAGTAAAAGACATTATCAACAGTCTGTCGCTAAGCAACCGAGACCATAGTCAACCTGTCACCTCAACATTCTCCATCCGTCCTACGCTTTTTCGATCAGGTCACGTGTCCTGACGCGAGTTTAAGATTTTATACCCATTACAGAAAAAGTGCTCAACGCCGCTAAAGAAGTTTTCACTTCAAAAAAATTATAATTGAGAGTTTGGTAACGTAGGAGTTATAATGAGATGAATAAAAACCAAGTTGCTGTTGGTGTCAAATCAACGTTTAATAACTATTTTATAATCAACAAAAACTTACTCTTCACACTATTAAATAATCAAAAAAAAAACTAGCTTTTGAAACAATTTAAATAATTTGGTTTGATTTTTTTTGTTTGCAGTTGACATCTATTTGGAAATAATAGTTCTTACTTAAATAAGAGATCTTAAGGCGGTACCCTGACCGAAAGTGGCGCCGCGTTGAATTTTATTTAATATCGTAATTCTAATTCACAATTTTAATAAAACTTTACGTGGAATTTTTAGAGCCCATAGTCTAGTATTTTTAGACGGTATCATTACATTCCCTCGTAGTCACTGCTAGAAGTAGATAGCAAAACTGCTAAAAGTAGCCGTTTTTGACACATTTGCTATCTACTTCTACGAATGACTATGACGAGATGTAGCGATACCTTCTAAAAATACAAGACGGACTTATTATGAACTCTTTTGATATGTTTGTGCAATAAGTCTGAACTCCCTCGCATTCCTGTCCTGTCCTGTCCTGTCCTGTCCTGTCCTGTCCTGTCCTGTCCTGTCCTGTCCTGTCCTGTCCTGTCCTGTCCTGTCCTGTCCTGTCCTGTCCTGTCCTGTCCTGTCCTGTCCTGTCCTGTCCTGTCCTGTCCTGTCCTGTCCTGTCCTGTCCTGTCCTGTCCTGTCCTGTCCTGTCCTGTCCTGTCCTGTCCTGTCCTGTCCTGTCCTGTCCTGTCCTGTCCTGTCCTGTCCTGTCCTGTCCTGTCCTGTCCTGTCCTGTCCTGTCCTGTCCTGTCCTGTCCTGTCCTGTCCTGTCCTGTCCTGTCCTGTCCTGTCCTGTCCTGTCCTGTCCTGTCCTGTCCTGTCCTGTCCTGTCCTGTCCTGTCCTGTCCTGTCCTGTCCTGTCCTGTCCTGTCCTGTCCTGTCCTGTCCTGTCCTGTCCTGTCCTGTCCTGTCCTGTCCTGTCCTGTCCTGTCCTGTCCTGTCCTGTCCTGTCCTGTCCTGTCCTGTCCTGTCCTGTCCTGTCCTGTCCTGTCCTGTCCTGTCCTGTCCTGTCCTGTCCTGTCCTGTCCTGTCCTGTCCTGTCCTGTCCTGTCCTGTCCTGTCCTGTCCTGTCCTGTCCTGTCCTGTCCTGTCCTGTCCTGTCCTGTCCTGTCCTGTCCTGTCCTGTCCTGTCCTGTCCTGTCCTGTCCTGTCCTGTCCTGTCCTGTCCTGTCCTGTCCTGTCCTGTCCTGTCCTGTCCTGTCCTGTCCTGTCCTGTCCTGTCCTGTCCTGTCCTGTCCTGTCCTGTCCTGTCCTGTCCTGTCCTGTCCTGTCCTGTCCTGTCCTGTCCTGTCCTGTCCTGTCCTGTCCTGTCCTGTCCTGTCCTGTCCTGTCCTGTCCTGTCCTGTCCTGTCCTGTCCTGTCCTGTCCTGTCCTGTCCTGTCCTGTCCTGTCCTGTCCTGTCCTGTCCTGTCCTGTCCTGTCCTGTCCTGTCCTGTCCTGTCCTGTCCTGTCCTGTCCTGTCCTGTCCTGTCCTGTCCTGTCCTGTCCTGTCCTGTCCTGTCCTGTCCTGTCCTGTCCTGTCCTGTCCTGTCCTGTCCTGTCCTGTCCTGTCCTGTCCTGTCCTGTCCTGTCCTGTCCTGTCCTGTCCTGTCCTGTCCTGTCCTGTCCTGTCCTGTCCTGTCCTGTCCTGTCCTGTCCTGTCCTGTCCTGTCCTGTCCTGTCCTGTCCTGTCCTGTCCTGTCCTGTCCTGTCCTGTCCTGTCCTGTCCTGTCCTGTCCTGTCCTGTCCTGTCCTGTCCTGTCCTGTCCTGTCCTGTCCTGTCCTGTCCTGTCCTGTCCTGTCCTGTCCTGTCCTGTCCTGTCCTGTCCTGTCCTGTCCTGTCCTGTCCTGTCCTGTCCTGTCCTGTCCTGTCCTGTCCTGTCCTGTCCTGTCCTGTCCTGTCCTGTCCTGTCCTGTCCTGTCCTGTCCTGTCCTGTCCTGTCCTGTCCTGTCCTGTCCTGTCCTGTCCTGTCCTGTCCTGTCCTGTCCTGTCCTGTCCTGTCCTGTCCTGTCCTGTCCTGTCCTGTCCTGTCCTGTCCTGTCCTGTCCTGTCCTGTCCTGTCCTGTCCTGTCCTGTCCTGTCCTGTCCTGTCCTGTCCTGTCCTGTCCTGTCCTGTCCTGTCCTGTCCTGTCCTGTCCTGTCCTGTCCTGTCCTGTCCTGTCCTGTCCTGTCCTGTCCTGTCCTGTCCTGTCCTGTCCTGTCCTGTCCTGTCCTGTCCTGTCCTGTCCTGTCCTGTCCTGTCCTGTCCTGTCCTGTCCTGTCCTGTCCTGTCCTGTCCTGTCCTGTCCTGTCCTGTCCTGTCCTGTCCTGTCCTGTCCTGTCCTGTCCTGTCCTGTCCTGTCCTGTCCTGTCCTGTCCTGTCCTGTCCTGTCCTGTCCTGTCCTGTCCTGTCCTGTCCTGTCCTGTCCTGTCCTGTCCTGTCCTGTCCTGTCCTGTCCTGTCCTGTCCTGTCCTGTCCTGTCCTGTCCTGTCCTGTCCTGTCCTGTCCTGTCCTGTCCTGTCCTGTCCTGTCCTGTCCTGTCCTGTCCTGTCCTGTCCTGTCCTGTCCTGTCCTGTCCTGTCCTGTCCTGTCCTGTCCTGTCCTGTCCTGTCCTGTCCTGTCCTGTCCTGTCCTGTCCTGTCCTGTCCTGTCCTGTCCTGTCCTGTCCTGTCCTGTCCTGTCCTGTCCTGTCCTGTCCTGTCCTGTCCTGTCCTGTCCTGTCCTGTCCTGTCCTGTCCTGTCCTGTCCTGTCCTGTCCTGTCCTGTCCTGTCCTGTCCTGTCCTGTCCTGTCCTGTCCTGTCCTGTCCTGTCCTGTCCTGTCCTGTCCTGTCCTGTCCTGTCCTGTCCTGTCCTGTCCTGTCCTGTCCTGTACATACACAACACAATCTTTATCTTATCTTATCTTATCTTATCTTATCTTATCTTATCTTATCTTATCTTATCTTATCCTATCCTATCTTATCCTATCTTATCCTATCCTATTCTATCCTATCCTATCCTATCCTATCCTATCCTATCGTATCCTATCCTATCCTACCTATCCTATCCTATCCTATCCAACTTTATCCTATCCTATCTTATCTTATCTTATCTTATCTCATCCTATCCAACTTTATCCTATCTTATCTTATCTTATCTTATCTTATCTTATTGTGGCGTCAGCTCGGACTTTGTATCTAGGCCAAAATGCACTCACACAGAGGCAATTATTTCCAGCTGACGCACATACAATAATATGTTATACTTTAGTATTTAAGATGAGAAAATATAATAAATGATTGCTCTTAGCTATCAGCTCTCAGCACTAGCACACCACACTGGCTGTTTGATTCATCTCCCACGCAAGGAGCCAAATTGGTGACCCCGACGTGATTCTGCCCGACGTGATTCTGCCCGACGTGATTCTGCCCGACGTGATCAAGACCGACTTCATACTACTTCAAGAAATATATACACGGAAATCCAACGTCGCCCAGGGAGACAATCTGAAGATCGCAGCCACCAAAAAAATCCAAAACTGAAAAAAGCGCAATTACGCAGTTTGACGTAACTGTTTCATCGTTCGTTATCTAGCGGATCGGTTACTGGCCTCCCACAAGCGGGTCTCACCAGTCAATTGAGAAGTCGCACATAGATTTCGAATATCGAAACAGAAAACAAGCGCTATGGCCTATCAACAGTGCCCTTCGATACCGTCGCCGTCGCACAGGGAAACAGCTACAGCCACGGCCGAGTTATCTGCTTTATCCGTTTCATCCCGGATACCAGACTTTTGGCGGGACCAACCACGCCTATGGTTTTCCGTTTTTGAGTCTGCAATGGCTCCCCAGAAGCAAGGTGACGACTCTAAGTACCACCAAGTCGTTAGTAAATTGGGAAGGAACGAAGTACAACAAGTCAGCGACATCATTTCAAATCCGCCAAGCACAGGAAAATACGATGCGTTGCGAGCACGGTTACTACAAATATTTGAAGAATCCGAAAGCAGACAACTTCAAAAGCTTTTGGGAGAATTAGACCTTGGAGACCAGCGACCAACACAACTCTTGAGGAGAATGCGAGAGTTATCCAGAAGTAAGATCCCGGATGATACCCTTTCTATCATGTGGCAGCGCCATTTACCATCCGCAGTACGAGCTGTCTTGACCGTAAGCGATAGCAAGGACCTGGAAACGCTGGCGAATATCGCTAATAAAGTCCTTGACAACATGAGGCCTTTAGAAATAGCACAAGTCTCATCCAGTAGTAAGGACACATCCACGATTGACTTTCTTGTCAAACGAGTGGATTTGCTGACAAAGGAATTATGCGAGTTGCGCACTTCTTACCGTCACGTGTCAAGAGGGCACGATAGAAATAAACAGAGGCGCAGATCAACATCCCGCTCACATTCAAGATCACGATCCCAGCGAGACGATTGGTTATGTTGGTACCACCGAAAGTTTGGAGATCAATCGACGCGGTGTGCAGATAAATCTCGTTGTGTGTACAAAGCGCAGCGAATTACGCAGTCGGAAAACTAACTCCGACACTAACCGCGGCGGGAGTTGGTGTTGACGGGTCAAGTTACCGTCTATGTGTCACCGACCGAAAAAGTGGGACACAATTTTTAGTAGACACCGGAGCAGACATATCTGTACTCGCCCGTACACGAGAATAGCCCACGAATGCCGAATACACAATTTATGCCGCCAATGGAACGAAAATCAAGACCTACGGACTTAAGACCGTTTGCATAGATCTGGGACTACGAAGACCATTCACGTGGACATTCGTTATAGCTGACGTGCGCAGATCAATTCTCGGAGCAGATTTTCTCGCTAAAAATCAAATAAATATTGACTTAAGCGAAAAGAGATTGATCGACAAAATAACGAAATTATCGGTTGCTGCGCGCACAACGCACTCGAATGACTCATCGGTCCGCACGATAGATGTAACCGGACCGTACGCCGAGTTACTACGTGAATTCCCTGACGTAACAAGGCCGTCGACGCTGAAAAATGCACCTAAGCATAATGTCGTGCATTATTTACATACGACGGGGCCGCCGATCTATGCAAAAGTTCGTCCATTGAACCCAGCAAAGTATAAAGCCGCGAAACAGGAATTTCATAGGATGATGGAGTTAGGCATTTGCCGCCCCTCTAACAGTCCTTGGGCAACGCCGCTGCACATCGTTACAAAGAAGAATGGCGAACTAAGGCCATGCGGCGATTACAGACGATTAAACGCTGTTACACTTCCTGATCGCTATCCTATACCAAGGCTTCAAGATTTTACATACTTGCTGCGGAATAAGACCATCTTCTCCAAGCTGGACATCAGAAAATCGTTTCATCATCTACCTATTTTCGAAGAACACATACCGAAAACGGCCATTACAACGCCGTTCGGCCTTTTCGAGTTTACGAGGATGACGTTTGGATTACGTAATGCAAGTCAAACATTCCAACGCTTTGTAGATATGGTTTTTAAAGGGCTCGACGTATTTGTTTTTATCGACGATATCCTCATACCAACAAGGACGAAAGAGGAAAACGAGACCCTACTTCGAAAGGTACTGGAGAGGATGGACCAATATGGCATCACATTAAACGTGGATAAATGTGAATTCGGCAGAGAAGAACTGGATTTCCTGGGCTACCACATATCCAAGGATGGCATACGACCGCTGGATGAAAGGACTAAGGCAATTACCAACTTTCCGTTGCCTACTACGGTCCAGCAGCTGCGACGTTTTCTCGGCATGGTCAACTTCTACCGCCAGTGTATACCTCACGCTGCTAATATACAAGCTGAACTTAACAAGTACCTGCACAACTCCAAGAGGAAGGACAAAAGCGGACAAAAGCGAGATAAAGTGGACACAAACGTCAATAGATGCGTTCGAGAAGTGCAAAGAAAGCATAAAAAGCGCTGTTGCACTATCTCACCCATCCACTTCCGTTCGTCTTGGCCTTATGACAGATTGTTCGGCCACATGTGCAGGAGCAGTACTACAGCAGCACGTGAATGGAAAGTGGGAACCCCTATCCTTCTTTTCTAAAACACTGAGCGAGACACAGAAACGGTACAGCACGTACGACCGGGAACTACTTGCTATATACATGGCAATTAAACATTTCCGTCACATGATCGAAGGAAGAGAATTTACGGTTTATACAGACCACAAACCGCTGACATTTGCTTTACACAAACCAGCGAGCTCATGTGACACGGAAAGAAGACTGCGCCAACTCGACTTCATCTCACAGTTTTGCTCCGACATACAACATATTTCCGGCAAAGATAATGTTGTTGCCGACTGCCTATCGCGAGTGGAAGAGATTACTTTCCCTTCGCCTATCGACTACGAGCAACTGTCAGACAACTGACAACTGAGAGAGCAAGAAAGAGACACCGAGTTGAGAGAGTTACGTAACAACCCGCGCTTGCAGTTTAAAATGTTCCCCGTACCTAATAGCGATAAGGTAATAACGTGCGAAACATCGACGCGCTATATGAAACCGTACCTACCGCAGCTGTACCGAAGAAAAGCATTCGAGATCGTGCACAACATCAGTCATCCCGGCGTCAGAGGAACACGACGCATGCTAGCGCAACGCTATTTCTGGCCATCGATGAATACAGACATTGGAAAATGGGCAAAGGCATGTCTATTATGTCAACGGTCCAAAGTGCAACGCCACACTGTTTCGCCGATAATGCACTTTCCGCCGGCCGATCGATTCGCGCACTTGCATATTGACATAATCGGGCCATTAGCATATTGACATAATCGGGCCATTACCTACGTCCGAAGAGTGCAAATATTGCGTTACTATGATCGATCGCTGCACCAAATGGCCAGAAGCGTATCCCGTCAAGGACATTACCGCCGATACCATCTGCCAGATTCTACTCAGAGGTTGGATTGCCAGATTCGGAACACCGACGACGATTACGTCAGATCAAGGTCGACAGTTCGAGTCCGAACTCTTCCGGAAGCTGACAAGCAAGCTGGGCATCAACCACATCCATACCACCGCTTATCATCCGCAAGCAAATGGACAAGTAGAACGCTGGCATAGAACACTCAAGGCCGCGCTGATGACGAAGTGCAACCGAGTCAACTGGGTCAAAGAACTACCCATGATTCTGCTCGGACTTCGCACCGCTATACGGGACGACACGAAAGTGAGTGCAGCAGAACTGACCTACGGCACGACACTACGGCTACCTGGAGATTTCTTCACCGCTAGTACGACACTTCAAGATGAGAATGGCATGTTACAACAGTTACAGCATACAATGACGTCACTGCTGTCGACACCGAGGAGACAACACACTCAGCGAAACATCTTCGTACATGATGAGTTACGAACATGCTCACATGTATTTGTACGCGATGACGCAACGAAGAGCGCACTTACGCCGCCCTACAACGGTCCGTACAAAGTGCTCGAACGTCATGAGAAGTTTTACTCCGTCGAGTTACCAAACAGAACTGCCATTATCTCCATCGACCGTCTCAAGCCAGCCTTCCTACTTCACGAAGAGCAGAGTGGCGATCTCAGCGAGCAGCAGTCGCAGCCGCCGCCCGTGATGAAGCCTGGACCATCGACGATTCCTGAGGGTCAACAACCAGCCAAGGACAACGTGAAGACCACGCGTTCCGGCAGAATCTCCAAGCCAGTTGTTAGATTTAAATTCAATTAATCACATGCACTTAATGCAATGATTAATTGAATATAAACAAAGTCTATTTTTATCGCCGCCGCGAGTACTTTGCCTATACAGCAAATACCGTCCTCGGTCAGTGGACAGTGTCAATTTACAACACCTGTTCCTAGTAGTTAGTCATCGTAATTATAGTAACTTTTACTTTTGTTTTGTTTATTGGTTTACATCATAATTGTTATAGGTTTTTAGTTATTGTAAATTTCTTTTTTATCCCTTTCTTTATATTTAGGGGGGAGTGATGTGGCGTCAGCTCGGACTTTGTATCTAGGCCAAAATGCACTCACACAGAGGCAATTATTTCCAGCTGACGCACATACAATAATATGTTATACTTTAGTATTTAAGATGAGAAAATATAATAAATGATTGCTCTTAGCTATCAGCTCTCAGCACTAGCACACCACACTGGCTGTTTGATTCATCTCCCACGCAAGGAGCCAAATTATCTTATCTTATCTTATCTTATCTTATCTTATCTTATCTTATCTTATCTTATCTTATCTTATCTTATCTTATCTTATCTTATCTTATCTTATCTTATCTTATCTTATCTTATCTTATCTTATCTTATCTTATCTTATCTTATCTTATCTTATCTTATCTTATCTTATCTTATCTTATCTTATCTTATCTTATCTTATCTTATCTTATCTTATCTTATCTTATCTTATCTTATCTTATCTTATCTTATCTTATCTTATCTTATCTTATCTTATCTTATCTTATCTTATCTTATCTTATCTTATCTTATCTTATCTTATCTTATCTTATCTTATCTTATCTTATCTTATCTTATCTTATCTTATCTTATCTTATCTTATCTTATCTTATCTTATCTTATCTTATCTTATCTTATCTTATCTTATCTTATCTTATCTTATCTTATCTTATCTTATCTTATCTTATCTTATCTTATCTTATCTTATCTTATCTTATCTTATCTTATCTTATCTTATCTTATCTTATCTTATCCTATCTTATCCTATCTTATCCTATCTTATCCTATCTTATCCTATCTTATCCTATCTTATCCTATCTTATCTTATCCTATCTTATCCTATCCTATCCTATCCTATCTTATCCTATCCTATCCTATCCTATCCTATCCTATCCTATCCTATCCTATCCTATCCTATCCTATCCTATCCTATCCTATCCTATCTTATCCTATCCTATCCAACTTTATCCTATCTTATCTTCTCTTATCTTCTCTTATATTCTCTTATCTTCTCTTATCTTCTCTTATCTTCTCTTATCTTCTCTTATCTTCTCTTATCTTCTCTTATCTTCTCTTATCTTCTCTTATCTTCTCTTATCTTCTCTTATCTTCTCTTATCTTCTCTTATATTCTCTTATCTTCTCTTATCTTCTCTTATCTTCTCTTATCTTCTCTTATCTTCTCTTATCTTCTCTTATCTTCTCTTATCTTCTCTTATCTTCTCTTATCTTCTCTTATCTTCTCTTATCTTCTCTTATCTTCTCTTATCTTCTCTTATCTTCTCTTATCTTCTCTTATCTTCTCTTATCTTCTCTTATCTTCTCTTATCTTCTCTTATCTTCTCTTATCTTCTCTTATCTTCTCTTATCTTCTCTTATCTTCTCTTATCTTCTCTTATCTTCTCTTATCTTCTCTTATCTTCTCTTATCTTCTCTTATCTTCTCTTATCTTCTCTTATCTTCTCTTATCTTCTCTTATCTTCTCTTATCTTCTCTTATCTTCTCTTATCTTCTCTTATCTTCTCTTATCTTCTCTTATCTTCTCTTATCTTCTCTTATCTTCTCTTATCTTCTCTTATCTTCTCTTATCTTCTCTTATCTTCTCTTATCTTATCTTCTCTTATCTTCTCTTCTCTTCTCTTCTCTTCTCTTCTCTTGTCCTGTCCTGTCCTGTCCTGTCCTGTCCTGTCTAGGGCATGCAGAACCGGGCCCCGTTCTTGATTTTGCACACCCGGTTCTAGAGGTTTTCAGAACCGGGTCACCCGGTTCTACCCGGTTCCAAGCGATTAAATCGTATTTTTATAAAAAAAAAAAAGACGGGTTGCACTCCGGGAGTGCCGGCAGAAGTGAAAACTTGATTATTAACGTTGAGCATGTTTGATATTTTGGAATGGTTAGGGAATAATTTTGCACCAATTGCTTTATCAGTATAAAAGTACTATCATTTATGTGGTAGAATACAATATTCATTTATTGCGCTATCGTACACAAACATGACAAACCATATTAAAGTGAACGTTAAGTTAGGTAATAAGATATAAGAAAACATTAGTTATTATAGAGAATCGAAAAATATATATTGACAATAAAACAAGAGACAAGTAAAAGACATTATCAACAGTCTGTCGCTAAGCAACCGAGACCATAGTCAACCTGTCACCTCAACATTCTCCATCCGTCCTACGCTTTTTCGATCAGGTCACGTGTCCTGACGCGAGTTTAAGATTTTATACCCATTACAGAAAAAGTGCTCAACGCCGCTAAAGAAGTTTTCACTTCAAAAAAATTATAATTGAGAGTTTGGTAACGTAGGAGTTATAATGAGATGAATAAAAACCAAGTTGCTGTTGGTGTCAAATCAACGTTTAATAACTATTTTATAATCAACAAAAACTTACTCTTCACACTATTAAATAATCAAAAAAAAAACTAGCTTTTGAAACAATTTAAATAATTTGGTTTGATTTTTTTTGTTTGCAGTTGACATCTATTTGGAAATAATAGTTCTTACTTAAATAAGAGATCTTAAGGCGGTACCCTGACCGAAAGTGGCGCCGCGTTGAATTTTATTTAATATCGATTTTAATAAAACTTTACGTGGAATTTTTAGAGCCCATAGTCTAGTATTTTTAGACGGTATCATTACATTCCCTCGTAGTCACTGCTAGAAGTAGATAGCAAAACTGCTAAAAGTAGCCGTTTTTGACACATTTGCTATCTACTTCTACGAATGACTATGACGAGATGTAGCGATACCTTCTAAAAATACAAGACGGACTTATTATGAACTCTTTTGATATGTTTGTGCAATAAGTCTGAACTCCCTCGCAGTCCTGTCCTGTCCTGTCCTGTCCTGTCCTGTCCTGTCCTGTCCTGTCCTGTCCTGTCCTGTCCTGTCCTGTCCTGTCCTGTCCTGTCCTGTCCTGTCCTGTCCTGTCCTGTCCTGTCCTGTCCTGTCCTGTCCTGTCCTGTCCTGTCCTGTCCTGTCCTGTCCTGTCCTGTCCTGTCCTGTCCTGTCCTGTCCTGTCCTGTCCTGTCCTGTCCTGTCCTGTCCTGTCCTGTCCTGTCCTGTCCTGTCCTGTCCTGTCCTGTCCTGTCCTGTCCTGTCCTGTCCTGTCCTGTCCTGTCCTGTCCTGTCCTGTCCTGTCCTGTCCTGTCCTGTCCTGTCCTGTCCTGTCCTGTCCTGTCCTGTCCTGTCCTGTCCTGTCCTGTCCTGTCCTGTCCTGTCCTGTCCTGTCCTGTCCTGTCCTGTCCTGTCCTGTCCTGTCCTGTCCTGTCCTGTCCTGTCCTGTCCTGTCCTGTCCTGTCCTGTCCTGTCCTGTCCTGTCCTGTCCTGTCCTGTCCTGTCCTGTCCTGTCCTGTCCTGTCCTGTCCTGTCCTGTCCTGTCCTGTCCTGTCCTGTCCTGTCCTGTCCTGTCCTGTCCTGTCCTGTCCTGTCCTGTCCTGTCCTGTCCTGTCCTGTCCTGTCCTGTCCTGTCCTGTCCTGTCCTGTCCTGTCCTGTCCTGTCCTGTCCTGTCCTGTCCTGTCCTGTCCTGTCCTGTCCTGTCCTGTCCTGTCCTGTCCTGTCCTGTCCTGTCCTGTCCTGTCCTGTCCTGTCCTGTCCTGTCCTGTCCTGTCCTGTCCTGTCCTGTCCTGTCCTGTCCTGTCCTGTCCTGTCCTGTCCTGTCCTGTCCTGTCCTGTCCTGTCCTGTCCTGTCCTGTCCTGTCCTGTCCTGTCCTGTCCTGTCCTGTCCTGTCCTGTCCTGTCCTGTCCTGTCCTGTCCTGTCCTGTCCTGTCCTGTCCTGTCCTGTCCTGTCCTGTCCTGTCCTGTCCTGTCCTGTCCTGTCCTGTCCTGTCCTGTCCTGTCCTGTCCTGTCCTGTCCTGTCCTGTCCTGTCCTGTCCTGTCCTGTCCTGTCCTGTCCTGTCCTGTCCTGTCCTGTCCTGTCCTGTCCTGTCCTGTCCTGTCCTGTCCTGTCCTGTCCTGTCCTGTCCTGTCCTGTCCTGTCCTGTCCTGTCCTGTCCTGTCCTGTCCTGTCCTGTCCTGTCCTGTCCTGTCCTGTCCTGTCCTGTCCTGTCCTGTCCTGTCCTGTCCTGTCCTGTCCTGTCCTGTCCTGTCCTGTCCTGTCCTGTCCTGTCCTGTCCTGTCCTGTCCTGTCCTGTCCTGTCCTGTCCTGTCCTGTCCTGTCCTGTCCTGTCCTGTCCTGTCCTGTCCTGTCCTGTCCTGTCCTGTCCTGTCCTGTCCTGTCCTGTCCTGTCCTGTCCTGTCCTGTCCTGTCCTGTCCTGTCCTGTCCTGTCCTGTCCTGTCCTGTCCTGTCCTGTCCTGTCCTGTCCTGTCCTGTCCTGTCCTGTCCTGTCCTGTCCTGTCCTGTCCTGTCCTGTCCTGTCCTGTCCTGTCCTGTCCTGTCCTGTCCTGTCCTGTCCTGTCCTGTCCTGTCCTGTCCTGTCCTGTCCTGTCCTGTCCTGTCCTGTCCTGTCCTGTCCTGTCCTGTCCTGTCCTGTCCTGTCCTGTCCTGTCCTGTCCTGTCCTGTCCTGTCCTGTCCTGTCCTGTCCTGTCCTGTCCTGTCCTGTCCTGTCCTGTCCTGTCCTGTCCTGTCCTGTCCTGTCCTGTCCTGTCCTGTCCTGTCCTGTCCTGTCCTGTCCTGTCCTGTCCTGTCCTGTCCTGTCCTGTCCTGTCCTGTCCTGTCCTGTCCTGTCCTGTCCTGTCCTGTCCTGTCCTGTCCTGTCCTGTCCTGTCCTGTCCTGTCCTGTCCTGTCCTGTCCTGTCCTGTCCTGTCCTGTCCTGTCCTGTCCTGTCCTGTCCTGTCCTGTCCTGTCCTGTCCTGTCCTGTCCTGTCCTGTCCTGTCCTGTCCTGTCCTGTCCTGTCCTGTCCTGTCCTGTCCTGTCCTGTCCTGTCCTGTCCTGTCCTGTCCTGTCCTGTCCTGTCCTGTCCTGTCCTGTCCTGTCCTGTCCTGTCCTGTCCTGTCCTGTCCTGTCCTGTCCTGTCCTGTCCTGTCCTGTCCTGTCCTGTCCTGTCCTGTCCTGTCCTGTCCTGTCCTGTCCTGTCCTGTCCTGTCCTGTCCTGTCCTGTCCTGTCCTGTCCTGTCCTGTCCTGTCCTGTCCTGTCCTGTCCTGTCCTGTCCTGTCCTGTCCTGTCCTGTCCTGTCCTGTCCTGTCCTGTCCTGTCCTGTCCTGTCCTGTCCTGTCCTGTCCTGTCCTGTCCTGTCCTGTCCTGTCCTGTCCTGTCCTGTCCTGTCCTGTCCTGTCCTGTCCTGTCCTGTCCTGTCCTGTCCTGTCCTGTCCTGTCCTGTACATACACAACACAATCTTTATCTTATCTTATCTTATCTTATCTTATCTTATCTTATCTTATCTTATCTTATCTTATCCTATCCTATCTTATCCTATCTTATCCTATCCTATTCTATCCTATCCTATCCTATCCTATCCTATCCTATCGTATCCTATCCTATCCTACCTATCCTATCCTATCCTATCCAACTTTATCCTATCCTATCTTATCTTATCTTATCTTATCTCATCCTATCCAACTTTATCCTATCTTATCTTATCTTATCTTATCTTATCTTATTGTGGCGTCAGCTCGGACTTTGTATCTAGGCCAAAATGCACTCACACAGAGGCAATTGCACTCACACAGAGGCAATTATTTCCAGCTGACGCACATACAATAATATGTTATACTTTAGTATTTAAGATGAGAAAATATAATAAATGATTGCTCTTAGCTATCAGCTCTCAGCACTAGCACACCACACTGGCTGTTTGATTCATCTCCCACGCAAGGAGCCAAATTGGTGACCCCGACGTGATTCTGCCCGACGTGATTCTGCCCGACGTGATTCTGCCCGACGTGATCAAGACCGACTTCATACTACTTCAAGAAATATATACACGGAAATCCAACGTCGCCCAGGGAGACAATCTGAAGATCGCAGCCACCAAAAAAATCCAAAACTGAAAAAAGCGCAATTACGCAGTTTGACGTAACTGTTTCATCGTTCGTTATCTAGCGGATCGGTTACTGGCCTCCCACAAGCGGGTCTCACCAGTCAATTGAGAAGTCGCACATAGATTTCGAATATCGAAACAGAAAACAAGCGCTATGGCCTATCAACAGTGCCCTTCGATACCGTCGCCGTCGCACAGGGAAACAGCTACAGCCACGGCCGAGTTATCTGCTTTATCCGTTTCATCCCGGATACCAGACTTTTGGCGGGACCAACCACGCCTATGGTTTTCCGTTTTTGAGTCTGCAATGGCTCCCCAGAAGCAAGGTGACGACTCTAAGTACCACCAAGTCGTTAGTAAATTGGGAAGGAACGAAGTACAACAAGTCAGCGACATCATTTCAAATCCGCCAAGCACAGGAAAATACGATGCGTTGCGAGCACGGTTACTACAAATATTTGAAGAATCCGAAAGCAGACAACTTCAAAAGCTTTTGGGAGAATTAGACCTTGGAGACCAGCGACCAACACAACTCTTGAGGAGAATGCGAGAGTTATCCAGAAGTAAGATCCCGGATGATACCCTTTCTATCATGTGGCAGCGCCATTTACCATCCGCAGTACGAGCTGTCTTGACCGTAAGCGATAGCAAGGACCTGGAAACGCTGGCGAATATCGCTAATAAAGTCCTTGACAACATGAGGCCTTTAGAAATAGCACAAGTCTCATCCAGTAGTAAGGACACATCCACGATTGACTTTCTTGTCAAACGAGTGGATTTGCTGACAAAGGAATTATGCGAGTTGCGCACTTCTTACCGTCACGTGTCAAGAGGGCACGATAGAAATAAACAGAGGCGCAGATCAACATCCCGCTCACATTCAAGATCACGATCCCAGCGAGACGATTGGTTATGTTGGTACCACCGAAAGTTTGGAGATCAATCGACGCGGTGTGCAGATAAATCTCGTTGTGTGTACAAAGCGCAGCGAATTACGCAGTCGGAAAACTAACTCCGACACTAACCGCGGCGGGAGTTGGTGTTGACGGGTCAAGTTACCGTCTATGTGTCACCGACCGAAAAAGTGGGACACAATTTTTAGTAGACACCGGAGCAGACATATCTGTACTCGCCCGTACACGAGAATAGCCCACGAATGCCGAATACACAATTTATGCCGCCAATGGAACGAAAATCAAGACCTACGGACTTAAGACCGTTTGCATAGATCTGGGACTACGAAGACCATTCACGTGGACATTCGTTATAGCTGACGTGCGCAGATCAATTCTCGGAGCAGATTTTCTCGCTAAAAATCAAATAAATATTGACTTAAGCGAAAAGAGATTGATCGACAAAATAACGAAATTATCGGTTGCTGCGCGCACAACGCACTCGAATGACTCATCGGTCCGCACGATAGATGTAACCGGACCGTACGCCGAGTTACTACGTGAATTCCCTGACGTAACAAGGCCGTCGACGCTGAAAAATGCACCTAAGCATAATGTCGTGCATTATTTACATACGACGGGGCCGCCGATCTATGCAAAAGTTCGTCCATTGAACCCAGCAAAGTATAAAGCCGCGAAACAGGAATTTCATAGGATGATGGAGTTAGGCATTTGCCGCCCCTCTAACAGTCCTTGGGCAACGCCGCTGCACATCGTTACAAAGAAGAATGGCGAACTAAGGCCATGCGGCGATTACAGACGATTAAACGCTGTTACACTTCCTGATCGCTATCCTATACCAAGGCTTCAAGATTTTACATACTTGCTGCGGAATAAGACCATCTTCTCCAAGCTGGACATCAGAAAATCGTTTCATCATCTACCTATTTTCGAAGAACACATACCGAAAACGGCCATTACAACGCCGTTCGGCCTTTTCGAGTTTACGAGGATGACGTTTGGATTACGTAATGCAAGTCAAACATTCCAACGCTTTGTAGATATGGTTTTTAAAGGGCTCGACGTATTTGTTTTTATCGACGATATCCTCATACCAACAAGGACGAAAGAGGAAAACGAGACCCTACTTCGAAAGGTACTGGAGAGGATGGACCAATATGGCATCACATTAAACGTGGATAAATGTGAATTCGGCAGAGAAGAACTGGATTTCCTGGGCTACCACATATCCAAGGATGGCATACGACCGCTGGATGAAAGGACTAAGGCAATTACCAACTTTCCGTTGCCTACTACGGTCCAGCAGCTGCGACGTTTTCTCGGCATGGTCAACTTCTACCGCCAGTGTATACCTCACGCTGCTAATATACAAGCTGAACTTAACAAGTACCTGCACAACTCCAAGAGGAAGGACAAAAGCGAGATAAAGTGGACACAAACGTCAATAGATGCGTTCGAGAAGTGCAAAGAAAGCATAAAAAGCGCTGTTGCACTATCTCACCCATCCACTTCCGTTCGTCTTGGCCTTATGACAGATTGTTCGGCCACATGTGCAGGAGCAGTACTACAGCAGCACGTGAATGGAAAGTGGGAACCCCTATCCTTCTTTTCTAAAACACTGAGCGAGACACAGAAACGGTACAGCACGTACGACCGGGAACTACTTGCTATATACATGGCAATTAAACATTTCCGTCACATGATCGAAGGAAGAGAATTTACGGTTTATACAGACCACAAACCGCTGACATTTGCTTTACACAAACCAGCGAGCTCATGTGACACGGAAAGAAGACTGCGCCAACTCGACTTCATCTCACAGTTTTGCTCCGACATACAACATATTTCCGGCAAAGATAATGTTGTTGCCGACTGCCTATCGCGAGTGGAAGAGATTACTTTCCCTTCGCCTATCGACTACGAGCAACTGTCAGACAACTGACAACTGAGAGAGCAAGAAAGAGACACCGAGTTGAGAGAGTTACGTAACAACCCGCGCTTGCAGTTTAAAATGTTCCCCGTACCTAATAGCGATAAGGTAATAACGTGCGAAACATCGACGCGCTATATGAAACCGTACCTACCGCAGCTGTACCGAAGAAAAGCATTCGAGATCGTGCACAACATCAGTCATCCCGGCGTCAGAGGAACACGACGCATGCTAGCGCAACGCTATTTCTGGCCATCGATGAATACAGACATTGGAAAATGGGCAAAGGCATGTCTATTATGTCAACGGTCCAAAGTGCAACGCCACACTGTTTCGCCGATAATGCACTTTCCGCCGGCCGATCGATTCGCGCACTTGCATATTGACATAATCGGGCCATTACCTACGTCCGAAGAGTGCAAATATTGCGTTACTATGATCGATCGCTGCACCAAATGGCCAGAAGCGTATCCCGTCAAGGACATTACCGCCGATACCATCTGCCAGATTCTACTCAGAGGTTGGATTGCCAGATTCGGAACACCGACGACGATTACGTCAGATCAAGGTCGACAGTTCGAGTCCGAACTCTTCCGGAAGCTGACAAGCAAGCTGGGCATCAACCACATCCATACCACCGCTTATCATCCGCAAGCAAATGGACAAGTAGAACGCTGGCATAGAACACTCAAGGCCGCGCTGATGACGAAGTGCAACCGAGTCAACTGGGTCAAAGAACTACCCATGATTCTGCTCGGACTTCGCACCGCTATACGGGACGACACGAAAGTGAGACGAAAGTGAGTGCAGCAGAACTGACCTACGGCACGACACTACGGCTACCTGGAGATTTCTTCACCGCTAGTACGACACTTCAAGATGAGAATGGCATGTTACAACAGTTACAGCATACAATGACGTCACTGCTGTCGACACCGAGGAGACAACACACTCAGCGAAACATCTTCGTACATGATGAGTTACGAACATGCTCACATGTATTTGTACGCGATGACGCAACGAAGAGCGCACTTACGCCGCCCTACAACGGTCCGTACAAAGTGCTCGAACGTCATGAGAAGTTTTACTCCGTCGAGTTACCAAACAGAACTGCCATTATCTCCATCGACCGTCTCAAGCCAGCCTTCCTACTTCACGAAGAGCAGAGTGGCGATCTCAGCGAGCAGCAGTCGCAGCCGCCGCCCGTGATGAAGCCTGGACCATCGACGATTCCTGAGGGTCAACAACCAGCCAAGGACAACGTGAAGACCACGCGTTCCGGCAGAATCTCCAAGCCAGTTGTTAGATTTAAATTCAATTAATCACATGCACTTAATGCAATGATTAATTGAATATAAACAAAGTCTATTTTTATCGCCGCCGCGAGTACTTTGCCTATACAGCAAATACCGTCCTCGGTCAGTGGACAGTGTCAATTTACAACACCTGTTCCTAGTAGTTAGTCATCGTAATTATAGTAACTTTTACTTTTGTTTTGTTTATTGGTTTACATCATAATTGTTATAGGTTTTTAGTTATTGTAAATTTCTTTTTTATCCCTTTCTTTATATTTAGGGGGGAGTGATGTGGCGTCAGCTCGGACTTTGTATCTAGGCCAAAATGCACTCACACAGAGGCAATTATTTCCAGCTGACGCACATACAATAATATGTTATACTTTAGTATTTAAGATGAGAAAATATAATAAATGATTGCTCTTAGCTATCAGCTCTCAGCACTAGCACACCACACTGGCTGTTTGATTCATCTCCCACGCAAGGAGCCAAATTATCTTATCTTATCTTATCTTATCTTATCTTATCTTATCTTATCTTATCTTATCTTATCTTATCTTATCTTATCTTATCTTATCTTATCTTATCTTATCTTATCTTATCTTATCTTATCTTATCTTATCTTATCTTATCTTATCTTATCTTATCTTATCTTCTTCTTATCTTATCTTATCTATCTTATCTTATCTTATCTTATCTTCTATCTTATCTTATCTTACTTATCTTATCTTATCTTATCTTATCTTATCTTATCTTATCTTATCTTATCTTATCTTATCTTATCTTATCTTATCTTTATCTTATCTTATCTTATCTTATCTTATCTTATCTTATCTTATCTTATCTTATCTTATCTTATCTTATCTTATCTTATCTTATCTTATCTTATCTATCTTATCTATCTTATCTTATCTTATCTTATCTTATCTTATCTTATCTTATCTTATCTTATCTTATCTTATCTTATCTTATCTTATCTTATCTTATCTTATCTTATCTTATCTTATCTTATCTTATCTTATCTTATCTTATCTTATCTTATCTATCTTATCTTATCTTATCTTATCTTATCTTATCTTCTTATCTTATCTTATCCTATCCTATCCTATCTATCCTATCCTATCCTATCCTATCCTCCTATCCTATCCTATCTTATCTATCTTATCTTATCTTATCCTATCTTATCTTATCTTATCTTATCTTATCTTATCTTATCTTATCTTATCTTATCTTATCTTATCTTATCTTATCTTATCTTATCTTATCTTATCTTATCTTATCTTATCTTATCTTATCTTATCTTATCTTATCTTATCTTATCTTATCTTATCTTATCTTATCTTATCTTATCTTATCTTATCTTATCTTTATCTTATCTTATCTTATCTTATCTTATCTTATCTTATCTTATCTTATCTTATCTTATCTTATCTTATCTTATCTTATCTTATCTTATCTTATCTTATCTTATCTTATCTTATCTTATCTTATCTTATCTTATCTTATCTTATCTTATCTTATCTTATCTTATCTTATCTTATCTTATCTTATCTTATCTTATCTTATCTTATCTTATCTTATCTTATCTTATCTTATCTTATCTTATCTTATCTTATCTTATCTTATCTTATCTTATCTTATCTTATCTTATCTTATCTTATCTTATCTTATCTTATCTTATCTTATCTTATCTTATCTTATCTTATCTTATCTTATCTTATCTTATCTTATCTTATCTTATCTTATCTTATCTTATCTTATCTTATCTTATCTTATCTTATCCTATCTTATCCTATCTTATCCTATCTTATCCTATCTTATCCTATCTTATCCTATCTTATCCTATCTTATCTTATCCTATCTTATCCTATCCTATCCTATCCTATCTTATCCTATCCTATCCTATCCTATCCTATCCTATCCTATCCTATCCTATCCTATCCTATCCTATCCTATCCTATCCTATCCTATCTTATCCTATCCTATCCAACTTTATCCTATCTTATCTTCTCTTATCTTCTCTTATCTTCTCTTATATTCTCTTATCTTCTCTTATCTTCTCTTATCTTCTCTTATCTTCTCTTATCTTCTCTTATCTTCTCTTATCTTCTCTTATCTTCTCTTATCTTCTCTTATCTTCTCTTATCTTCTCTTATCTTCTCTTATATTCTCTTATCTTCTCTTATCTTCTCTTATATTCTCTTATCTTCTCTTATCTTCTCTTATCTTCTCTTATCTTCTCTTATCTTCTCTTATCTTCTCTTATCTTCTCTTATCTTCTCTTATCTTCTCTTATCTTCTCTTATCTTCTCTTATCTTCTCTTATCTTCTCTTATCTTCTCTTATCTTCTCTTATCTTCTCTTATCTTCTCTTATCTTCTCTTATCTTCTCTTATCTTCTCTTATCTTCTCTTATCTTCTCTTATCTTCTCTTATCTTCTCTTATCTTCTCTTATCTTCTCTTATCTTCTCTTATCTTCTCTTATCTTCTCTTATCTTCTCTTATCTTCTCTTATCTTCTCTTATCTTCTCTTATCTTCTCTTATCTTCTCTTATCTTCTCTTATCTTCTCTTATCTTCTCTTATCTTCTCTTATCTTCTCTTATCTTCTCTTATCTTCTCTTATCTTCTCTTATCTTCTCTTATCTTCTCTTATCTTCTCTTATCTTCTCTTATCTTCTCTTATCTTCTCTTATCTTCTCTTATCTTATCTTCTCTTATCTTCTCTTCTCTTCTCTTCTCTTCTCTTCTCTTGTCCTGTCCTGTCCTGTCCTGTCCTGTCCTGTCTAGGGCATGCAGAACCGGGCCCCGTTCTTGATTTTGCACACCCGGTTCTAGAGGTTTTCAGAACCGGGTCACCCGGTTCTACCCGGTTCCAAGCGATTAAATCGTATTTTTATAAAAAAAAAAAGACGGGTTGCACTCCGGGAGTGCCGGCAGAAGTGAAAACTTGATTATTAACGTTGAGCATGTTTGATATTTTGGAATGGTTAGGGAATAATTTTGCACCAATTGCTTTATCAGTATAAAAGTACTATCATTTATGTGGTAGAATACAATATTCATTTATTGCGCTATCGTACACAAACATGACAAACCATATTAAAGTGAACGTTAAGTTAGGTAATAAGATATAAGAAAACATTAGTTATTATAGAGAATCGAAAAATATATATTGACAATAAAACAAGAGACAAGTAAAAGACATTATCAACAGTCTGTCGCTAAGCAACCGAGACCATAGTCAACCTGTCACCTCAACATTCTCCATCCGTCCTACGCTTTTTCGATCAGGTCACGTGTCCTGACGCGAGTTTAAGATTTTATACCCATTACAGAAAAAGTGCTCAACGCCGCTAAAGAAGTTTTCACTTCAAAAAAATTATAATTGAGAGTTTGGTAACGTAGGAGTTATAATGAGATGAATAAAAACCAAGTTGCTGTTGGTGTCAAATCAACGTTTAATAACTATTTTATAATCAACAAAAACTTACTCTTCACACTATTAAATAATCAAAAAAAAAACTAGCTTTTGAAACAATTTAAATAATTTGGTTTGATTTTTTTTGTTTGCAGTTGACATCTATTTGGAAATAATAGTTCTTACTTAAATAAGAGATCTTAAGGCGGTACCCTGACCGAAAGTGGCGCCGCGTTGAATTTTATTTAATATCGTAATTCTAATTCACAATTTTAATAAAACTTTACGTGGAATTTTTAGAGCCCATAGTCTAGTATTTTTAGACGGTATCATTACATTCCCTCGTAGTCACTGCTAGAAGTAGATAGCAAAACTGCTAAAAGTAGCCGTTTTTGACACATTTGCTATCTACTTCTACGAATGACTATGACGAGATGTAGCGATACCTTCTAAAAATACAAGACGGACTTATTATGTACTGTTTTGTTATGTTTGTGCAATAAGTCTGAACTCCCTCGCATTCCTGTCCTGTCCTGTCCTGTCCTGTCCTGTCCTGTCCTGTCCTGTCCTGTCCTGTCCTGTCCTGTCCTGTCCTGTCCTGTCCTGTCCTGTCCTGTCCTGTCCTGTCCTGTCCTGTCCTGTCCTGTCCTGTCCTGTCCTGTCCTGTCCTGTCCTGTCCTGTCCTGTCCTGTCCTGTCCTGTCCTGTCCTGTCCTGTCCTGTCCTGTCCTGTCCTGTCCTGTCCTGTCCTGTCCTGTCCTGTCCTGTCCTGTCCTGTCCTGTCCTGTCCTGTCCTGTCCTGTCCTGTCCTGTCCTGTCCTGTCCTGTCCTGTCCTGTCCTGTCCTGTCCTGTCCTGTCCTGTCCTGTCCTGTCCTGTCCTGTCCTGTCCTGTCCTGTCCTGTCCTGTCCTGTCCTGTCCTGTCCTGTCCTGTCCTGTCCTGTCCTGTCCTGTCCTGTCCTGTCCTGTCCTGTCCTGTCCTGTCCTGTCCTGTCCTGTCCTGTCCTGTCCTGTCCTGTCCTGTCCTGTCCTGTCCTGTCCTGTCCTGTCCTGTCCTGTCCTGTCCTGTCCTGTCCTGTCCTGTCCTGTCCTGTCCTGTCCTGTCCTGTCCTGTCCTGTCCTGTCCTGTCCTGTCCTGTCCTGTCCTGTCCTGTCCTGTCCTGTCCTGTCCTGTCCTGTCCTGTCCTGTCCTGTCCTGTCCTGTCCTGTCCTGTCCTGTCCTGTCCTGTCCTGTCCTGTCCTGTCCTGTCCTGTCCTGTCCTGTCCTGTCCTGTCCTGTCCTGTCCTGTCCTGTCCTGTCCTGTCCTGTCCTGTCCTGTCCTGTCCTGTCCTGTCCTGTCCTGTCCTGTCCTGTCCTGTCCTGTCCTGTCCTGTCCTGTCCTGTCCTGTCCTGTCCTGTCCTGTCCTGTCCTGTCCTGTCCTGTCCTGTCCTGTCCTGTCCTGTCCTGTCCTGTCCTGTCCTGTCCTGTCCTGTCCTGTCCTGTCCTGTCCTGTCCTGTCCTGTCCTGTCCTGTCCTGTCCTGTCCTGTCCTGTCCTGTCCTGTCCTGTCCTGTCCTGTCCTGTCCTGTCCTGTCCTGTCCTGTCCTGTCCTGTCCTGTCCTGTCCTGTCCTGTCCTGTCCTGTCCTGTCCTGTCCTGTCCTGTCCTGTCCTGTCCTGTCCTGTCCTGTCCTGTCCTGTCCTGTCCTGTCCTGTCCTGTCCTGTCCTGTCCTGTCCTGTCCTGTCCTGTCCTGTCCTGTCCTGTCCTGTCCTGTCCTGTCCTGTCCTGTCCTGTCCTGTCCTGTCCTGTCCTGTCCTGTCCTGTCCTGTCCTGTCCTGTCCTGTCCTGTCCTGTCCTGTCCTGTCCTGTCCTGTCCTGTCCTGTCCTGTCCTGTCCTGTCCTGTCCTGTCCTGTCCTGTCCTGTCCTGTCCTGTCCTGTCCTGTCCTGTCCTGTCCTGTCCTGTCCTGTCCTGTCCTGTCCTGTCCTGTCCTGTCCTGTCCTGTCCTGTCCTGTCCTGTCCTGTCCTGTCCTGTCCTGTCCTGTCCTGTCCTGTCCTGTCCTGTCCTGTCCTGTCCTGTCCTGTCCTGTCCTGTCCTGTCCTGTCCTGTCCTGTCCTGTCCTGTCCTGTCCTGTCCTGTCCTGTCCTGTCCTGTCCTGTCCTGTCCTGTCCTGTCCTGTCCTGTCCTGTCCTGTCCTGTCCTGTCCTGTCCTGTCCTGTCCTGTCCTGTCCTGTCCTGTCCTGTCCTGTCCTGTCCTGTCCTGTCCTGTCCTGTCCTGTCCTGTCCTGTCCTGTCCTGTCCTGTCCTGTCCTGTCCTGTCCTGTCCTGTCCTGTCCTGTCCTGTCCTGTCCTGTCCTGTCCTGTCCTGTCCTGTCCTGTCCTGTCCTGTCCTGTCCTGTCCTGTCCTGTCCTGTCCTGTCCTGTCCTGTCCTGTCCTGTCCTGTCCTGTCCTGTCCTGTCCTGTCCTGTCCTGTCCTGTCCTGTCCTGTCCTGTCCTGTCCTGTCCTGTCCTGTCCTGTCCTGTCCTGTCCTGTCCTGTCCTGTCCTGTCCTGTCCTGTCCTGTCCTGTCCTGTCCTGTCCTGTCCTGTACATACACAACACAATCTTTATCTTATCTTATCTTATCTTATCTTATCTTATCTTATCTTATCTTATCTTATCTTATTGTGGCGTCAGCTCGGACTTTGTATCTAGGCCAAAATGCACTCACACAGAGGCAATTATTTCCAGCTGACGCACATACAATAATATGTTATACTTTAGTATTTAAGATGAGAAAATATAATAAATGATTGCTCTTAGCTATCAGCTCTCAGCACTAGCACACCACACTGGCTGTTTGATTCATCTCCCACGCAAGGAGCCAAATTGGTGACCCCGACGTGATTCTGCCCGACGTGATTCTGCCCGACGTGATTCTGCCCGACGTGATCAAGACCGACTTCATACTACTTCAAGAAATATATACACGGAAATCCAACGTCGCCCAGGGAGACAATCTGAAGATCGCAGCCACCAAAAAAATCCAAAACTGAAAAAAGCGCAATTACGCAGTTTGACGTAACTGTTTCATCGTTCGTTATCTAGCGGATCGGTTACTGGCCTCCCACAAGCGGGTCTCACCAGTCAATTGAGAAGTCGCACATAGATTTCGAATATCGAAACAGAAAACAAGCGCTATGGCCTATCAACAGTGCCCTTCGATACCGTCGCCGTCGCACAGGGAAACAGCTACAGCCACGGCCGAGTTATCTGCTTTATCCGTTTCATCCCGGATACCAGACTTTTGGCGGGACCAACCACGCCTATGGTTTTCCGTTTTTGAGTCTGCAATGGCTCCCCAGAAGCAAGGTGACGACTCTAAGTACCACCAAGTCGTTAGTAAATTGGGAAGGAACGAAGTACAACAAGTCAGCGACATCATTTCAAATCCGCCAAGCACAGGAAAATACGATGCGTTGCGAGCACGGTTACTACAAATATTTGAAGAATCCGAAAGCAGACAACTTCAAAAGCTTTTGGGAGAATTAGACCTTGGAGACCAGCGACCAACACAACTCTTGAGGAGAATGCGAGAGTTATCCAGAAGTAAGATCCCGGATGATACCCTTTCTATCATGTGGCAGCGCCATTTACCATCCGCAGTACGAGCTGTCTTGACCGTAAGCGATAGCAAGGACCTGGAAACGCTGGCGAATATCGCTAATAAAGTCCTTGACAACATGAGGCCTTTAGAAATAGCACAAGTCTCATCCAGTAGTAAGGACACATCCACGATTGACTTTCTTGTCAAACGAGTGGATTTGCTGACAAAGGAATTATGCGAGTTGCGCACTTCTTACCGTCACGTGTCAAGAGGGCACGATAGAAATAAACAGAGGCGCAGATCAACATCCCGCTCACATTCAAGATCACGATCCCAGCGAGACGATTGGTTATGTTGGTACCACCGAAAGTTTGGAGATCGCGAATTACGCAGTCGGAAAACTAACTCCGACACTAACCGCGGCGGGAGTTGGTGTTGACGGGTCAAGTTACCGTCTATGTGTCACCGACCGAAAAAGTGGGACACAATTTTTAGTAGACACCGGAGCAGACATATCTGTACTCGCCCGTACACGAGAATAGCCCACGAATGCCGAATACACAATTTATGCCGCCAATGGAACGAAAATCAAGACCTACGGACTTAAGACCGTTTGCATAGATCTGGGACTACGAAGACCATTCACGTGGACATTCGTTATAGCTGACGTGCGCAGATCAATTCTCGGAGCAGATTTTCTCGCTAAAAATCAAATAAATATTGACTTAAGCGAAAAGAGATTGATCGACAAAATAACGAAATTATCGGTTGCTGCGCGCACAACGCACTCGAATGACTCATCGGTCCGCACGATAGATGTAACCGGACCGTACGCCGAGTTACTACGTGAATTCCCTGACGTAACAAGGCCGTCGACGCTGAAAAATGCACCTAAGCATAATGTCGTGCATTATTTACATACGACGGGGCCGCCGATCTATGCAAAAGTTCGTCCATTGAACCCAGCAAAGTATAAAGCCGCGAAACAGGAATTTCATAGGATGATGGAGTTAGGCATTTGCCGCCCCTCTAACAGTCCTTGGGCAACGCCGCTGCACATCGTTACAAAGAAGAATGGCGAACTAAGGCCATGCGGCGATTACAGACGATTAAACGCTGTTACACTTCCTGATCGCTATCCTATACCAAGGCTTCAAGATTTTACATACTTGCTGCGGAATAAGACCATCTTCTCCAAGCTGGACATCAGAAAATCGTTTCATCATCTACCTATTTTCGAAGAACACATACCGAAAACGGCCATTACAACGCCGTTCGGCCTTTTCGAGTTTACGAGGATGACGTTTGGATTACGTAATGCAAGTCAAACATTCCAACGCTTTGTAGATATGGTTTTTAAAGGGCTCGACGTATTTGTTTTTATCGACGATATCCTCATACCAACAAGGACGAAAGAGGAAAACGAGACCCTACTTCGAAAGGTACTGGAGAGGATGGACCAATATGGCATCACATTAAACGTGGATAAATGTGAATTCGGCAGAGAAGAACTGGATTTCCTGGGCTACCACATATCCAAGGATGGCATACGACCGCTGGATGAAAGGACTAAGGCAATTACCAACTTTCCGTTGCCTACTACGGTCCAGCAGCTGCGACGTTTTCTCGGCATGGTCAACTTCTACCGCCAGTGTATACCTCACGCTGCTAATATACAAGCTGAACTTAACAAGTACCTGCACAACTCCAAGAGGAAGGACAAAAGCGAGATAAAGTGGACACAAACGTCAATAGATGCGTTCGAGAAGTGCAAAGAAAGCATAAAAAGCGCTGTTGCACTATCTCACCCATCCACTTCCGTTCGTCTTGGCCTTATGACAGATTGTTCGGCCACATGTGCAGGAGCAGTACTACAGCAGCACGTGAATGGAAAGTGGGAACCCCTATCCTTCTTTTCTAAAACACTGAGCGAGACACAGAAACGGTACAGCACGTACGACCGGGAACTACTTGCTATATACATGGCAATTAAACATTTCCGTCACATGATCGAAGGAAGAGAATTTACGGTTTATACAGACCACAAACCGCTGACATTTGCTTTACACAAACCAGCGAGCTCATGTGACACGGAAAGAAGACTGCGCCAACTCGACTTCATCTCACAGTTTTGCTCCGACATACAACATATTTCCGGCAAAGATAATGTTGTTGCCGACTGCCTATCGCGAGTGGAAGAGATTACTTTCCCTTCGCCTATCGACTACGAGCAACTGTCAGACAACTGACAACTGAGAGAGCAAGAAAGAGACACCGAGTTGAGAGAGTTACGTAACAACCCGCGCTTGCAGTTTAAAATGTTCCCCGTACCTAATAGCGATAAGGTAATAACGTGCGAAACATCGACGCGCTATATGAAACCGTACCTACCGCAGCTGTACCGAAGAAAAGCATTCGAGATCGTGCACAACATCAGTCATCCCGGCGTCAGAGGAACACGACGCATGCTAGCGCAACGCTATTTCTGGCCATCGATGAATACAGACATTGGAAAATGGGCAAAGGCATGTCTATTATGTCAACGGTCCAAAGTGCAACGCCACACTGTTTCGCCGATAATGCACTTTCCGCCGGCCGATCGATTCGCGCACTTGCATATTGACATAATCGGGCCATTACCTACGTCCGAAGAGTGCAAATATTGCGTTACTATGATCGATCGCTGCACCAAATGGCCAGAAGCGTATCCCGTCAAGGACATTACCGCCGATACCATCTGCCAGATTCTACTCAGAGGTTGGATTGCCAGATTCGGAACACCGACGACGATTACGTCAGATCAAGGTCGACAGTTCGAGTCCGAACTCTTCCGGAAGCTGACAAGCAAGCTGGGCATCAACCACATCCATACCACCGCTTATCATCCGCAAGCAAATGGACAAGTAGAACGCTGGCATAGAACACTCAAGGCCGCGCTGATGACGAAGTGCAACCGAGTCAACTGGGTCAAAGAACTACCCATGATTCTGCTCGGACTTCGCACCGCTATACGGGACGACACGAAAGTGAGTGCAGCAGAACTGACCTACGGCACGACACTACGGCTACCTGGAGATTTCTTCACCGCTAGTACGACACTTCAAGATGAGAATGGCATGTTACAACAGTTACAGCATACAATGACGTCACTGCTGTCGACACCGAGGAGACAACACACTCAGCGAAACATCTTCGTACATGATGAGTTACGAACATGCTCACATGTATTTGTACGCGATGACGCAACGAAGAGCGCACTTACGCCGCCCTACAACGGTCCGTACAAAGTGCTCGAACGTCATGAGAAGTTTTACTCCGTCGAGTTACCAAACAGAACTGCCATTATCTCCATCGACCGTCTCAAGCCAGCCTTCCTACTTCACGAAGAGCAGAGTGGCGATCTCAGCGAGCAGCAGTCGCAGCCGCCGCCCGTGATGAAGCCTGGACCATCGACGATTCCTGAGGGTCAACAACCAGCCAAGGACAACGTGAAGACCACGCGTTCCGGCAGAATCTCCAAGCCAGTTGTTAGATTTAAATTCAATTAATCACATGCACTTAATGCAATGATTAATTGAATATAAACAAAGTCTATTTTTATCGCCGCCGCGAGTACTTTGCCTATACAGCAAATACCGTCCTCGGTCAGTGGACAGTGTCAATTTACAACACCTGTTCCTAGTAGTTAGTCATCGTAATTATAGTAACTTTTACTTTTGTTTTGTTTATTGGTTTACATCATAATTGTTATAGGTTTTTAGTTATTGTAAATTTCTTTTTTATCCCTTTCTTTATATTTAGGGGGGAGTGATGTGGCGTCAGCTCGGACTTTGTATCTAGGCCAAAATGCACTCACACAGAGGCAATTATTTCCAGCTGACGCACATACAATAATATGTTATACTTTAGTATTTAAGATGAGAAAATATAATAAATGATTGCTCTTAGCTATCAGCTCTCAGCACTAGCACACCACACTGGCTGTTTGATTCATCTCCCACGCAAGGAGCCAAATTATCTTATCTTATCTTATCTTATCTTATCTTATCTTATCTTATCTTATCTTATCTTATCTTATCTTATCTTATCTTATCTTATCTTATCTTATCTTATCTTATCTTATCTTATCTTATCTTATCTTATCTTATCTTATCTTATCTTATCTTATCTTATCTTATCTTATCTTATCTTATCTTATCTTATCTTATCTTATCTTATCTTATCTTATCTTATCTTATCTTATCTTATCTTATCTTATCTTATCTTATCTTATCTTATCTTATCTTATCTTATCTTATCTTATCTTATCTTATCTTATCTTATCTTTTATCTTATCTTATCTTATCTTATCTTATCTTATCTTATCTTATCTTATCTTATCTTATCTTATCTTATCTTATCTTATCTTATCTTATCTTATCTTATCTTATCTTATCTTATCTTATCTTATCTTATCTTATCTTATCTTATCTTATCTTATCTTATCTTATCTTATCTTATCTTATCTTATCTTATCTTATCTTATCTTATCTTATCTTATCTTATCTTATCTTATCTTATCTTATCTTATCTTATCTTATCTTATCTTATCTTATCTTATCTTATCTTATCTTATCTTATCTTATCTTATCTTATCTTATCTTATCTTATCTTATCTTATCTTATCTTATCTTATCTTATCTTATCTTATCTTATCTTATCTTATCTTATCTTATCTTATCTTATCTTATCTTATCTTATCTTATCTTATCTTATCTTATCTTATCTTATCTTATCTTATCTTATCTTATCTTATCTTATCTTATCTTATCTTATCTTATCTTATCTTATCTTATCTTATCTTATCTTATCTTATCTTATCTTATCTTATCTTATCTTATCTTATCTTATCTTATCTTATCTTATCTATCTTATCTTATCTTATCTTATCTTATCTTATCTTATCTTATCTTATCTTATCTTATCTTATCTTATCTTATCTTATCTTATCTTATCTTATCTTATCTTATCTTATCCTATCCTATCCTATCCTATCCTATCCTATCCTATCCTATCCTATCCTATCCTATCTTATCTTATCTTATCTTATCTTATCTTATCTTATCTTATCTTATCTTATCTTATCTTATCTTATCTTATCTTATCTTATCTTATCTTATCTTATCTTATCTTATCTTATCTTATCTTATCTTATCTTATCTTATCTTATCTTATCTTATCTTATCTTATCTTATCTTATCTTATCTTATCTTATCTTATCTTATCTTATCTTATCTTATCTTATCTTATCTTATCTTATCTTATCTTATCTTATCTTATCTTATCTTATCTTATCTTATCTTATCTTATCTTATCTTATCTTATCTTATCTTATCTTATCTTATCTTATCTTATCTTATCTTATCTTATCTTATCTTATCTTATCTTATCTTATCTTATCTTATCTTATCTTATCTTATCTTATCTTATCTTATCTTATCTTATCTTATCTTATCTTATCTTATCTTATCTTATCTTATCTTATCTTATCTTATCTTATCTTATCTTATCTTATCTTATCTTATCTTATCTTATCTTATCTTATCTTATCTTATCTTATCTTATCTTATCTTATCTTATCTTATCTTATCTTATCTTATCTTATCTTATCCTATCTTATCCTATCTTATCCTATCTTATCCTATCTTATCCTATCTTATCCTATCTTATCCTATCTTATCTTATCCTATCTTATCCTATCCTATCCTATCCTATCTTATCCTATCTTATCCTATCTTATCCTATCTTATCCTATCCTATCCTATCCTATCTTATCCTATCCTATCCTATCCTATCCTATCCTATCCTATCCTATCCTATCCTATCCTATCCTATCCTATCCTATCCTATCCTATCTTATCCTATCCTATCCAACTTTATCCTATCTTATCTTCTCTTATCTTCTCTTATCTTCTCTTATATTCTCTTATCTTCTCTTATCTTCTCTTATCTTCTCTTATCTTCTCTTATCTTCTCTTATCTTCTCTTATCTTCTCTTATCTTCTCTTATCTTCTCTTATCTTCTCTTATATTCTCTTATCTTCTCTTATCTTCTCTTATCTTCTCTTATCTTCTCTTATCTTCTCTTATCTTCTCTTATCTTCTCTTATCTTCTCTTATCTTCTCTTATCTTCTCTTATCTTCTCTTATCTTCTCTTATCTTCTCTTATCTTCTCTTATCTTCTCTTATCTTCTCTTATCTTCTCTTATCTTCTCTTATCTTCTCTTATCTTCTCTTATCTTCTCTTATCTTCTCTTATCTTCTCTTATCTTCTCTTATCTTCTCTTATCTTCTCTTATCTTCTCTTATCTTCTCTTATCTTCTCTTATCTTCTCTTATCTTCTCTTATCTTCTCTTATCTTCTCTTATCTTCTCTTATCTTCTCTTATCTTCTCTTATCTTCTCTTATCTTCTCTTATCTTCTCTTATCTTCTCTTATCTTCTCTTATCTTCTCTTATCTTCTCTTATCTTCTCTTATCTTCTCTTATCTTCTCTTATCTTCTCTTATCTTCTCTTATCTTCTCTTATCTTATCTTCTCTTATCTTCTCTTCTCTTCTCTTCTCTTCTCTTCTCTTGTCCTGTCCTGTCCTGTCCTGTCCTGTCCTGTCTAGGGCATGCAGAACCGGGCCCCGTTCTTGATTTTGCACACCCGGTTCTAGAGGTTTTCAGAACCGGGTCACCCGGTTCTACCCGGTTCCAAGCGATTAAATCGTATTTTTATAAAAAAAAAAAAGACGGGTTGCACTCCGGGAGTGCCGGCAGAAGTGAAAACTTGATTATTAACGTTGAGCATGTTTGATATTTTGGAATGGTTAGGGAATAATTTTGCACCAATTGCTTTATCAGTATAAAAGTACTATCATTTATGTGGTAGAATACAATATTCATTTATTGCGCTATCGTACACAAACATGACAAACCATATTAAAGTGAACGTTAAGTTAGGTAATAAGATATAAGAAAACATTAGTTATTATAGAGAATCGAAAAATATATATTGACAATAAAACAAGAGACAAGTAAAAGACATTATCAACAGTCTGTCGCTAAGCAACCGAGACCATAGTCAACCTGTCACCTCAACATTCTCCATCCGTCCTACGCTTTTTCGATCAGGTCACGTGTCCTGACGCGAGTTTAAGATTTTATACCCATTACAGAAAAAGTGCTCAACGCCGCTAAAGAAGTTTTCACTTCAAAAAAATTATAATTGAGAGTTTGGTAACGTAGGAGTTATAATGAGATGAATAAAAACCAAGTTGCTGTTGGTGTCAAATCAACGTTTAATAACTATTTTATAATCAACAAAAACTTACTCTTCACACTATTAAATAATCAAAAAAAAAACTAGCTTTTGAAACAATTTAAATAATTTGGTTTGATTTTTTTTGTTTGCAGTTGACATCTATTTGGAAATAATAGTTCTTACTTAAATAAGAGATCTTAAGGCGGTACCCTGACCGAAAGTGGCGCCGCGTTGAATTTTATTTAATATCGTAATTCTAATTCACAATTTTAATAAAACTTTACGTGGAATTTTTAGAGCCCATAGTCTAGTATTTTTAGACGGTATCATTACATTCCCTCGTAGTCACTGCTAGAAGTAGATAGCAAAACTGCTAAAAGTAGCCGTTTTTGACACATTTGCTATCTACTTCTACGAATGACTATGACGAGATGTAGCGATACCTTCTAAAAATACAAGACGGACTTATTATGAACTCTTTTGATATGTTTGTGCAATAAGTCTGAACTCCCTCGCAGTCCTGTCCTGTCCTGTCCTGTCCTGTCCTGTCCTGTCCTGTCCTGTCCTGTCCTGTCCTGTCCTGTCCTGTCCTGTCCTGTCCTGTCCTGTCCTGTCCTGTCCTGTCCTGTCCTGTCCTGTCCTGTCCTGTCCTGTCCTGTCCTGTCCTGTCCTGTCCTGTCCTGTCCTGTCCTGTCCTGTCCTGTCCTGTCCTGTCCTGTCCTGTCCTGTCCTGTCCTGTCCTGTCCTGTCCTGTCCTGTCCTGTCCTGTCCTGTCCTGTCCTGTCCTGTCCTGTCCTGTCCTGTCCTGTCCTGTCCTGTCCTGTCCTGTCCTGTCCTGTCCTGTCCTGTCCTGTCCTGTCCTGTCCTGTCCTGTCCTGTCCTGTCCTGTCCTGTCCTGTCCTGTCCTGTCCTGTCCTGTCCTGTCCTGTCCTGTCCTGTCCTGTCCTGTCCTGTCCTGTCCTGTCCTGTCCTGTCCTGTCCTGTCCTGTCCTGTCCTGTCCTGTCCTGTCCTGTCCTGTCCTGTCCTGTCCTGTCCTGTCCTGTCCTGTCCTGTCCTGTCCTGTCCTGTCCTGTCCTGTCCTGTCCTGTCCTGTCCTGTCCTGTCCTGTCCTGTCCTGTCCTGTCCTGTCCTGTCCTGTCCTGTCCTGTCCTGTCCTGTCCTGTCCTGTCCTGTCCTGTCCTGTCCTGTCCTGTCCTGTCCTGTCCTGTCCTGTCCTGTCCTGTCCTGTCCTGTCCTGTCCTGTCCTGTCCTGTCCTGTCCTGTCCTGTCCTGTCCTGTCCTGTCCTGTCCTGTCCTGTCCTGTCCTGTCCTGTCCTGTCCTGTCCTGTCCTGTCCTGTCCTGTCCTGTCCTGTCCTGTCCTGTCCTGTCCTGTCCTGTCCTGTCCTGTCCTGTCCTGTCCTGTCCTGTCCTGTCCTGTCCTGTCCTGTCCTGTCCTGTCCTGTCCTGTCCTGTCCTGTCCTGTCCTGTCCTGTCCTGTCCTGTCCTGTCCTGTCCTGTCCTGTCCTGTCCTGTCCTGTCCTGTCCTGTCCTGTCCTGTCCTGTCCTGTCCTGTCCTGTCCTGTCCTGTCCTGTCCTGTCCTGTCCTGTCCTGTCCTGTCCTGTCCTGTCCTGTCCTGTCCTGTCCTGTCCTGTCCTGTCCTGTCCTGTCCTGTCCTGTCCTGTCCTGTCCTGTCCTGTCCTGTCCTGTCCTGTCCTGTCCTGTCCTGTCCTGTCCTGTCCTGTCCTGTCCTGTCCTGTCCTGTCCTGTCCTGTCCTGTCCTGTCCTGTCCTGTCCTGTCCTGTCCTGTCCTGTCCTGTCCTGTCCTGTCCTGTCCTGTCCTGTCCTGTCCTGTCCTGTCCTGTCCTGTCCTGTCCTGTCCTGTCCTGTCCTGTCCTGTCCTGTCCTGTCCTGTCCTGTCCTGTCCTGTCCTGTCCTGTCCTGTCCTGTCCTGTCCTGTCCTGTCCTGTCCTGTCCTGTCCTGTCCTGTCCTGTCCTGTCCTGTCCTGTCCTGTCCTGTCCTGTCCTGTCCTGTCCTGTCCTGTCCTGTCCTGTCCTGTCCTGTCCTGTCCTGTCCTGTCCTGTCCTGTCCTGTCCTGTCCTGTCCTGTCCTGTCCTGTCCTGTCCTGTCCTGTCCTGTCCTGTCCTGTCCTGTCCTGTCCTGTCCTGTCCTGTCCTGTCCTGTCCTGTCCTGTCCTGTCCTGTCCTGTCCTGTCCTGTCCTGTCCTGTCCTGTCCTGTCCTGTCCTGTCCTGTCCTGTCCTGTCCTGTCCTGTCCTGTCCTGTCCTGTCCTGTCCTGTCCTGTCCTGTCCTGTCCTGTCCTGTCCTGTCCTGTCCTGTCCTGTCCTGTCCTGTCCTGTCCTGTCCTGTCCTGTCCTGTCCTGTCCTGTCCTGTCCTGTCCTGTCCTGTCCTGTCCTGTCCTGTCCTGTCCTGTCCTGTCCTGTCCTGTCCTGTCCTGTCCTGTCCTGTCCTGTCCTGTCCTGTCCTGTCCTGTCCTGTCCTGTCCTGTCCTGTCCTGTCCTGTCCTGTCCTGTCCTGTCCTGTCCTGTCCTGTCCTGTCCTGTCCTGTCCTGTCCTGTCCTGTCCTGTCCTGTCCTGTCCTGTCCTGTCCTGTCCTGTCCTGTCCTGTCCTGTCCTGTCCTGTCCTGTCCTGTCCTGTCCTGTCCTGTCCTGTCCTGTCCTGTCCTGTCCTGTCCTGTCCTGTCCTGTCCTGTCCTGTCCTGTCCTGTCCTGTCCTGTCCTGTCCTGTCCTGTCCTGTCCTGTCCTGTCCTGTCCTGTCCTGTCCTGTCCTGTCCTGTCCTGTCCTGTCCTGTCCTGTCCTGTCCTGTCCTGTCCTGTCCTGTCCTGTCCTGTCCTGTCCTGTCCTGTCCTGTCCTGTCCTGTCCTGTCCTGTCCTGTCCTGTCCTGTCCTGTCCTGTACATACACAACACAATCTTTATCTTATCTTATCTTATCTTATCTTATCTTATCTTATCTTATCTTATCTTATCTTATCCTATCCTATCTTATCCTATCTTATCCTATCCTATTCTATCCTATCCTATCCTATCCTATCCTATCCTATCGTATCCTATCCTATCCTACCTATCCTATCCTATCCTATCCAACTTTATCCTATCCTATCTTATCTTATCTTATCTTATCTCATCCTATCCAACTTTATCCTATCTTATCTTATCTTATCTTATCTTATCTTATTGTGGCGTCAGCTCGGACTTTGTATCTAGGCCAAAATGCACTCACACAGAGGCAATTATTTCCAGCTGACGCACATACAATAATATGTTATACTTTAGTATTTAAGATGAGAAAATATAATAAATGATTGCTCTTAGCTATCAGCTCTCAGCACTAGCACACCACACTGGCTGTTTGATTCATCTCCCACGCAAGGAGCCAAATTGGTGACCCCGACGTGATTCTGCCCGACGTGATTCTGCCCGACGTGATTCTGCCCGACGTGATCAAGACCGACTTCATACTACTTCAAGAAATATATACACGGAAATCCAACGTCGCCCAGGGAGACAATCTGAAGATCGCAGCCACCAAAAAAATCCAAAACTGAAAAAAGCGCAATTACGCAGTTTGACGTAACTGTTTCATCGTTCGTTATCTAGCGGATCGGTTACTGGCCTCCCACAAGCGGGTCTCACCAGTCAATTGAGAAGTCGCACATAGATTTCGAATATCGAAACAGAAAACAAGCGCTATGGCCTATCAACAGTGCCCTTCGATACCGTCGCCGTCGCACAGGGAAACAGCTACAGCCACGGCCGAGTTATCTGCTTTATCCGTTTCATCCCGGATACCAGACTTTTGGCGGGACCAACCACGCCTATGGTTTTCCGTTTTTGAGTCTGCAATGGCTCCCCAGAAGCAAGGTGACGACTCTAAGTACCACCAAGTCGTTAGTAAATTGGGAAGGAACGAAGTACAACAAGTCAGCGACATCATTTCAAATCCGCCAAGCACAGGAAAATACGATGCGTTGCGAGCACGGTTACTACAAATATTTGAAGAATCCGAAAGCAGACAACTTCAAAAGCTTTTGGGAGAATTAGACCTTGGAGACCAGCGACCAACACAACTCTTGAGGAGAATGCGAGAGTTATCCAGAAGTAAGATCCCGGATGATACCCTTTCTATCATGTGGCAGCGCCATTTACCATCCGCAGTACGAGCTGTCTTGACCGTAAGCGATAGCAAGGACCTGGAAACGCTGGCGAATATCGCTAATAAAGTCCTTGACAACATGAGGCCTTTAGAAATAGCACAAGTCTCATCCAGTAGTAAGGACACATCCACGATTGACTTTCTTGTCAAACGAGTGGATTTGCTGACAAAGGAATTATGCGAGTTGCGCACTTCTTACCGTCACGTGTCAAGAGGGCACGATAGAAATAAACAGAGGCGCAGATCAACATCCCGCTCACATTCAAGATCACGATCCCAGCGAGACGATTGGTTATGTTGGTACCACCGAAAGTTTGGAGATCAATCGACGCGGTGTGCAGATAAATCTCGTTGTGTGTACAAAGCGCAGCGAATTACGCAGTCGGAAAACTAACTCCGACACTAACCGCGGCGGGAGTTGGTGTTGACGGGTCAAGTTACCGTCTATGTGTCACCGACCGAAAAAGTGGGACACAATTTTTAGTAGACACCGGAGCAGACATATCTGTACTCGCCCGTACACGAGAATAGCCCACGAATGCCGAATACACAATTTATGCCGCCAATGGAACGAAAATCAAGACCTACGGACTTAAGACCGTTTGCATAGATCTGGGACTACGAAGACCATTCACGTGGACATTCGTTATAGCTGACGTGCGCAGATCAATTCTCGGAGCAGATTTTCTCGCTAAAAATCAAATAAATATTGACTTAAGCGAAAAGAGATTGATCGACAAAATAACGAAATTATCGGTTGCTGCGCGCACAACGCACTCGAATGACTCATCGGTCCGCACGATAGATGTAACCGGACCGTACGCCGAGTTACTACGTGAATTCCCTGACGTAACAAGGCCGTCGACGCTGAAAAATGCACCTAAGCATAATGTCGTGCATTATTTACATACGACGGGGCCGCCGATCTATGCAAAAGTTCGTCCATTGAACCCAGCAAAGTATAAAGCCGCGAAACAGGAATTTCATAGGATGATGGAGTTAGGCATTTGCCGCCCCTCTAACAGTCCTTGGGCAACGCCGCTGCACATCGTTACAAAGAAGAATGGCGAACTAAGGCCATGCGGCGATTACAGACGATTAAACGCTGTTACACTTCCTGATCGCTATCCTATACCAAGGCTTCAAGATTTTACATACTTGCTGCGGAATAAGACCATCTTCTCCAAGCTGGACATCAGAAAATCGTTTCATCATCTACCTATTTTCGAAGAACACATACCGAAAACGGCCATTACAACGCCGTTCGGCCTTTTCGAGTTTACGAGGATGACGTTTGGATTACGTAATGCAAGTCAAACATTCCAACGCTTTGTAGATATGGTTTTTAAAGGGCTCGACGTATTTGTTTTTATCGACGATATCCTCATACCAACAAGGACGAAAGAGGAAAACGAGACCCTACTTCGAAAGGTACTGGAGAGGATGGACCAATATGGCATCACATTAAACGTGGATAAATGTGAATTCGGCAGAGAAGAACTGGATTTCCTGGGCTACCACATATCCAAGGATGGCATACGACCGCTGGATGAAAGGACTAAGGCAATTACCAACTTTCCGTTGCCTACTACGGTCCAGCAGCTGCGACGTTTTCTCGGCATGGTCAACTTCTACCGCCAGTGTATACCTCACGCTGCTAATATACAAGCTGAACTTAACAAGTACCTGCACAACTCCAAGAGGAAGGACAAAAGCGAGATAAAGTGGACACAAACGTCAATAGATGCGTTCGAGAAGTGCAAAGAAAGCATAAAAAGCGCTGTTGCACTATCTCACCCATCCACTTCCGTTCGTCTTGGCCTTATGACAGATTGTTCGGCCACATGTGCAGGAGCAGTACTACAGCAGCACGTGAATGGAAAGTGGGAACCCCTATCCTTCTTTTCTAAAACACTGAGCGAGACACAGAAACGGTACAGCACGTACGACCGGGAACTACTTGCTATATACATGGCAATTAAACATTTCCGTCACATGATCGAAGGAAGAGAATTTACGGTTTATACAGACCACAAACCGCTGACATTTGCTTTACACAAACCAGCGAGCTCATGTGACACGGAAAGAAGACTGCGCCAACTCGACTTCATCTCACAGTTTTGCTCCGACATACAACATATTTCCGGCAAAGATAATGTTGTTGCCGACTGCCTATCGCGAGTGGAAGAGATTACTTTCCCTTCGCCTATCGACTACGAGCAACTGTCAGACAACTGACAACTGAGAGAGCAAGAAAGAGACACCGAGTTGAGAGAGTTACGTAACAACCCGCGCTTGCAGTTTAAAATGTTCCCCGTACCTAATAGCGATAAGGTAATAACGTGCGAAACATCGACGCGCTATATGAAACCGTACCTACCGCAGCTGTACCGAAGAAAAGCATTCGAGATCGTGCACAACATCAGTCATCCCGGCGTCAGAGGAACACGACGCATGCTAGCGCAACGCTATTTCTGGCCATCGATGAATACAGACATTGGAAAATGGGCAAAGGCATGTCTATTATGTCAACGGTCCAAAGTGCAACGCCACACTGTTTCGCCGATAATGCACTTTCCGCCGGCCGATCGATTCGCGCACTTGCATATTGACATAATCGGGCCATTACCTACGTCCGAAGAGTGCAAATATTGCGTTACTATGATCGATCGCTGCACCAAATGGCCAGAAGCGTATCCCGTCAAGGACATTACCGCCGATACCATCTGCCAGATTCTACTCAGAGGTTGGATTGCCAGATTCGGAACACCGACGACGATTACGTCAGATCAAGGTCGACAGTTCGAGTCCGAACTCTTCCGGAAGCTGACAAGCAAGCTGGGCATCACATCCATACCACCGCTATCATCCCAAGCAAAGACAATAACGCGCTGATGACCAGAAGTTGCAACCGAGTCAACTGGGTCAAAGAACTACCCATGATTCTGCTCGGACTTCGCACCGCTATACGGGACGACACGAAAGTGAGTGCAGCAGAACTGACCTACGGCACGACACTACGGCTACCTGGAGATTTCTTCACCGCTAGTACGACACTTCAAGATGAGAATGGCATGTTACAACAGTTACAGCATACAATGACGTCACTGCTGTCGACACCGAGGAGACAACACACTCAGCGAAACATCTTCGTACATGATGAGTTACGAACATGCTCACATGTATTTGTACGCGATGACGCAACGAAGAGCGCACTTACGCCGCCCTACAACGGTCCGTACAAAGTGCTCGAACGTCATGAGAAGTTTTACTCCGTCGAGTTACCAAACAGAACTGCCATTATCTCCATCGACCGTCTCAAGCCAGCCTTCCTACTTCACGAAGAGCAGAGTGGCGATCTCAGCGAGCAGCAGTCGCAGCCGCCGCCCGTGATGAAGCCTGGACCATCGACGATTCCTGAGGGTCAACAACCAGCCAAGGACAACGTGAAGACCACGCGTTCCGGCAGAATCTCCAAGCCAGTTGTTAGATTTAAATTCAATTAATCACATGCACTTAATGCAATGATTAATTGAATATAAACAAAGTCTATTTTTATCGCCGCCGCGAGTACTTTGCCTATACAGCAAATACCGTCCTCGGTCAGTGGACAGTGTCAATTTACAACACCTGTTCCTAGTAGTTAGTCATCGTAATTATAGTAACTTTTACTTTTGTTTTGTTTATTGGTTTACATCATAATTGTTATAGGTTTTTAGTTATTGTAAATTTCTTTTTTATCCCTTTCTTTATATTTAGGGGGGAGTGATGTGGCGTCAGCTCGGACTTTGTATCTAGGCCAAAATGCACTCACACAGAGGCAATTATTTCCAGCTGACGCACATACAATAATATGTTATACTTTAGTATTTAAGATGAGAAAATATAATAAATGATTGCTCTTAGCTATCAGCTCTCAGCACTAGCACACCACACTGGCTGTTTGATTCATCTCCCACGCAAGGAGCCAAATTATCTTATCTTATCTTATCTTATCTTATCTTATCTTATCTTATCTTATCTTATCTTATCTTATCTTATCTTATCTTATCTTATCTTATCTTATCTTATCTTATCTTATCTTATCTTATCTTATCTTATCTTATCTTATCTTATCTTATCTTATCTTATCTTATCTTATCTTATCTTATCTTATCTTATCTTATCTTATCTTATCTTATCTTATCTTATCTTATCTTATCTTATCTTATCTTATCTTATCTTATCTTATCTTATCTTATCTTATCTTATCTTATCTTATCTTATCTTATCTTATCTTATCTTATCTTATCTTATCTTATCTTATCTTATCTTATCTTATCTTATCTTATCTTATCTTATCTTATCTTATCTTATCTTATCTTATCTTATCTTATCTTATCTTATCTTATCTTATCTTATCTTATCTTATCTTATCTTATCTTATCTTATCTTATCTTATCTTATCTTATCTTATCTTATCTTATCTTATCTTATCTTATCTTATCTTATCTTATCTTATCTTATCTTATCCTATCTTATCCTATCTTATCCTATCTTATCCTATCTTATCCTATCTTATCCTATCTTATCCTATCCTATCTTATCCTATCTTATCCTATCCTATCCTATCCTATCTTATCCTATCCTATCCTATCCTATCCTATCCTATCCTATCCTATCCTATCCTATCCTATCCTATCCTATCCTATCCTATCCTATCTTATCCTATCCTATCCAACTTTATCCTATCTTATCTTCTCTTATCTTCTCTTATCTTCTCTTATCTTCTCTTATCTTCTCTTATCTTCTCTTATCTTCTCTTATCTTCTCTTATCTTCTCTTATCTTCTCTTATCTTCTCTTATCTTCTCTTATCTTCTCTTATCTTCTCTTATCTTCTCTTATATTCTCTTATCTTCTCTTATCTTCTCTTATCTTCTCTTATCTTCTCTTATCTTCTCTTATCTTCTCTTATCTTCTCTTATCTTCTCTTATCTTCTCTTATCTTCTCTTATCTTCTCTTATCTTCTCTTATCTTCTCTTATCTTCTCTTATCTTCTCTTATCTTCTCTTATCTTCTCTTATCTTCTCTTATCTTCTCTTATCTTCTCTTATCTTCTCTTATCTTCTCTTATCTTCTCTTATCTTCTCTTATCTTCTCTTATCTTCTCTTATCTTCTCTTATCTTCTCTTATCTTCTCTTATCTTCTCTTATCTTCTCTTATCTTCTCTTATCTTCTCTTATCTTCTCTTATCTTCTCTTATCTTCTCTTATCTTCTCTTATCTTCTCTTATCTTCTCTTATCTTCTCTTATCTTCTCTTATCTTCTCTTATCTTCTCTTATCTTCTCTTATCTTCTCTTATCTTCTCTTATCTTCTCTTATCTTATCTTCTCTTATCTTCTCTTCTCTTCTCTTCTCTTCTCTTCTCTTGTCCTGTCCTGTCCTGTCCTGTCCTGTCCTGTCTAGGGCATGCAGAACCGGGCCCCGTTCTTGATTTTGCACACCCGGTTCTAGAGGTTTTCAGAACCGGGTCACCCGGTTCTACCCGGTTCCAAGCGATTAAATCGTATTTTTATAAAAAAAAAAAAGACGGGTTGCACTCCGGGAGTGCCGGCAGAAGTGAAAACTTGATTATTAACGTTGAGCATGTTTGATATTTTGGAATGGTTAGGGAATAATTTTGCACCAATTGCTTTATCAGTATAAAAGTACTATCATTTATGTGGTAGAATACAATATTCATTTATTGCGCTATCGTACACAAACATGACAAACCATATTAAAGTGAACGTTAAGTTAGGTAATAAGATATAAGAAAACATTAGTTATTATAGAGAATCGAAAAATATATATTGACAATAAAACAAGAGACAAGTAAAAGACATTATCAACAGTCTGTCGCTAAGCAACCGAGACCATAGTCAACCTGTCACCTCAACATTCTCCATCCGTCCTACGCTTTTTCGATCAGGTCACGTGTCCTGACGCGAGTTTAAGATTTTATACCCATTACAGAAAAAGTGCTCAACGCCGCTAAAGAAGTTTTCACTTCAAAAAAATTATAATTGAGAGTTTGGTAACGTAGGAGTTATAATGAGATGAATAAAAACCAAGTTGCTGTTGGTGTCAAATCAACGTTTAATAACTATTTTATAATCAACAAAAACTTACTCTTCACACTATTAAATAATCAAAAAAAAAACTAGCTTTTGAAACAATTTAAATAATTTGGTTTGATTTTTTTTGTTTGCAGTTGACATCTATTTGGAAATAATAGTTCTTACTTAAATAAGAGATCTTAAGGCGGTACCCTGACCGAAAGTGGCGCCGCGTTGAATTTTATTTAATATCGTAATTCTAATTCACAATTTTAATAAAACTTTACGTGGAATTTTTAGAGCCCATAGTCTAGTATTTTTAGACGGTATCATTACATTCCCTCGTAGTCACTGCTAGAAGTAGATAGCAAAACTGCTAAAAGTAGCCGTTTTTGACACATTTGCTATCTACTTCTACGAATGACTATGACGAGATGTAGCGATACCTTCTAAAAATACAAGACGGACTTATTATGAACTCTTTTGATATGTTTGTGCAATAAGTCTGAACTCCCTCGCATTCCTGTCCTGTCCTGTCCTGTCCTGTCCTGTCCTGTCCTGTCCTGTCCTGTCCTGTCCTGTCCTGTCCTGTCCTGTCCTGTCCTGTCCTGTCCTGTCCTGTCCTGTCCTGTCCTGTCCTGTCCTGTCCTGTCCTGTCCTGTCCTGTCCTG